>LPNX010507598.1:486480-522022 GCA_001517045.1 Pseudotsuga menziesii
ATGCAAAATACACATCCCATAACCCATAATATCGATCTCGACCTCTTCATACAATAATAAATATGACATATGAGGCCCATTATAGAAATCAAGATCAAATAACAAGGTTGTGCTATGCGTAAGCCTTGGAAATATAATTCGAATGAACATTGATAAGATGCCAAAAATATAATAATCAACCTTAAACCTTATCAAGATTCACGATGACAAAATCACATAATAAAATTAAATAATAAATATTCAGATAAGATTTCAAGATTAAGTTATGACAAATGATTAACACTAATCACTTGATTTTCAATACAAATCCACTCAAAATGATAATTTCAAAGTAGTGATTTTGTCAACTAATCCATAGTTTGCAAAGGTTTCTTTTAAAAAAAATTGAATTTCATGTTTCAGTAGCTGCTGGAATGTCACCATTTCAGTAGCTGTCAATTCTTTAGTTTTGTTATATGAAATTCAAACATTTCATCAAAACAAAATACAATTTTGTTTGATGAAATAATGGTTTTTTAAAGGCTGTTGGGTAGAGGCACAACAAACCCATAGTAACTCTATCTTCAGCAGAAGCAGAGTATGTCGCAGCCACAGGTGCTGCATGTCAAGCTCTTTGGATGAGAAGAATGTTAAAAGATTTGTCACAGAACCAGCAAGAACCAACAACCATTTTCTCTGATAACAATTCAGCCATTGCCTTGTCAAAGAATCATGTGTTTCACAAGAAAACCAAACACATTGACACAAGGTATCATTTCATAAGAGCGCTGGTGAACAACAAAGAAATTTGTTTCGAATTTTGTAGGTCTCAGAGATCAACTTGTAGACATATTTACAAAACCATTGGCAATGGATGCATTTCAGTATCTTCGAAGTTATTTGGGAATGACCAGTTCTGTATAGTGAACTCTGTCATAAACAGAGCATATTTTATGCACTGAAAAACATTTTGTAATATTTTGTTTTTTAAATTACGATCTGCTCATAATTAAGGGGGGGGGGGGGTGTTGGAAATATTAATTACTTGCTGATCCATAATCAAATCAGCCGACTCTGTCAGAGTCTGTAGCAGGTCAGAAAGTGCCAGAGAGGCTGACAAGATAAAGAGTTCAGATTTCTCGTATATAAGACAGTAGAATTTAGATGCTCAAGCTAAGTTTCTAGGTAGAGAGTAATTGCAGTCCTTAAATGTTAAGTCGATTAGTCGGCATAAATTTTCTATATGAAGGATGAAATTGTAAATCAAAAAAAGGAGGGAAGAGACAGACAAGCAATAGAGAAGAGATGTGCAAAGAAGAAGAAGAAGGAAAACTCACTGAAGAGTTTGAAGCTCAAGCTTCTGTGTTTTTACCAAGTTTGTATTTACAGCCGTAAGTTTTGTTATGTTGTCACATGAAATACAAATCCTTAAGTTTATGGTTGAATGAATGTTTTAGATAGCCGCACATCTTCTCCATATTTACCTGAGTGAATGTTGTTTACATTTACTGTGAGTGAAAGACATCAAGAATCCATAATTATTTCACTGTGTAAAAGTTCCTAGTTTTACGCACAAGTTCCTAGCTTTACGCACAGAGGTTCAACACAAATCTTGTTTATTATTTTCTTATATGATATTGTGAGTGAATCGCAATATAGTTATGTCGCAGTTAATCCTAGGTTATCTCAGTAAAAAGTGTTTTTCATATTCCTAAGTCCTTAGACTAGGAAATATAAAGTTATTACGTGGAAGTGAAAACTTGTTTGCACATGAGTTGGTCACAACCAAATTCATGTTGTAGAAAAAGCCGTTCGAAGCCAAAGTAAAAGTCCTTCACAGGTGAAGAGTCCATTGCAGTGACTCTGTCGCAGCACAGTAACTTTGCACAGTAATTCTTTCGCAAGAAAATTGAGTCACAAGTTTTGAAAAAGTGAAAAGGGGAAAACAAAGGGTGTGCTGCGCGGTAACTCAAGTTAATTGCCGCGGCCGCCATTTTTCTCCCAAGATCTGGTATCAGAGCTAGAGCTAGTTTAGGAAAGAAATCTTGTCCTTAAAGGGAAAAAGTAATTTTCTAAGGAAAGTTAAAAAGATGGATTCTATTTCCAATTCAAAGATGTCGAGTTTACAATCTCAGACTTTTATAGGAAAGAATTATGAATATTGGTCTCTAACAATGAAGGCTTTGTTTAGAGGTCAAGATGTTTGAGATATTGTCCAGAATGGTTATGTAGAACCAGCAGATTAAACGACATATAATAATCTCTCACAACCTGAGAAAGATATCCTGAGGGAACAGAGGAAGAAAGATGGAAAAGCTATGTTATATATACATCAAACCATGCATGAAAGCATACTCCCAAGAGTAGCAGCAACAATTACTGCAAAGCAAGCATGGGACACTTTGGGGACAAGTTATCAAGGTTTGGATAAGGTAAAGACTTCAAAGCTGCAAATTCTGAGAAGAGATTTTGAATCTCTGTCCTTGAAAGATTCAGAGTCAGTAGACTCATTTTATACTAGAGTTGTTGGTTTGATAAATCAATTGAAACCTCATGGATAAACCATAACAAACCAAAGGGTGGTTGAGAAAATTCTTAGAAGTCTTCCCCCAAGATTTGAAAACTTGGTTGTAACCTTGGAAGAACACACAAACATGACAATGCTTACTATTGATGAGCTGCAAGGTTCACTCATCAATCATGAACACAAGCTCAATAGAACTCAAACATCATTGGAAGGTGCATTTGCAGCATAGTCATCTATAAGCCATGGAAGAGGCAGGGAGAGAAATAATTTTAGAGGCATAGGAAGAAACTTCTCAAGAGGAGGACGCAGCAGTAGTCCTACAGATGTTGTTGGTAGAGGATAGAACCAGAACACAAGTCAGCCAAGTGGTCACAGGTTTGATAAATCAAAGATTCAATGTGATTACTGGAAAAAATTTGGTCATTATGCATATGAATGCAGGAAGAAGCAATATGACCAAGGAAAGCAAAGCCAGAATCAGTCGACGAACACCAGCATTTCGTCGAGCACAATGTTGATGGCATGCACATCCCCAGTTGAATGCAATACCATCCAAGAAATTCCATCTGACATATGGTATTTAGATTTAGGCTACAACAGTCGTATGATTGGTAATTTAAATTTATTTTCCATTCTAGATAATTCAGTTCAAACTGATGTTACACTTGGAAATAATGTTCAAGTCACTGTTTTGGGAAAGGGTACTGTTAGTATTTTAACCAAACAGGGGGAGCATAAGTATATGGCTGATGTATACCATGTAGATGGTCTGAAACATAATTTACTGAGTATTGGACAGCTGATACCGAAAGGTTACAAAATTTACATGGAAGATAATCACTGTTTAAAAGGCAGCGCTGATTTTCAGGCTGTATTTCAAACATAATTTTAGGATGATTCCTGGCTATGGCATTTCAGATTTGGGCATCTAAATTTTGGTGGACTGAAGTTGCTGCAGACAAAGAATATGGTAAAATGATTTCCATTGATTGACAAACTAGGCAGAGTTTGTGAAGGATGCATCTTTGGCAAGCAACATAGAGAGACTTTTCCAGTTGGAAATTCATACAGAGCACGCACACCACTTGAGATCGTGCACTTAGATATTTGTGGTCCAATGCAGATAACGTTTATTGGTGGCTGCAAGTATTTTCTTACTTTTAT
Organism: Pseudotsuga menziesii; assembly: GCA_001517045.1. NCBI lineage: Eukaryota > Viridiplantae > Streptophyta > Pinopsida > Pinales > Pinaceae > Pseudotsuga > Pseudotsuga menziesii. The sequence continues at coordinate 490,151 of LPNX010507598.1, forward strand.
TGATGACTACTCAAGAAAAACATGGGTATATTTTTTGAAACATAAATCTGATGCATTTAGTTGTTTTCAGCAGTTCAAGGCACTCGTGGAGAACCAGAGTGGACACCACATAAAAATCCTAAGAACAGACAGAGGCGGTGAATATGTTTCAATCGAATTTCTAAATTTCTGCAAACTCATGGCATACAGAAGCAATTCATTGTGCAGTATACACCTCAGCAGAATGGTATCGCAGAGAGAAAGAACATAACCATTATGGAAATGGCATGCAACATGATTGCAAAAAATCATTTGCCAAATGAATATTGGGGTGAAGCAGTCCCAACTACCGTATACATTATGAATCGATGTCCGACAAAGAGCATGAAGAACAAGATTCCTCAAGAAGCATGGACAGGTATGAATCATAGTGTTTTTCATTTAAAATTTTTTGGTTGTGTCGCATATGCTCATGTGCCAGATGAGCTAAGAAAAAAATTAGACAAGAAGGGACAAAAATGTATTTTTGTTGGTTATTCTGAAGACAGAAAAGCATACAAGTTGTATGACCCTGTCGCAAGGAAAGTAATTATTAGTCGCGATGTTCAATTTTTTGAGAATGAATCATGGGATGGAACCATCGAGAAGAATGTCAAGATTGCGTTGAATGTCGAGCATGAAGACATGACAAAAGAAGTGGTTCAAACACCACAAGTAAATCAACTAGTCGTAGCACCGTCAACTCCCATGACACAGTGACATGGTTCAGCACAAGGAACATCAACAAAAATCGCAGCTCAGGCTACAGTGACAAGCACACCAAGAGGACAACAGACTCCATCAAGCAGTTCGACATCAACAGATCCAGTGAAGACAAGAAGTCTGCGTGAGATATATGAATTCGGTACACCAAATTCCTTCTCTCTCTTTGCATTATTTTCTCAAATAGATGATCCACTAACATTTGAGGAAGTTGTTGAATAAGAAGTATGGGCAAAAGCCATGGATGAAGAAATAGAATGCATTGAGAAAAACCAGACATGGGAACTAGTTGATGTACCAAAAGATAAAGATGTAGTTAGCGTCAATTGGATTTATAAGACCAAACAAGATGCTGATGGGAATGTGCACAAGCACAAGGCAATAATGGTAGCAAGAGGGTTCACACAACAAATCGGCATAGATTTTAATGAAATGTTAACACCAGTTGCACGTATGGATACAATCAGAATTGTTTTGGCCATTGCCGCACAAAGAAAATGACATGTTTATCAAATGGATGTTAAGTCAGCATTTCTGAATGGTTATTGTTATACCTAAATCCTGTCACCATCATGTGATGAGAACCTTAACTTCCATATTTTCCCTTAATCCCAACACTTGGAGTGAAAACTTGCTCTGTTTGTCAATTCTACTTGAAAAAACATAGCACCATGCTTACCATGTGGCTGATGAGTGGTACCTCCTTCAGCACCGCATGTATCCTGTTATAGAAAAGTGGTGCCACCGCCTATGGTATTTGGTCTTAAAGCGCTTCTCATCTAAACCACTCTGTCATAAGGGAACAAAAGCGGTACTCTCAGTAAAATGGGAAAAAGAGAAGTTTCTTGAGGCTTCTAGAACTTGAGCCTTGTGTCCTCCCTTATTCCTATCATTATGGGTTAGTTTGAGCTCAATATCCCCCATGGTAGGATATTGGAGCCACCTCACCCACAATTCTCTCAACTATTCATATCCATTGAGCCTTATAAATACAAGCTCATATCCATAGTTGAGGGGGAGAACTATAGAGGTATTGTTATGTTGTTGGATTGACTACCCAGTCCAAATCATTGGAGAGCATGAAGAGCAAGGTTGGAGCTTATGGGGATGAAGTGTTTGTCTCGTGGAGGATCTTGTTGACACTAAGGCAACATTTGTAAACTTCTCCATACATTATCAATGCAAAGATGATTTCCATCCCACATTACTGTTGTTTTGATTTCATATGTATATGTTGTTAGATTCCTTAGTCACTAGCATGGATATGTAGATGATTTTTTGGTAGCTTTGATGTGCTTGTATGTTTGATATGTTTGTAGGTACACAGGTTCATAATAAAAGTAGTATTCCAGGTGTCTAAAACATTCAGGGAATGTCTTCATCCTTTGTCGTTCACTCATTTGTTCTAGATCTGAACCATTCAGACTAGAGGAACAACTTCTATCCACAGAAGGTGATATATTCGTGATAACAAATCTAGTGACTCCGCTGGGGATTGATCTGTCTTGTTCTTTCTCAGTTTCTCAAACACTCTTGTCCGAATCCAAGCTCTAGCCTCCTGTCTTTGCAGTCAGATCTACATATGATCTACTGAAAGTTTTGGTTTGAAATCTTTAGATCTCTTCAGATCTGAGCCACCTTAACTTTCTGTGCTCTGTTTTGTGGTTGATTCATCAATTTTTATGAGATTTTTGGCATTTCTAACTTGATTTTTTGCTCTCCTACTGTTTTGGGTGATTATAGAGAACCACGCATGTGCCTTCGGTAAGAAGTGGTGCCACCGCCTGAGTCTAGTTAGCAATACGCGATGCCACCACCTAAATCCAGTGAGCAAGGAGTGGTTCTACCTCAAAACCCCATGTTAGCAGCTTCATCTGCGCGGTGCGAGGTAGGCCCTGTTCCAGACTTTGTATTTTGATTTTTGTGTGTTTTTGGTTTACTTTTTGTATTATGCAGTCGCTTTGATTGTTATATTCCCTCTGCATTCAAAGAGAGTTTATGTTTCTTGCGTTGGATTTTACATTATTCTCTTTGCTTGAAACCTCTTTATCTTTTATGTGGATATTATTCATTGGAATTGGAAATATGCATTTCATTTTCTTGTGTATGCTTTGGTTTATTTTGGACTTGGAATGCGTGAGTCATCCATGTTGTTTTGACTCTTTCTTTGTTTGGGGCAATTCTTGTTTCCTTTTGCATGCTGATTTTTTTAGTGCTTGGTAGGAAAGATTGGTTCTTCGTTTCCTTGTCTGTTTCAAAGAGAAGTTTTAGTTTTCTCTCTCCTTTTCTTTATTTGCAAGCATTGTTGAACGATTTTCTTCTTGTTTTGTGCACGATTGTTTGAAATTCTAGATCTTACTTTCATTAAGAAGAAATATCTATTTTCAACTTTGCATGCATTAGAGTTAGTTTTGTTTGGAAACGTTAGTGAAATCATCTTTCCATTAAGTTTTTATGCATCTTTTTCAAGCATGAAAAGATAGGAAACATTTTTGGTTTATTTATGTTTGATTTTCTCTAGATCTCTTTCTTATTTGTTTTGAAGATTGTTTGGTGTGCATTGACATTTCACATTTCGTTTGAAAATATATAATTGCATTTGCATTTGGGTGTGCATTTTTTGGAAGAAAAGTAAATCTCTCTCCCTCTCTTAGGTAGAATTTCATTGAAGAGGAAAACTTGCATTATCATATAGATCAGTGTGCATCTTCTTTAATTTCAATTTTTCACTCCATGGTTCCACCTAAACGCACAATATAAAATTAACGGTAGTACCGGGTTAAAACTTTTAGCAATTTGAGTGATAAGTTAGAGACGTGTTTGGGCATCGTTAAATGTAGGAGCTGTCGTTACTTGTCCGCACTACAACCTAGGACTCACGCGGTTCTTCCACGTATCATCAGTATATCGAATGATCTTTCATGTATCCTTGAGGTATATAGAAAGGTACTTCATGTACTCGATTGTATATCGAAAGGCCCCTTGTGAACGGTTGTGCATTAGACAGTACTAGTACCAATTTGAGCTCCCACATACCTTGTGTATATCGGGAGACACTTTTAGGAATCCTCAAACCATCTGAGTTATCCTTTTGGACTGTCTTGTGAGGTTCCTGACTCTTATCCACTCCTTTCACATGTTTTCTTGTTGCTTGTAGTTTGAGTAGTGCTTGCTTGTGCATGGTAGTTACGGGGTTTTTAGAGAGTTTAGAGATGGCATCCCAATCTGGGACTACCACTCAAGAGGTCCCTTTCCAAGGTGTACCTTTTGTATTCCCTCCAAGTGAAGGTATTGGTCCTCCCTTTATTGCCACTCTAAATCTTCCTGGATTAACTATAGGATTACCGGTCTGGCTTTTTAATCCGGTAATTCTCGTTACACCTAATGTCTCAAATGTCACCTCTCCTCTGGGAGAGGATCAACCTCAACCTAATCCCTCTCCTTCTTCGTCGGTTGTGGATTCATATCTTTCTTATTCTTCGCTTGACCAAAGCTCTATGGTTAGTAGTCATGGTGATAAGAAGAAGAAATGGAAGGGTAAAAGGAAGAAGGATAAGAAAGAGAAAAAGCAGCAACCATCTGCTCTTGATGGTGCTCGTTCTAAGAGAACACTCAGAAAATCCAAGTTCCCTTGTAAGCTTTACAAGGGGGACCACCTTCTTAAGGAGTGTCGCGGTCTCTCCCGTGTACAAGAAGAGTGGTCTAAAAGGTCCAAACCGTCTGTGTCATCAACCTCTGATCATCATGTTGACGATACTCCCTCAACCAGTGACCCATTGGTAAAAGGTCGTAAGGGTAAAGTCTTGTATCCTTGTTTGATATGCAAGGCTATGCATCATACTTTTCTTTGTTCAAGCATGGATGAAGCTTAGCATTGGTTGGAAAATATTACTAATCATCAATAGGTGATTCCAACAAGTGATAGTAAGTTATCCCTCGATTCCTCGCTGGTTGACCAAGTGATCAATTCAGTTTCATCTATAATTGATCCCACTCTTCCTTCGGAGATGAAATGGTCGAGTCGATGTCATTTCCACCCGATCCTGCTCTTTCATCAGAGAGTGTTAAGACTAAAGTAGTCTCTTTAACCAAATCTTCGTCTTGTTCTTCTCTTCCAGTAGAGAATGAACTGAATCCTACTAAAGTTTTTATGCTTCATTCTGATTGTTCTCGACAAGAGGAAATTTTTTCTATTTCGACAGAACCCTCTTCGAGTAGTGAGGTTATTTCCTTTTACTGGAGTAACCTAATAGAGTCTCGTCTTCATTCGAGTGTTCCTTTCTAGATATTTGTGAATGTTACTGCTAGGCGGATACTTCGCACTATTGTTAACGAAGGGGTTTATGTTAGTATTCTATCCTCAATTGCTTGGAAAGCTTTAGGTTCTCCTCAGCTTGTGCTAGCCACCGATCAAATATTGGCTTTTAATCGAAGACCTACTACACCTTTAGGGACCCTTTCTTATTTTCCTATTACATTAGGAGGTAAAACTGTCTGTATTTATGTTATGGTGGTCCAAGGTCCTTTAGATTTCAATCTGCTCCTTGGACATGATTATGTTTATGCCATGAAGGTTGTTGTGTCCACACTCTTTATAGTTATGCATTTTCTCCATGATGGGAAGATTGTGACCATTGATCATCTTTCTTTTGTTACACCTGGCCATCGCATCACTCCTAGTAATCAGACTGCCCTGAATGTGCTGCATGTTCTTGTGGTTCCTTCCCCTTCTTCTAGTTAGCTTCTTCCCATCATAGGTAAAATGGGGGGCATGGCTCTAGTCTATGGACATCATAATGGAGCTAAGCCACTAGCTTTTATGTAATGGGGGCAACCTACCAACCTTTGGATATCATGTTGGGGAGCAGGTGAGAGCATAGTTTACTTTTGGTTTCAAGCTTGTTAAAAAATAAAACCACTCCTCAAGCATAGTTTACTTTTGGTTTCAAGCTTGTTAAAAAATAAAACCACTCCTCAAGCATAGTTTACCTTTTGGTTTCAAGCTTGCATAAAAATGAAACCATGCCTATGAGCAAAGTTCTCATTCTATGTCAAGCTCGTTAAAAAATGAAATGGATCTCCTCAAGCATAGTTTACCTTTTGGTTTCAAGCTTGCATAAAAATGAAACCATTCTTGAGCATAGTTCATTTTCTATTTCAAGCTCGTTAAAAAATGAAGTAGGTTTCCTTAAGCATAGTTTACCTTTTGGTTTCAATCTTGCATAAAAATTAAACCATGTTCCAAGCATAGTTACCTTCCGTTTCTAGCTTGTGTAAAAATGAAACAGATCCCCTTCCCTTGAGTCGAGTCTTCACTTTTGTGTTATAACTTGAACCTTCTTTTCACCTGCCCGATTCTCATTCTTCCTACCCCCTTGGTGAACATTTTCACATTAATAACTAGGTTTTTATATTGGGTATGGAAGAAGAATCATCAGACGAAATGAAGATTGGGGGGCATGTCGAGCCCCTAGCAACCATGCTAGGGGTAAGCTTCACTAGTGATCATGCTGGGGATAAGATTCCAACCTCTGGATATCATGTTAATGGGATTTTTCAAGCATAGTTTACCTTTTGGTTTCAAGCTTGCATAAAAATGAAACCATGTTCCAAGCATAGTTACCTTCCATTTCAAGCTTGAGTAAAAATGAAACAGATCCGCTTCCCTTGAGTTGAGTCTTCACTTTAGTGTTAGAACTTGAACCTTCTTTCACCTGCCTGATTCTCGTTCTTCCTACCCCCCTGGTGAACATTTTCACATTAGTAACCGGGTTTTTAGGTTGGGTATGGAAGAATAATCGTCAAATGAAATGAAGCTTGTGGGGCATGTCGAGCCCCTAGCAACCATGTTAGGGGTAAGCTTCACTAGAAATCATGCTGGGGGCAAGATTCCAACCTATGTATATCATGTTAATGGGATTTTTCAAGCATAGTTTACCCATTGGTTTCAAGCTTGCATAAAAATGAAACCAATATTCTAGCATTCTTTCAACTGATCTTTGAGCTCGTTAAAAACAGTAAGATGGTGTTGAGCTTACTTTTCATTTTTCGTGCTCTAGTTAAAACATGAAATTTGGTTTGAGATTAGATTATTACTTTTTCGTGCTCTAGATTCAAACATGAAAAAGTCTAATAGAGTCTTCTTTAAGCTCTTTTTGGACTCTTAAAATGTGAAAATATAGTCGAGTACTTGTATTCTTCATACTCGTAAAAGTATTTGAAGAGTCATCTCTCCAACGGTAGGTTATCTCTTTTTCGGTTCGGATAGACTATTTTACGAAAAAGGACCCTATGGAGTCTTTTTCCGAGGTCATTCAGACTCTCTAAACATGAATGATACCGAGTTTTCTTTCATTGGACTCGTTAAATTAAACATTGAGAGACCCTCTTTTGGGAACGAACCCCTCCTCTCTCAGGTTTGTAAAACATATGAGTTTGGACTTGTCTTCGGACGAGCTATAACGAGTGTTTGTTACCCTCTTTGAACTCGTAAAACCGAAAAGAGGCACTCATCAACCATGATGGGGAAAATGGGAAGGGAATCATTTTTCAAATAAATGGCAGTAGTTTGTCGTTAACTTTGAACATGGCACTTATCTGCATATCATTTCAGTTAATTAGGTATTCAGCTGATCTCCGTGACAATCCACTTTCATGAGTCATGTCATTCCTTTGAGTCTTTCAAAAGAATGCATTGTCCGCCGTCGTACTGTGTGTTTGTCTGGTTTAGTCATGCTGCCAAGTCTTTTGTAATGTCACCCGATGTTCAAAGGGAAGTTGAAGAATTTTTACCTCCTGCAGTCAAAACAGTCTCTGTGTCAATACTTTTGAGTCAATTTATGGTTACCTTATTCAATTTATTCCAGAACTTTGTTTCGAGTTTCATGTCGTCGATGTGGGATTCATCATGGCCCTCCTTCAATGAGACTATTCCCGTCAACATTAGCTCATCATCTGGGAAATAGTCTTAGAAACAAAACTTAGTACCTTGAGATTTGTATGCCTTAATGACAAATTATCTCGCTCTTGACATAGGTTCACATCATTGACCTTTGATCGATAGAATCGACTGGGTGTTCGAAATCAAGACATCTATTCACGCTCAGTAGATTGTACTAGGGTACCTTGGGAATCATTTACATCAATGGTGATCTCCCTCGCACTCGTTAACGGTTCACATCATTGGCCGATAATCAAGTGGTTTCTACCATGTTCGACTTCAGATCATTGTAATCACATGGATAGAATCATACTTTGTGGAAGACGAGAAGAAGACCCTGGGTATTTTTTTAGCGCTCATTACTTTCCCCAGGCTGTAATGGAGTTTTATAAATATAGCATGCATCCACATTTGTATGGTCTTGGCTATGCTCAAATTTGCGTCTGTATGACATAGATCTATGTTGTATGTCTGGTAGCTATGTCTAAGTTTGAGTCCTCTATCACATGGATCTATGCTGTATTCTAGTAGCCATGTTTGTTTATTCCTCTCATGGATCTACCGTGTATTGGTCCGCAGCCATGAGTTGGTTACATTTGTCTATGAGTTAAAAGTATTGATGTACTACAGATGCATACTTGACGACATTCTTTGACCAAGCTGACATTTTCACCTCGAAGTGACAACTTGTTCTCTCAATGATCTCGCTTATCGTATCCCTCTAAGTATCATGCTTTTGGGTGCATTCTGTTATACCTAAATCCTATCACCATCATGTGATGACACCCTTAAATTCCATATTTTCCCTTAATCCCAACACTTGGAGTGGAAACTTTCTTTGTTTGTCAATTCTACTTGAAAAAACCTAGCACCGCACTTTTCCTGTGGCTGATGAGTGGTACCTACTTCAACAATGCCTGTATCATGTTATAGAAAAGTGGTGCCACCACCTATGGTCTTTGGTCTTAAAGCGATTCTCATCTAAACCACTCTGTCATAAGGGAACAAAAGCGGTGCCCTGGGTAAAATGGAAAAAAGAGAAGTTTCTCAAGGCTTCTAGAACTTCAGCCTCGTGTTCTCCCTTATCCCTATCATTATGGGTTAGTTTGAGCTCGAGATCCCCCATGGTAGGATCTTGGAGCCACCTCACCCACAATTCTCTCAACTATTCCTATCCATTGAGCCTTATAAATACAAGCTCATATCCATAGTTGAGGGGGAGAACTATAGAGGTATTGTTATACTGTTGGATTGACTACCCAGTCCAAATCATTAGAGAGCATGGAGAGCAAGGTTGGAGCTTATGGGGATGAAGTGTTTATCTCGTGGAGGAGCTTGTCAACACTAAGGCAACGGTTGTAAGCTTTTCCATAAATTATCAATGCAAAGCTAATTTCTGTCCCACATTACTGTTGTTTTGATTTCACATGTATATGTTGTTAGATTCCTTAGTCACTAGCATGGATATGTAGATGATTTTCTGGTAGCTTTGATGTGCTTGAATGTTTGATATGTTTGCAGGTACACAGGTTCATAATCGAAGTAGTATTCTAGGTGTCTATATCATTCAGGGAAGGTCTTCATCCTTTGTCATTCACTCGTTTGTTCTGGATCTGAACCATTCAGACCAAAGGAACAACTTCTTTCCCTAGAAGGTGCAATATTCCTAATAACAGTTATTTGGATGAAGAAGTATATGTAGAATAGCCACAAGGCTATGAAGTTCCAGGACAAGAACATAAAGTGTACAGACTGAAGAAAGCGCTCTATGGTTTAAAGCAAGCTCCAAGAGCTTGGTACAGTCGCATTGATTCCTATCTCATTGAGAATGGATTTCACAGAAGTGAAAGTGAGCCAACATTGTACAACAAAGTGAATGAGCAAGGTAACATGTTAATTGTTTTCCTGTATGTGGATGATTTAATATTTATTGGTGATTTTGGCATAAAAGAATTTAGAACAGTCATGGAAAGTGAATTTGAAATGACTGATTTGGGGCTCATGAAGTTCTTTTTGGGCATTGAAGTCCAACATCTGAAAGCGGTATTTTCATATCATAGTCCAAGTATGCAAGCACAATTTTAAAAAGATTTAATATGTCAAATTGCAAGGCATCACCAACACCAGTAATAACAGGTTTAAAATTGAGCAAAGATGATGATGGGATCAACTGTAGATCCTACACTGTTTAAAAGGCTTGTTGGCAACCTTATTTATTTAACAACAACAAGACCAGACATTATGTATGGATCAAGTCTGATCTCAAGATTCATGGAGTCACCAAAAGACTCACATTGGCAAGCAGGTAAAAGAATTCTGAGGTATGTAAGTGGTAGAAAAGATCTTGGCATAATGTATTCAACTTTAGAAAATTTTAAACTCATAGGATATACTGACAGTGACAATGGAGGCAACACAAATGACAGGAAAATCACATCTAGGTATACATTTCATTTTGGTACAGGTGTTGTTTTGTGGGATTCGAAGAAACAACCCATAGTAACTCTATCTTCAGCAGAAGCAGAGTATGTCACAGCCACAGGCACTGCATGTGAAGCTGTTTGGATGAGAAGAGTGTTAAAAGATCTGTCACAGAACCAACAAGAACCAACAACCATTTTTTGTGATAACAATTCAGCCATTGCCTTGTCGAAGAATCATGTGTTTCACAAGAAAACCAAACACATTGACAAAAGGTATCATTTCACAAGAGAGCTGGTGAACAACAAAGAAATTTGTTTAAAATTTTGCAGGTCTGAAGATCAACTTGTAGACATATGTACAAAACCATTGGAAAGTGATACATTTCAGTATCTTTGAAGTTATTTGGGAATGACAAGTTCTGTGTAGTGAACTCTGTCATAAACAGAGCATGCTTTCTGCTCTGAATTTTTTTTTTTAATATTTTTTTTTTGAAATTATGATCTGCTCATAATTAAGGGGGGGTGTTGGAAATATTAATTACTCGTTGATCCATAATAAAATCAGTTGACTCTGTCAGAGTTTGTAGCAGGTCAAAAAGTGCCAGAGAGGCTGACAAGATAAAGACTTTAGATTTCTCGTATATAAGACAGAAGAGTTTAGTTGCTCAAGCTAAGTTTCTAGGTAGAGAGTAATTGCAGTCCTTAAATGTTAAGTAGGTTAGCCGGCATAAATTTTCTATATGAAGGATGAAATTGTAAATAAAAAAAAGGAGAGAAGAGACAAACAAGCAACAGAGAAGAGAAGCGCGAAGAATAAGAAGAAGGAAAACTCACTAAAGAATTTGAATCTCAAGCTTCTTTGTTTTTACCAAGTTTGTATTTACGGTTGTAAGTTTTGTTATCTCGTCACATGAAATACAAATCCTTAAGTTTATGGTTGAATGAATGTTTTAGATAGTCGCACATCTTCTCCATATTTACCTGAGTGAATGCTATTTACATTTACTATGAGTGAAAGACATCAAGAATCCATAATTATTTCACTGTGTAAAAGTTCCTAGTTTTACGTGCAAGTTCCTAGCTTTACGCGCAGAGGATCGACACAAATATTGTTTATTATTTTATTATATGATATTGTGAGTGATTCTAAATATAGTTGTGTCGCAGTTAATCCTAGGTTATCGCAGTAAAAAGTGTTTTTCATATTCCTAAGCCCTTAGACTAGGAAATATAAAGTTATTGCACGGAAGTGAAAACTTGTTCACACATGAGTTGGTCGCAACCAAATTAATGTCGCAGAAAAATCGGTCGAAGCCAAAGTAAAAGTCCTTCATAGGTGAAGAGTCCATTGCAGTTACTCCTCATAGTGACTCTATGCAGCATAGTTACTCTGCGTAGTAATTCCATCGTGTAGAAATTCCATTACGCAGTAATTTCTTCACGCAGTAAATTTCATCGTAAGAAAATTGAGTCGCAAGTTTTGAAAAAGTGAAAAGCGGAAAACAAAGGGTGTGTTGTGCGGTAACTCAATTTAATTTCCATGACCGCCATTTTCTCCCGAGATTTGGCATCAGAGCTAGAGCTAGTTTAGGAAAGAGATCTTGTCCTAAAAGAGAAAAAGTAATTTTCTAAGGAAAATTAAAAAATGGCTTCTACTTCAGGTTAAAATATGTTGAGTTTACAAACTCCAATTTTTATAGGAAAGAATTATGAATATTCGTCTCTAACAATGAAGGCTTTGTTTAGAGCTCAATATGTTTGGGATATTGTCCAAAATGGTTATGCAGAACCAGCAGATAAAACGACATATGATAATCTCTCACAAGCTCAGAAAGATATATTGAAGGAATAGAGGAAGAAAGATGGAAAAGCTCTGTTCTACATACATCAAGCCACGCATGAAAGCATACTCCCAAGAGTAGCAGCAACAATTACCACAAAGAAGGCATGGGACACTTTGGGGAAAACTTATTAAGGTTTGGATAAGGTGAAGACTTCAAAGTTGCAAATTCTGAGAAGGCTGCAAATTCTGAGAAGAGATTTTAAATCTCTGTCCATGAAAGATTCAGAGTCAGTAGACACATTTTATACTAGAGATGTTGGTTTTATAAATCAACTGAAATCTCATGGAGAAACCATAACAGACCAAAGGGTGGTTGAGAAAATTCTCAAAAGTCTTCCCCCAGGATTTCAAAAGTTGGTTGTAACCTTGGAAGAAGACACAAACATGACAACGTTAACTATTGATGAGCTGCACGATTCACTCATCAATCATGAACACAGGATCAACAGAACTCAAACATCATTGGAAGGTTCATTCGCAGCACAGTCATCTATAAGTCGTGGAAAAGGCAGGGGGAGAAATAATTTCAGAGGCAGAGGAAGAAACTTCTCAAGAGGAGGACGCAACAGTAGTCGTGCAGATGTTGTTGGTAGAGGACAGAACCAGAACAAAAGTCATCCAAGTGGTCATAGGTTTGATAAATCAAAGATTCAATGACATTACTATAAAAAATTTGGTCATTATGCATATGAATGCACGAAGAAGCAATATGACCAAGGAAAGCAAAGCCAGAATCAGTCGATGAACACCAGCATTTAGTCGAGCACTATGTTGATGGCATGCGCATCCCCAATTGAATGCAATAAAATCCAAGAAATTCTGTCTGACATATGGTATTTAGATTCAGGCTGTAGCAATCATATGACTGGTAATTTAAATTTATTTTCCAGTCTAGATAATTCAGTTCAAACTGATGTTACACTTGGAAATAATGTCCAAGTCACTGTTTTGGGAAAAGGTATTGTAGCAGGGATTTATCCCTTGCTACATGGCATGAATGGCTACCTTCCGTCTATAGGACGGAGGGACAGGTTCCTGGATGGAAATGTAGAAAAGAAAAGTAGAAATGGAACTAGACAGTAATGAAAAATCAAATGGAGAACCCCTCTGCACACAATGTTAGGGTTTCGCTCCAATAATCTACAAAAACATATTAGAAAACCAAAGACCTACAAAACAAGTTAAGAAACAAACCTACAAGCAAATATGGGTCAGAAAACAACTAAGATACTAAAGCAAATACATAAGCAAACAATGGTATACCTTCTCTTTGGTGCAATGGGCCACCATGCCCTGGCTGGAAGAAGCACTTCTCTCTCTCTCTCTTGCCAATGGAGGAGCTGTGGCTCAATGGGAGAATGAATGGATGAGAGGAGGGATGTGGGTGGCTTGAGAGACAAAGGGTCTCAAGGCATCCACGGGAAGCATAATAGTATGCAAGGGAAGAGTGTTTTGAGAGTGACCCCCACCCCTCTATTTATTGCATTTTTAAGGGTTCTAAGCCCTTGGTCAGGGCTTTAGACCCTTTTTTGGGCTTTTAGCCCCTTTCGCCCTAACTTTAGCTACTTTGAGGGGTTTTAGCCCCTTTTTGGAGGCTTTAGCGCCTAGGAGAGTTATTTAGGCTCCTTTTTGGGGTTTTTAAGCCCTTTTTCTCATTTTTAAGCCTTTTTTAGGGTATGGGGGTCTAATGGGGTGATACGAGGGTCGTGCATGGGTGTCCTTGGGTGTTGTAGGCCATGTAGAGTTGAGTGAGGGATTTTTTGGGTTAAAATATTGCCCCCTGATGTGTGAAGGTAGGAGCTCATCGTATGGCCGATGGACATCATAGGATTTGTTGCGGAGAGGTGGTGCTTTCGAGGCTGGGGCATGGTGGCTTTTGGCTTTTGTATTAATATGGTTCCCATCAATGGGTGAGATACAAATAATGTGTGACATGTATATGGATGAGGTGGGCATCCTCATGCTCATGACAATGTAAAAAGAATAATTTGATCTATGCTCTAAAATACAAGAGCCGATCATATACAACTTATGGTACATAGTGGTTACCTCAATGTGAGGCTGAATACAATACTGATATGAAGAAATGGTACATTGGAACCATGGCATTCTCATGGAATGCTATATCTTCATGACTGACGGCTTGTTGGATCTGGGATGGTACATACGTGTATGGACTCGCTGATTGAGAGTCAGAGTCTCTATGGTATAGGTATGTTGCATCAATCATAAATCTATATAGAAGCACTATTGGGGCTTCTGAACACTATCTCCAATGCAACCTAGAAATCACAAGGGACATAACCTGTTTAGGTCCCTTGAGTAGACTCATCAATGTGCTAGATTCAGGTGACATCCAGGGTCTTCAACCAAATACTGCACGGACCAAACACTGTAAGAATCTCAATGGTGCGATGATGTAGTTGGAGTCGAGCACGTGAGAAACAACCATCTCGAGAGGCACTAAGGACTTCTCTCAAGTGGTCCAAGGAACTCATCAATGTGGTTAATGAAACCAGGATACAGGGACCTCTAGGTCTATCCTCTAGAATATGTGTGTTGTCGTCAATAGAGGGAGACCTACCCCTAGTCAAGGAAATGGTGTTTCCTTGACCAGAAGCACGAGGGAGATAACCGAAAGTTGTGAGACAATCTGCGGACTGACCCACTGAATGGTGGGGGGGGAGGGGGAGGAAAAGAATTGCATAGGGGCAGGGGGAGTGTGGTAGACTCAAACTTCCTTTGTTCAGAGTATGACGGCAGGGCGGACCAGGCCGCAAATGAAACTGACTCATGGGAATGGGATCATAACTGTAATACCAGGAATGTCACTGCAGATGGGAAATACTTGGGGGAGGTGGATATTTTTGATATTGATGGGATCCAAGGAAGACACATTGCAGAGTACTCTGAACAAAGGCGACCCAAAGTGGGAATGCTGCCAAACTATTTTCTGTGGGGTGGTGTCTAGAGACACCGTTGTGGTTTGATCTCGTGGATTTTTTACGAGCCCAAGAAAGTAAATGCTCGATGGTGCTTTCAATTTTAGAGAGTCTGAAAGCATGAAGAATACTCCAGTGGGGGGTCTTTTTTTTTGGTAGTCTTCTGTGCCCGAAAAGGGATAAAAGTATACATAGGAGAGCTCGCCCATCCTATATGGGATGAGAGACTTCTTTACCATTGGTAGTCCAATCAGGTCGGAAAAGGTTAAACCTATACTGACTGGACGGTCATTAAGATACTTTTACGAGCATGAACGAAACCAAGTTTTCTCGACAATCTTTTCTTGATGAAAAGGATAGAAAAGAGATTAAAGACAACCCATAGTGAGATTTTTCGTAAAGTGTGGCCCCACTACCCAAGAAAGCATAAAAAATATGCAAAGGGGAACAGTCTTGGCTTGAATATTCCAAGGTGGTCCTTTTCATGTGATGGTCTACATAGTTCTCAAAAGGAGGTAAACGAGATGATGTAGATGCCCTTTCCTATCCTTTAACGAGCAGGAAAGGAAGTAGCTGCGCTCGACTATCTTTTCATTGTTTTTAGGAGTAAAAAAAGAGCTTAAATGAAACTCGAGTATGGTCAACAGATTGCGGTGGCACAGGTGGTGCCCTATGTCGGGACGGTGGATAGTGGTCCAAAGGTCATCTGCATAGTATGGATGGAGCAGATGGCTCTCAAACATACTAATACATGCACGAGATAGATCACGATAGAGGCACGCGAGTCGGTGTGGCAGAGGCACACAAAACCGAGGTGGCTCTTGGACAAAGGTCAAGAGAGCCGTGTGTGAGTTGTGGTGGACGGAGTTGATTACATGTGATGTAAGTGCAAGTTCGGGGGAAGTTATATGCCAAATACATGCAAGAGAAATAAATCCTTTTCTAGACAATGGTCCAGAGATCTGCGTAAGGTGCGGTGGATGGAGTAGACAACTATATGTTACAAAAAATAAAAATGATGTTCCTTAATGGGCAATGGTTCAAAAACTCGCATGAGTAGTGGTAGGGGAGAGTGATACAAGTATAGGTCCATAGACACTTGCATCAACATGCCGTGGCTCGTAAATCAAGGTAGATTTTGGGAAGTGGTCCCAAAATTTGTTTGTTAAACATGAGACAATGGTCTCATAAGGAGATAGAGGACAGAATTTTGAAACCAGTGGTGCAAACGACGTCTCAAACGAACTCCGTATGGTCCTGTTATGTCAAACGGGAGAAATTAGGTCAAATAGGGCCTATATAAGGGTGGGGACCACTTGGTGAGGTGTCATTGTCACTGTTCACTGTGGAGTTGGAGAGGTGAGCCCTAAATCTCCATTTTTTTATTTCTCCTGTTCCGACCAGTGGTTTTGAGTTCCGTGACTTGCAGGTAAGAGCTCTCACTGAATCTCTTCTTTTTAGTGGTTTACATTCTGCATTTGATCACCTGGAGGTCCTCCATGAGCTTCTTGGGGTTTCATGGAGCCAAGTCGCACCTTTCGAAGGAAAAAGAGAGACCTGGTCACACCTATGGGGCATTTTTGAGTGATCTAGTTTCTCATTTTGCCCAAACAGTTGCGGCTTGGCCTCTGAGTGATGTTTTTTTATGAGAGTAGTGGTTGACATCTGTTTTTTGCTTGTGCAGGATGGATGAGATTAAGTGGCAGGAGAGAGACTATAAAGACATCAGGGAGGCATCATTACGAGGCGGGAATGTGCGTGATACACTGGCCCGTTGCGGTTTACTGACGTTCATGAGGATACCCCTCATGAAGAGCTTGAGTTTGTTGTTGCAAACACTGGTGAGTTTTTGGGATGTTGAGGAGGAGGTCTTCCTCTTCCAGGGCCAGCGTATCGAGATTATGCTAGCGGATGTATACTTCTTGACTAGGCTCCATATGTTGGGAGTTGTTGGTGACTTGGAACTGGTGTTGTCTCGGAGGGAGACATTGGAGGAGTTATGCGATAGGCACTGTTACACTATGGCGTATGTGCGTGGCTCCTATATCCTGATTTGTGACATCGAGGATTTGTCGACACAGGAAGTGGCGACATTACTACTACGTATCTTGGGTTCCATGGGGAGCCACAAGATATCTGGAGGGTAGCTTCAGCTAGTAGAGCATGCTATGGGAGGCACGTGTTATGGGTGGGCTCAGATGTATCTTCAGTCTGTTCGGCATCAGCTGAACAAGTCAAAGGCATCTGGAACATGATTTTGTTTTGGCTCCTTTCTATGTGCATTCTTTTTTGAGAAAGTACCTACACTGCATTTGCACTGGGCTGTACGGGATAGTGGTCCACGGGAGCCGCGGATGTACTGGTGGTGCCAGATGATGATACAAGAGGGTGGCGGTAGAGTGGGCCGCTTCTTTACTGAGAATCTGCTAGAGCAGTGGCGTCAGCTTCCTGTGGTGATTGAGGAGTACCCGTATGCGGGTATGAGCTATCATGGGGACCCTGAGATGCCCCGACCTCTTGGCTAGGCATGGGGACCAGCTAGTATGTACACGTGATGTTTTTATGTTCATCTTTATACATAGTGTAGTTGAGTTGGTTGATAGTTGTGCATTGATGGTGTCCTTGTTTGTGTATGCAGATATTGGTCCCCGTCCACTGCCCAGTCATCAGAGCTAGGTGGTTTCTATGGCTCCTGCGATAGTTCCTGGTGGGAACCTTTGCAGGCGACGATGGGAGATGGATGGACTGCTGCCGCATCTGGAGCGGCTTGCTGCTAGGGTTTCTGATGATGGCTGGCAGCATCTGAGCAATGATGTGATTGCTTCTATTCATAGTTTTCCTCTAGAGTGGACTTCTGTGATGAGGAGGATGGCTATGGCCCGTGAGCACATTCGTCAGGCGGCGAGAGGCGATCTTCCTGCAGAGGATGAGTCTTTGGAGGAAGATGATGATATTGAGTCAGATGATGAGTCTGAGTCAGATTAGCAGCCAAGTAGGGTTGCCCCTAGTGCATTGGTGCACTTAGGAGTTTTTGTGTTGCTATGTATATCTTGCTGAGAAAGCATATGTGAATCCTCATTTTGTACTGGACATATTTTGGACATGCGATTGATCTATTTATATATATATATATTTTTGACGCACGTGGATGTGCTTTTATTGTTTTATATATGTGAGTCTTCTTATGATGATGTGGAATGCAATGCCTAGATGATGTATTATTGCACTTGTGCGTGTATTTTTAAATATGATTATGCATGATGTTATGGTTGTATGTTTCCTATATGCGATTGTGAATGTGCCAGTTTAAAATGTCGTTAGCCATTTGATCTACTACACTATTGAGGTTTATGGGAAAATGTGTGAATGTGATGGACTCAAATGCTCTAACCATCTGTTTAGTGCGTAGGAATTTTCTAAAGAGGCAGGGATCACGTACCCGATAGTAGTTGTTCAACTGAGAAACAAGTAGCTGGGAGTCTAACAACACATCGAGATGGTGAATGCCTAACTGGAGAGCGGCGACCAAGAGGCCATTTACACCATTGTACTCAGCCTAGTTGTTGGTTGCACTGCCCATGCATATTCCGTTGATATGGATCAACTCGTGCGACGGGGAGTAGATGACCCATGCAGCCGAGGCAAGGTTCGGAGACCATCTGCTTGCTCTATCAGTAAATCCCATATATCAGTTTGAGGCGTGATCCATCTGGAGCAATGAGGGGAAACAATACATAAGACTCATTTTTTGAAAAAATGTGTAAAACAAAAAAGGAAAAGACCATAATACAAGTTGTAGCATCGTCACTCAAAGGGGTGACGTTAGAGGGAAAGTCGTTTGGACTTTCAGGGGATCAATGGTCATTCCTTTGTGTGACACGATGAACCCTAGGAGATGGCCCATTGGAACACAGAAAACACACTTGAAAGGGTTCAAGCGGATTTTGTATTTGCGACATCGTAGGAAGACTTGCCGCAGGTCGTCTATGTGATGTGTTTGCTTCTGCGACTGCGCAATGAGGTTGTCGAGACAAACCAACATGATGTGAATGAGGTCGCTGAAGCAGTGTGTCATGGCGCACTGGAAGGTGGCTCCAGCATTTTTCAGGTGAAAGGGCATGACTTGATATGCAAATGTGCCCCACGGGGTTGTGAATGTCGCCTTATAACGGTCTTCTTTTCGGATATGGATTTGGTTATATCTAGAAAATCCGTCCATGAAGGAAAAGACCTCATGTCCGACGCGTGCATCGATAATTTGATCAATGAAGGGTGTTGGGAAGTTATCTTTAGGACACGCCCCATTGAGATCGTGGAATTCTATGCAAATGTGAATGGTACCTTGTTTTTTATTCATGAGAACAGGATTAGAAACCCAAGTGGTGTAGGCAATGGGGTAGATGAAGCCGACTGTGCATAGCTTCTCTATCTCGGCTTTGACCGCGGCCACTTTGGAAGGGTGAATCGGCTATTGCTTTTGGCATATGAGGTCCACATCGGGCCATGTGTCGATGTGGTGTTCCATGATGGATGGATCAAAGCCGAGAATTTCAGTGTAAGACCAGGCAAAGATGTTGCAAAATTCTTAGAAGAGAGGTTTGTAGGCAACAACTTCTTCCTGGTGGTAGGATGCCCCTAGCATGATTTCTTCAACAACCTCGGGATTGGTTGAGATGTTGATTTGATGGTGGGTGACATGTTGGCCATCTTCCCTTTTCCGAAGGAGTCTGGTGCGGGGATGGGGTTCTTGAACCAGTCGACTTTCCCGTGGATGAAATCTTTGGTTTCCACGGAAAACTGGTTAGACTGCGACACAAGTTCTTCGGGGAGGAAGAACGAGCGATGGTGCATGTCATCCCATGGGTATTCTGGGGCAGTTAAAGCTTCAAGTATCTCCTCATCATTGCGGAAGCAACGAAGAGACGGGTCTGATGGACCGTCATTGGAGGTGGAGACGAGCGGGTCAGTTAGAGTGGACATCATGTAAATGGACATGGTGTCTGAAGAAGGAGGTGGGGGGTGAACTTCATCGATCAGGGTGATCTTAGACTCAAGGGAATGTTGACAGAGGTCAGCTAAATCCATTCAAAATTTAGGCAAGTCTTGACAATGGTGAGAGTAATGTCCATACAAACTGTAGAAGGCGCAAGCATGGTTTGTTATCAGTGACTTGTTTCTGACTATTGGTGTGGTTAGAAGTTCAACCACAGGGAGGTTTTCAGATGTATCCACGGCATCCAAATGTGTGCAGATCATTGGGATATCAGGGCAATTCTGAGTTGGATGGACCTGTTGCTCGCAGATGACACAAGGCAGAATCTACCGAGGTTCTGCAGTAGCTTTCGCATTATTTTCCCTGGCCCTTTTTGGGTGGGGCGGTGCGGGTGTGGGTGCAGTGGTTGGTTTTTGTAGGCCGGGGGGAGGATGGGACTTGAACGCAATGGGTTGCACAGGTGTTAAGAATACTTGGGGCATTGATGGTGGATCAAGATAGCACATAGGAATTCCTAATGTAAAATTGGGTAAGTTTAGAGTGGCCATTACTGGCTTGCTCATGACACTAGGTGGGGGAAAGAGGAAGGGAATTGTATGGACTAGAGAGGAGCTTAGATAAATCCCTGATGGTTGTATGTGGGGGTGAGGCTGTGGTTGTAGCTGCGCATAATGCTCCAGATACAAATGATGTTGTGGCTGCTGTTGATGTTGCGGCTGCAGACAGTGCTGTGGTTGCAGTTGGGGCTGCGGCTACGATTGTTGTTTGGGTGCAACAGTGCTAGATGAGAGCATGCACAAGTCTACAGTCTCATTTTGTGTCGGTCGTGGTGACACTAAGGGGAAATGAGCCATCATGGTGGTATCAGCAAACAACCCAGGGCTCACATTCAACAATGGGGAGGCTGGTGTGTTGTCAACCATGGTGTTGATTGCAGGGACAACATTGGCATGTGTGGTCATCCCTTGTGGCTCGATTGTGTTGATGGTAGGGATAATGTTGGAAGGTGCCATTAACCCTTGCGAATTGTGATAAGTGAGTTGATCAAATGTCACGATCTTCCCTTCGTGGGGGAACATCATGAGACAGAAGACAGTTGATGCGACAACTCTCATGGCGTACATATAACTTCTTCTGAGGAGAAGGTTATAGTCCAATTGAGCGTTGACAACCTCTATGTTAATCAAAACTGTCTTCTCGAATAATGTGATGGGGACATGGGGGAGGATTCCTTGGGCTTTAGTGGGATGGGCATCATAAGCCCACAGAGTTTTGGAGGATGGTTACAGAATTGGGGATCCAAATTTATGCCAAACCAGGGTAGACATAATGCACATGGATGCCCCCTCATACACTATGCACCGGTGCACAACCAGATTCTGGATGGACACTGAGATTTGAAAGGCGATGGTTGATGGCATGCATGGTTCTCCATTCTCCGTGTCGAATGTGATCAATTTGGAGTCTGAGGGGTCTACAGCCCCAAGGGAGTCTAGTAAGGATTTTCGCTGCATTGGGCACGTTTTGAGTACCTCAAGAGCGGACATGGCCGTTGGTGTTTGGGCCAAATAATCCACGATGCTATAGCTGACCACAGCTCTAGCTGTGGCGTTATTGGAAACTCAGCGTATGGGGGGGCTGGGGAAAGGGGGTAACTAAAGAGGTGCATTGACCGATTTGGACTTAGATTCCACTGATGTGTCAGTGGGTTCGGTGGTGGTTCCATACTGATTCTATCTGGTTTGTAGGTTAAACTCTTCATTCATCATGGCTAGTAGGTGGTGGACACCTGTTTCAGCCATGGGAGGTGCCCCTAGAGCGTTGGGATTGGGTTGGGGAGGGGGTGCAGTTGCCACCAATCCTTGTACTGGTAATGGGTTCTGAAGCACCATAGGAGGAGGTCCTTGTGGTGCTAGGTTGGGTTGGGCTTAGTCGGTTGTGTTGGTGGCATGTAAAACCTCGTTTCGAATGGCCTGCTTCATGTGACCCATGAAGGGACACTCAAATGTGTAGTGCCCGTAGACCTCATAAAGTGTGTATGATTGGTTTGTACACAATGGAGCATTGTGTCTTGGTGCATTTGGTCATGGAGTATTTTGGGTGGGTTGGTTTTCCGTGGCATTGTTGGGAGGATTTGGTTGTTGACCACCTCCCTGTGGTTGATTATTGGCTTGGTTTTGAGGTCGGTTATTCTGGGCCCGCCCTTGTTGATTGTTGGGGGCAGGCTGGTTGGGACGGTTTTGTTGTGCAAATACTTGTCCCAACGGAGCAGGTGGATTAGGGGCGGGAGCTTGAACCGCTTGCACTGGTGGTGCATAATAGATTTATGTGGGTGGCAGTGCCACAAATGTGGGCATTTGCCCCATGTATTGCTGTGTTTGCCACATCAAGGCCTGATCCTGCTGCGGTGGCACAGGTTGGGCGTAAGAAGTTGTGGCTCCAAACTGGGACATCATTCTTGCATAGTCTGGAGTTTGGTTTTGGTAAGCAACACTAGCAGTGTTGCTTGGTTGTGGTGGAACTACAGTTGGTGTTGGACGGTGCTATGGCTGTTGGGAGACCGAGCCTATGATGGCATCTGCAGCATGGAATGCCCCCTGGTGCATCTCGGTAGGAGGTACCCACATGGGGAGCATCTGGAATGATGATGTAAAGGTATCCAGACTGTGCATAGATCAGGTCAAACTGTTGGGCTTTCAGTATGGCCTCCTCTTCGGATTGGGGACGTTCGGATGCGGCATCCTTTGCTATGGGTGGGAGCAAGGTCTTGAGGAACCAATCCAGGAAGATCTTGTCATTAAGTTGGATCTTACACAAACTACAATGTCACCACCACTCATGGATGTGGTCAGTTATATGGGTCGTAGTGTTCTGACAGCAGAATAGCAAGATCTCCACCCCTTCATCATATCTAACAGGGAGTTGGAAATACTGTAGGAACATGAAAGCTAGTGAGTTGAAATCTGGGTACTTGGCTTGTGGTAGCTCAATGTACCATTTGGCTGCAGCACCTATGAGGGTGCGTTGGACTAGTCTTAGCCTGATCGAATCATCTACGATGTTGTTTGAGGAGCACCATAGATGAAATGTCATGATGTGATTTTGGGGACACTTCCCTACCTTCCCTTCAAACTTGGGAATGTCTAAGGGAAGTTTAGTTGGCATGGGAGGCCAAAAGGTTTGATGGCAGATGGGTTTGTCTGTCAATCAAGCCAAATCAGGCAAGTTGAGATGAGCCATGAAAGGCAGATTTGACCCCAGGTTGATGTGAGATGGGGAAGGTATGGTGGTGGGGTTTGCAGGTGCATAATGTACTTGCATAGCTAGGGGTACTGGTGGTGCCATTGTAGATGGGCCAGTGCCCCCAGTTGTGGTGGGAGGGACAGTGTGGGTGGAAGGGCCACTACCCCCATGTATGACATAAGGGGCAGTGTAGGTAGAAGGGCCACCGCCCCCATGTGTTACAGGAGGGGCAGTGTATGTGGAAGGGCCACTGCCCCCATGCGTTGCAAGTGGGACAGCTTGGTTGGTCACTATGGGTGGTGGAAATTGATTAATGACAGTTTGCATGACTATGCTGGGGTCACCTACAGGGTTGTTGGTGATAGTTTGTGGTGTGGACATGGGTCCACTAGCTATGGTTATGCCAAAAAATGGATCCAGGTTTGCACCAGCCATGGGGCTTGATGATGCACTAGTGTGTAGATCTGGTTCAGACTGATATGGGTCTGAATATGAATTAGAGGTTGTGTGGCCTTCTGATGGTGTGAGAGGTCATCGAGAATGGTCTTGACGGTGTCCGTTCAATGACCTAAATTGTGGTGGTTTGCCTCTTAGGTGTGAGGAAGAGCGTGAGGGATCAATTGTGTTAGATTTGTGTATCAAACTGGTGGGAATGATTTTTTGGACCCCAGTTTCAATGGATTCCTATTGGCTGTAGGTGGTCACTCGGCCACCAAGACTGCCAGAAGACAACGCTTGGATTTTCCTCACGGGCATTCTACTCAATTGGTGGGGGTCGTTGCCCGTTTTGCTTGGCAATTCCTCTCAGTGGCCAGCCACTTTGGGTTTCCCGTGGTACTCCCCACAATGAGTTTCTGGGAAAATCCCAAGTACTTCCCATGGTTAAGGAAGTCAGGGACTTATGTCCTCAAAGACTGCATATTTTTTGAACTTAGTGTAAATTTACAAATTTTAGTGGCTCTCTCAACGTCATGAACTGAGTTGGGTTGATTTAGGTGGTATGGTGTGTATGTCTTTCTTTGTTTCTGTTATTTGGTGGCTGCAAACGGTTTATGAATATTCCATAGAGTTCATCATATTGTGGTTGAAAGCAGTAAATAAACAGAAATTTTGTAGACATATACCATTTTTTACCCTGAATTATGATAGCCTAACTAGGTGACTACCTTACACCTATATTCTTCTTCAACCAAGAGAAGGTGCTGGGCTCTCAACACAATGGGACTAAGTCCATCTGTAGATCCACAGGTCACCTCCCGGATGCAAGGTTGGTCAATAGGGAGGATGCTTAGCACCATGAGAAGCCCTCCTTATCTACCCCCTCTACCTTCCAAGTCACCCGTTTTTAGTGGTTTCGAACAATATTGGGTGAAGGACGTATTACTATACGAGATGTGCCCTTCGTCTTATCCCAGAATACCCCGAAGGGTGATGACTGGGTAGAGGAGGAAGGGTAAGCAAGATTGTTAATTTTATGTCAGTTTTAGTTAAGCTATATTCATTAAACCATTAAAATTTTTGAACTTACACTTTGTTTTGTACATGAAATTGTGATTAACAGAAATAAAAATAGAAATGAAATAGTTGTGCTGGATAGAGGCGGCTGAGCCACACTGACAGTCCTTAGTAAATTGAAAACTAACTTTTGAGTGACAGACCGCACGTTTCGGGTCAAATGTGGTGAGGGGGTCGCCAAATTTTTCCAGAAACAGGCGAGGGGGTCGCTAATATTTTGCAGACAGAAGTGATCTATCTTCCTAAAGGAAGTCGCACCTTTTGGGGGAAAAAGGGCGACCTGGTCGCACCTGTGAGGCCTAAATGAGCGACCTGGTCCCCTGTTTAAGCCCGATAAGTGTGACCTGCTCTGGATTGGGGTTTTTTTTTTATCCCGAGTCAGATCCGTCCGACCGTAACCTGTACTGTGGTCAAATGGAATCGGATTTGCCTTGTGGAGGCTCGACAGAAACAAAAAATTGTAAATAAATAGGATTTAAACTAGATTTGACAAGAAATTTAAACCTAGGGTACAAACTGAAATAAAACTTGAAATTTTAAAAAACTGAACCAAGGATCCTGTGGGATCGACCTGGTATGGTCGCCAGTTCTGTAGTAGGGATTTCTCCCTTGCTACAGGGCAGGAATGGCTACCTTCCGTCTATAGGACGGAGGGATAGGTTCCTGGATGGAAATGCAGAAAAGAAAAGTAGAAATGGAACTAGACAGTAATGAAAAATCAAATGGAGAACCCCTTTGCACACAATGTTAGGGTTTCACTCCAATAACCTGCAAAAACATATGATAAAACCAAAGACCTGCAAAACAACTTAAGAAACAAACCTGCAAGCAAATATGGGTCAGAAAACAACTAAGATACTAAAGCAAATACATAAGCAAACAATGGTATACCTTCTCTTTGGTGCAATGGGCCACCATGTCGTGGTTGGAAGAAGCACCTCTCTCTCTCTCTTGGCAATGGAGGAGCTATGGCTCAATGGGAGAATGAATAGATGAGAGGAGGGATGTGGGTGGCTTGAGAGACAAAGAGTCTCAAGGCATCCACAGGCAACATAACAGTATGCAAGGGAAGAGTGTTTTGAGAGTGACCCCCACCCCTCTATTTATAGCATTTTTTAGGGTTCTAAGCCCTTGGTCAGGGCTTTAGTCCCTTTTTTGGGATTTTAGCCCCTTCCGCCCTAACTTTAGCTCCTTTTACGGTTTTAGGCTCCTTTGAGGGGGTTTAGCCCCTTTTTGGAGGCTTTATCCCCTAGGAGAGTTACTTAGGCTCCTTTTTGGGGTTTTTAAGCCCTTTTTCTCATTTTTAAGCCTTTTTGAGGGTGTGGGGGTCTAATGGGGTGATACGAGGGTCATTCATGGGTGTCCTTGGGTGGTGTAGGCCGTGTAGAGATGAGTGAGAGATTTTTTGGGTTAACAGGTACTGTTAGTATTTTAACCATATAGGGGGAGCATAAGTATATGCCCGATATTTACCATGTAGAAGGTCTGAAACATAATTTACTGAGTATTGGACAGCTGATACAAAAAGGTTACAGAATTTACATGGAAGATAACCACTGTGGGATTAAAGATGTACGTCCAAGCAACCAGCTGAGAGCAAGAGTTCCAATGACAAGCAATCACTTGTTTCCATTGAGGATAGTTCCAGACAATACAAAAGCTGCACTCAAGGCAGATAGTAAAGAAGAAGTCATGTACTGCGACAAGAAAGAAAAAGACAACATTGATTTTCAGGCTGCATTTCAAAAAGAAGTTCAGGTTGATTCCTCGCTATGAAATTTCAGATTTGGACATCTGAATTTTGGTGGACTGAAGTTGTTGCACACAAAGAAAATGGTAAAAGGCTTGCCATTGATTGACAAACCCGACAGATTTTGTGAAGGCTGAATATTTGGAAAGAAGCATAGAGAGAATTTTCTAGTTGGAAAGTCATACAGAGCATGCACACCACTTGAGATCATGCACTCTGATATTTGTGGTCCAATGCAGACGAAATCCATTGGTGGCTGCAAGTATTTTCTTACTTTTATTGATGACTACTCAAGAAAAATATGGGTATATTGTTTGAAACATAAATATGATGCATTTAGTTGTTTTCAGTAGTCAATACACTCGTGGAGAACCAGAGTGGACACTGCATAAAAATCCTAAGAACAGACAGAGGAAGTCAATATGTTTCAATTGAATTTCTAAATTTCTGCAAAACTCATGGCATACAAAAGAAATTCACTGTGCTGTATACACCTCAACAGAATGGTATCGCAGAGAGAAAGAATAGAACCATTATGGAAATGGTGCGTAGCATGATGGCAGCAAAGCATTTTCCAAATGAATATTGGGGTGAAGCAGTCGCAACTACCTTATACATTACGAATCGATGTCCAACAAAGAGCGTGAAGAACAAGATTCCTCAAGAAGCATGGATAGGTATGAATCATAGAGTTTCTCATTTAAAATTTTTTGGTTGTATCACATATGCTCATGTGCCAGATGAGCTAAGAAAGAAATTAGACAAGAAGGGACAAAAATGTATTTTTGTTGGTTATTCTGAAGACACAAAAGCATACAAGTTGTATGACCATGTTGCAAGGAAAGTAATTATTAGTCGTGACGTTCAATTTGTTGAGAATGAATCATGGGATGGAACCATCGAGAAGAATGTCAATATTGTGTCGAATGTCGAACATGAATACATGAGAGAAGAAGTGGTTCAAACACCACAAGTAAATCAACCAGTCGTAGCACTGTCGACTCCCATGACACTGCGACATGGTTCAGCACAAGGAACATCAACACAAATCGCAGCTCAAGCTACACCGACAAGCACACCAAGAGGACAACAGAATCCATCATGCAGTTTGACATCAATAGATCCAGTGAAGCCAAGAAGTCTGCGTGAGATATATGAATCCGGTACACCAAATTCCTTATCTCTCTTTGCATTATTTTCTCAAAACGATGATCCACTAACATTTGAGGAAGTTGTTCAAGAAGAAGTGTGGGCACAAGCCATGGATGAAGAAATATAATGCACTGAGAAAAACCAGACATCAAAACTGGTTGATGTACCCAAAGATAAATATGTAGTTAGCGTCAAATGGATTTATAAGACCAAACAAGATGTTGATGGGAATGTGCAGAAGCACAAGGAAAGAATGGTATCAAGAGGCTTCACAAAACAACTTGGCATAGATTTCAATGAAACGTTCACACCTGTTGCACACATGGATACAATCAGAACTGTTTTGGCCATTGCCGCACAAAGAAAATGACCTGTTTATCAAATGGATGTTAATTCAACATTTATGAATGGTTATTTGGATGAATAAGTATATGTAGAACAGCCACAAGGCTATGAAGTTCCAGGACAAGAACACAAATTGTAAATACTGAAGAAAGAACTCTGTGGTTTAAAGCAAGCTCTAAGAGCTTGGTACAGTCACATTGATTCCTATCTCATTGAGAATGGATTTCACAGAAGTGAAAGTGAGCCAATGTTGTACACCAAAGTGAATGAGCAAGGTAACATGTTAATTGTTTTCCTGTATGTGGATGATTTAATATTTACTGGTGATTTTGGTAGAAAAGAATTTAGAACAGTCATGTAAAGTGAATTTGAAATGACTAATTCGAGGCTGATGAAGTTCTTTCTGGGCATTGAAGTCCAGCAATTTGAAAGTGGAATTTTCATGTCACAGTCCAAGTATGCAAGCACAGTTTTAAAAATATTTAATATGTCAAATTGCAAGGTAGCACCAACACTAGTAATAAGAGGTTTAAAATTGAGCAAAGATGATGATGGATCAACTGTAGATCCTACGCTGTTTAAAAGGCTTGTTGGTAGCCTTATGTATTTAACAACAACAATACCAGACATTATGTATGGAGTAAGTCTGATCTCAAGATTCATGGAGTCACCAAAAGAATCACATTGGAAAGCAGGTAAAAGAATTCATAGGTATGTAAGTGGTACAAAAGATATTGGCATAATGTATTCAACTTCAGAAAATTTTAAACTCATAGGATATACTGATAGTGAAAATGGAGGAAGCACATATGAAAGGAAAAGCACATCTGGGTAAACATTTCATTTTGGTACAGGTGTTGTTTTGTGGGATTCGAATAAATAGCCCATAGTAACTCTATCTTCAGCAGAAGCAGAGTATGTTGCAGCCACAAGCGCTACATGTCAACTTTTTTGGATGAGAAAAATGTTAAAAGATCTATCACAAAACCAACAAGAACCAACAACCATTTTCTGTGATAACAATTCAGCCATTTCCTTGTCAAAGAATCATGTGTTTCACAAGAAAACCAAACACATTGACACAAGGTATCATTTCATAAGAGAGCTGGTGAACAACAAAGAAATTTGTTTAGAATTTTGCAGGGCTGAAGATCAACTTGCAGACATCTTTACAAAACCATTGGCAAGGGATACATTTCAGTCACAACTACATTTCGACCAAAAATCCGACGGCTGTATTGTCGGATTTTCGACACTTCCCTGTCGCATGTACGACACTATGATTTTTTTTAAGCATCGGTGGATTGTCGTCGGTTATCCGACATCTTTCCAATCCGTCGGTTAAGCAACAACTCAGTTTACCATCGGTTAAATGTAAATCGTTGGTTATCTGACATCTAATTCATATTAAACTTTAAACACGCGTCGCTTAAACGACGATAATGAAAACGTAAGCGACGGTGGATAATTTTTTTTAAAAAAACTACACTTACAGGCCGTCGCTTCTACAGCATGGCCGTCGGTTCACCAAAGAAACCCATCGCTTAACCAACGTATTATGAAAACGTAACTGATGGCTATAAGTGGTTTAAAAAAAAATATACAAATGCCAGATTACTGGAGACACACCTTGATGTTTGTATAGATTGTGAAATTACTACAATAAAGCGAATGTTTCTAACAAAGTGCCCAGAAACAAATATCAGTAAGCTATGCCTGAAGTAACAATCGTGAGATAAAATGACAAATGATTAATAGCTTTGACCAAATGTATGGGTGCAAGAAATATATATATGATTTGGATGACAAAGACTTGCTTCAAGTTTTGATATGCTCAATTAATTCATGTATCAAATATATAGCTCTTCCAAGAGTAATATGAGCACCTATATTAAGCGAATTCATTCTTCGAATCATCTCCTGTCTCAAATAGTTTAAACTTTATATAAAACCCAAGTATACCTAAGGTAGCCACAACTGAAATCAACAAGTAGATAGAACAGTTAATTTGAGCCAACTAGCAATTAAGTATTACCAAGTGTATTACATCCACAACACTCAGCAGAAATTAGATAACAAAATTGGACGAACCAATTGGCAGAAGTTCATTAACTAACTCTGTAGATTTCGAAAAGTTTTAAAACTCTATATGAAGAACCTTAAAAAGAACAGGGAGATAGTATAATCCACTTCATTTTTCTATGGACAGTGCCACTAAAGATTTTTACTATTAGATTTTCCTTTGGTTTTTTATGACTCCTGACACAATAAAAAGCTACAGAACCTTAGATATACAAGCGTCAAACTATAAAAGCTAAACAATATTAACAGAACATTAATTTCCCAATCAAACCACAATAGTATTCATATTATGCCAAGGCAATTTACTATTAAATAAAAGTTACCTTTATTATCATGTCAGGATACTTTTCTGCAAGGTCTTCAATACTGGTGCCACCCTTTCTGCATGAAATGATAACCTGTATCAACAAAATTCAATTAGGGTTCTAAGAATTTGTAAACCAAATGGCACACATTCATCCAGTCTAAATTTCAAGCAACCAGATAAGTCAAAGAATTTGGAGATTAAAGAAAAATTCAAAAGAGGAAGATTATTGTTACTTAAAGATATTCCCATGCTAAATAGTAAATTGTTCTTATCAGAGGAAGCTAAGTAAAAAGTGGCAGTACAGGGTGGCAGGTGCAGGGGGGTACTCACTGACCACGATGGACAAGAAGTAATCAGGTTTTCTTGGGGATTGGGAGTCACCACCAATAACTATGCGGGGAGGTGTATGCCTTGTTTTCTAGAAACAGAATATGTTAAAAACCTTGGTATATGACAAATAACAATCTTTGAAGACTCCTTGCATTTCATTAAAGAGGCGAGAACCACCAATAACTATGCGGAGGTGTATGCCTTGTTTCTAGAAACAAAATATGTTAAAAACCTTCCTATATGACAAATAACAATCTTTGAAGACTCCTTGCATTTCATTAAACACACGAGAAGCCACACTGTAAGGTCCAGAACAAGATTTAAAAATTAAAATAGAATCACCTGGAATCTCCAAAGCATCAAAGCAATAAGCTACTTGCACATCAGAAGACATAACAACCTTGCAGATCAGTTAGTGAACATCGCTGTCAAGTATGATCAAAGGAGTGGTTGTTCGAAATATAGATTCTCTGGAGCAAAGGTGGTTACCAAAATTTCATTGAGGATTCTCTTTATGTGGATGGATAAATAGTTTAATAATTTCAACAAAAAAATGTTTATGATGAATATTGGGGTCACTTGACACATGGCCACCAAACGAAGGATATAATCCATGCATCCACCATCAAGACTCATTGCATTAACCTCAAGCAAGTGAGACCTCCCTCCCTTGTGTGCCTTCATCTCTACATGCCTTTACTCACACCTGTGGGTGTAGTGTAAATTATGGCTTCCCCTCTGTTCTTCATTGCTCGGGTGGGATAAATCAAGGCATTGTGGGTCTGTCAAACCATGAGCTTGATGCAGGGGGGTAGGATCAGCAGGAATCCTGGGAAAGTATTCATGCTTGTAGGCACCAGCCCGGAACTCTCTGCTACCCGGGTAAGGGTTTGACTGTCGAAATTGTTTCTGTGGCTACGTCTTGGTTGAATTTGGAACCTCTCCCATGTTTGGTTGTTTCGTAGAGCTTGGGGGAACACAGGCCCCCTCCCTGACTGCTCATACCATTTCCCTTGCAAGTTGGAGTTACACATCTTTTAAAGGAATTAAGGCTGACATGGCCAAACCTGTGAATTGTGGGTCAGACGAGCATGGATTTAAGTGAAATTGCAAACATAAAGAAGATTCTGTGCAGGATGAAGATCCAGGTAGATAGAATGAAACATATGTTAACACCCAAAAATGGTTAACTACCTCATCTCCCCCATTTCATGGCTCATTCGTCCATTTACCTACCATATTTCCCTGAAAATCCCACTAAATGCC
>LPNX010507677.1:0-165021 GCA_001517045.1 Pseudotsuga menziesii
ATTGAAATTCTATTGGTTCTTGAATTCCAACTCACAAAAACTTATTTTGGCACGTTTTCTTATAAGGCCCATTTTAGACCCCAAATTTCCTCTAATGACTGATCCAAGAACATCAGTAGGAACTACGCAACAGCATCAACAACAGTTATAGTTCCAAGAAGCTTCGACGAATCAAGTAAGTACACTAACATCATTTTTACAGAGTTGTATGAAGCTATTAAGAAATCAGAATGCTTTGAATGAGTTACAGAAAGTTATTGCATCCTGTGAACCTCAACGAAGCTCTGATAGAGGAAAAACTGTTAATAGAGTTAGAAGGACTGGAAGAGAAATGAGATTGCATGCTCAGATAGGAGACTATGACATGACTGATATCATTTTAGACCTGGGATCAGAAGTGAATGTCCTAACTAGGCAGACTTGGGAACAAATGGGAAAACCTACGCTTGAATGGTCCCCTATACAATTGAGATTAGCCAATCAGCAGAAGATTGTGCCCTTGGGAATATTCCCTAGTGTACCAGTGGATATTGATGGAGTCAGTACCCTAGCAGATTTTGAAGTCATTGAAATAATTGATGATAGAAACCCCTATCCATCCTTGCTAGGAATTGAATGGGCAATAGACAATGATGCAGTAATCAACCTTAAGAATAGACAGATGACTTTTGAAGGAAAAGGCTTGAGAGTCATAGTATCGTTGGACCCTTCTCAAGGAGAAAGGTACACAGAGCCAGTCAGAGATGAAGATCATGATGTTTTGGATCATATTTACAACATCACAGCTAAAGAAGAAGACTATGTTAACCCTACTGCTGAAGGTATAATGGATTGGCATTGTGACAGTTCTTGCATGACTGATTTAGACGAAGGTCTAGAGAATTGGCAGAATAGACTTTATGAGCTACATGGACATCGATGTGCAAGAATTACCAAGTCTCTCAGATGGGTTGGCTCATAGACAAGAGTCTTACCTACCTTTGATGGCTTGACAGACCCAGAATATTTTATTGTCCAATTTTTAGAGCAAGTACCAGATTCACAGAAAATGGAGACTCTAGATTCAGTATTTAGAGCCACAGCTGCCAGATGGTGGAATGGTCATAGAAAGTATATTAATAGTTGGGAAACTTGTCAAAAGTTTCTTCGCCTGAGATTCATGGATCAACCTCAGGACGTACAAAGCATATTTAATGGTAAGACTAGCCCTCAGGAACATTTGGAGCAGTGTTATGAAGCACGGAAGCATGTACCTTCTGAAGAATGGGTACATAGGTTTGTACACACTCTGGAACCTGTAGCAAAGAACTGGTATGCGGAGGTGGAGCTTCGCCATGGTACTGTAAGTTGGGTTAGTCTTGTTGATAGTTTTGTGCTCACATTTTCTATTAATGAGGTTTGCCCTGCTTTGGACACAGCTATTAGGTTGATCCATACTAAGGTGTTTGATGATAAAGAAATAACCGAGCACCAACCTGATTGGAAGGAACAAGAAGCTAATGCAGTAGAATGCTATAACCTCGCCATTGATGAAGACGATGACCCGCACAAAATTAATATTCCTGAGTCAGAAGGACATTGCGAAGTTCATGGACCAGCAGTCGAATCACCTGAAGTGACTCAACCCTTGAAGACAAGGAAAGTAAATATTGGATTAGAAGAAATGCCTAAGTACGCTACCATTGGAGATTATTGGGACGAAGAAATGGTAAGCAAAGTAACTGAACTTCTCCATGAGTATCAGGACTTATTTCCAACGAAGTTCTCAGAAATGAAAGGTATCCTGGGTGACATAGGAGTGATAAAAATACCTTTGAAAGCTGATGCGAAGCCTGTGAAGCAGCGCCCTTATAGGCTGAATCCTAAGTATAAATAAAAAGTCAGGATGGAGCTAGATAAGATGCTCGCTGCAGGAATCATTGAGCCTGTTGAAGAGTTCGAATGGGTCAGCCCTATGGTGGTACAAGAAAAGAAGACCAAGGGAGAAATCAGAATCTGTGTTGACCTGAGGAAGCTGAATGATGCTTGTTTACATGATCTATTTCCTACTCCCTTTACATATGAAGTTTTAGACAATGTCGGAGCTCAAGAAGTGTATTATTTCGCTGATGGATTTTCAGGTTACCATCAGATCATAATTGCTCCAGAGGATCAACATAAAACAACCTTTGCTATAGAAATGGGATCTTTTCAATATACTGTTATGCCCTTTGGATTGAAGAATTCACCTGCTATGTTTTCCAGAGTAGTCATATCTGCATTTAAGGAATTTATTCATAAGTTCTTGGAAGTTTACTTTGATGATTGGACTATCTTTGGCTTATTGAAATATCATGTAGCCAGTTTAAGACTTATGCCGGACAAGTGTAGACAGCATCAGATTTCATTGAACCTGAAGAAGTGTATCCTTTGTGCACCTTTTGGAATTCTGCTGGGTCACATTGTATGCAAGCAAGGATTAATGGTGGATCCTGCGAAGATAGCCATTATTGTGAATCTGCCACCTCCAAAGTCTGTTAAGCAACTTTGCACTACACTTGGTCATACTGGATATTACAGGAAATTCATTAAAGGATATGCTCAGATTACAGCCCCTATGGAAAAGAGATTGAAGAAAGATATTAAGTTTGAGTGGACACTTGAATGTCAGGAAAGCTTGGACATTTTGAAAGAAAAGATGGTAACTGCCCCTATCTTAGTATTCCCTGACTAGAATAAGGAGTTTCATGTTCATGTCGATGCATCTTCCATTGCTTTAGGTGTAGTATTGGCTTAGTCAGGTGAAGGTAATATTGATCACCCTATTGCTTTTGCAAGTAGAAAGTTGTCCACAGCAGAAAAGAATTACACTACGACAGAACGAGAAGGTCTAGCTATGGTTTATGCCTTGCAGAAATTTCGACATTATTTGTTAGGATCTCATTTTAAGATGTTCACTAACCATTCTGCTTTGAAGTATTTGGTTAACAAGCCTGTGTTAGGTGGAAGGATATGCAGATGGCTGATTTTGTTTCAGGAGTATGGCTTTGAGATCATAGTTAAGCCAGGAAGACTTAACCTGGGGCCTGACCATTTGTCGAGGCTCGAGTCAGGAGAAGAGCCCAGTAGTTTGGATGAAGGTCTTCCTGATGCACAGTTGTTTTCCATCCAGATGGTTGATGACTATTTTCAGGATATTGTTCAGTACTTGTCTACAGGTTTTGCACCCTCTGAGATGACAACACAGCAGAAGAAGTAGCTGGTGGTTAGAGCAGCTGATTTTACCTTGATAGCAGGACAGCTATATAAGATGGGACCAGATGAAATACTGTGCAGATGTGACCTAGAGCATGAAAAGCCATTGATTTTGGCCGAGGCACATTCTGGAGCAGCAGGAGGTCACTATGCAAGAAAAGCTACAGCACAAAAGATTCTAACAGCTGGATTGTGGTGGCCTACAATTCATAAGGATGCAAGAGAGTATTGCCACAGCTGCGATATCTATCAAAGGACATGCAAACCATCCAGGAGGAATGGGATGCCTCTGGTTCCACAGGTAACTTTACAAGCATTTGACAAGTGGGCTATTGATTTTGTTGGACCAATCAATCCCCCTGCAAAGAAATATGGAGCAAGATACATTATTACAGCAACTGATTACCTTACTCGTTGGGCCGAAGCTCAACCAGTCAAGAACTGTAGCGCTGCTACAGTTGCGAAGTTCATATTTGATAACATCTTGTCAAGGTTTGGGTGTCCTAGAATTCTTATGAGTGATCAAGGGTCACATTTTCTGAATAAGACCATTGAAGAATTGACTAAAGAATTTCAAGTATATCATTAGAAGAGTACCGCCTACCATCCTCAAGCAAATGGAACTGTTGAAGCCTTTAACAAGATTCTTGAGCACGCTCTAACGAAGGTTTGCAATGTTAACATAAATGATTGGGACCTTCGAATTCCAGTAGTATTATGGGCTTATAGAACCACTTGCAAGAAGTTGACAGACCACACACCTTTTAGGCTAGTATATGGACAAGAAGCAGTTATGACCATGGAGTAGATTGTTTCTAGCCTCAGAATATCTGCCTTCACAGAGATGGATGACCCAACCATGTTGAATGAAAGGCTGGCAAAGATACTAGAACTAGAAGAAGACGGATTCATTGCAGGCTTCCAGCAGCAAGTACAGAAAGCTAGAGAAAAAGTATGGCATGATAGACACATTAAGAAGAAGCATTTTTAGAATGGAGATCTTGTGCTCTTGTACGACAGTAAATTCATGAAGTTCCCAGGAAATTTCAAGACACATTGGAAATGACCATACATAGTTCAGAAAGTTACTGATGGTGGTGCAGTTCAACTAGCTAAATTGAATGGAGAAATTTTGCTCTCCATGGTGAATGGAAGTAGATTAAAGAAGTACAGGGACAAGCCTGTACCCCCTGATCAGAAGTAATACCAAAAAGAAGAGTCTAAGTACCAAGAACAATTGAAATTGGGTACTAGACTATAATGAAGTTGTTCTCAGAGAGTTTGGGCAGATTGTTGGTAAATTTATGAAGTGTCGAAGCTTGTGCCAGGATGTGTCGAAGGTATGTATTAGGTCGAAGGTCTTTAGTGTGGTGAAGCTGAAGTTAGTGGTTGTGCCAAAGAAGAAAGGTGTGTCGAAGCTTAAAATGCGACCGTTGGGAAAAATCAGATTTGGCAGCGCCGGTACGTTAACTGTATTAACTACCTGTAATGATGAGATTTTGGGAAATCTAGCGCCGTTTGGACAAGATCTACCACTGCGCTGTCAGATTTGGTGTCTTTAATGCACAGTTATGGTAGAATTGGTCGTTGGATTCTATAAGAAGACACCCAGACCCACGAATTTCCCATTACACATTTTCTTGAGTTTTACAGTTCAGTCCATGTAAGTTGATCGCGAAGTTCAGGAATTGTTGAGAGAATTTGAACAGAGGGGTCTGCAGAACCTTATGAGCAATCCACCTGCATCTGCACCTCGCGAAGTGACTCCCCCAGCATCGATTCAACCAATGCAGACACGCTCTACCAGGAATAATTTTAAGCCAGAAGTTCGCTCTAAGCGGAATGAAGACAGGCATAAGTCATCAGGGAAGACACCAGAGGATCCCGAGATGAATCCTTCTGGTTCAGCAGAGGTCCCACCTGAAGGTTTTGAAGACTTTGGTGAGGATGAGAACGTTGCATCGCATCGTCCACCATATATTCCGCCTGTTTGACCAGGAGTTCATCCACCTCGGCGAACAGCCAAGTTCACATTACGCACCCCTCAAGTACACAGACCATGATACGAATGATCGTGGGAAATTTCCACAGTTCGCACTTGGAAGATACTTGCACGCCGTCCATTATCCGGAGACTAGAACGACGTTGCTTGAAGTGAAGCAGTGGGTTGTTGGCTTGGAGCAAGCTGGCTTGTTGAAGATGCTCAATGTCCCCCACTTTGGTTACAGCACGCAGGTGACCATGGTGGTCAAGCAGCTATTGGTGTTGGTGCATGATGGGCACCTATGGATAGGAGACCATAGAATTCCTATTAATGGAGAGCTAATTCATAGGATCACAGGCTTGCCGAAGGAAGGGCCTGATCCTGGGATCGAATTCATTGG
This sequence comes from Pseudotsuga menziesii, assembly GCA_001517045.1. Classification (NCBI taxonomy): domain Eukaryota; kingdom Viridiplantae; phylum Streptophyta; class Pinopsida; order Pinales; family Pinaceae; genus Pseudotsuga; species Pseudotsuga menziesii. The sequence continues at coordinate 5,619 of LPNX010507677.1, forward strand.
GAAGCACGAAGACACGAAGCTGACACGGCACATGAAGGACTGCTTCGCCGCAGAGCTCTTAGCATGCAAGCTAATGCGGAAGTGCAGACCGAATGAAGTACATGCCCCGATTGTCAGTATTGCTGCGAACTGTGCTAAAGGCTACAGTTACAAATGGGCAGAGTACATTGCTAGGGAATTTCTCAAAGATGTCCGCGATGCACAGGAGAAAGGTAGACCCTTTCACTATTCATGGTTGATAGTGCTTATTGCACTGGTAGGATGGAGAGAACCTACCGAGGCACAGTTTGTTGATGTGCCTTTGCAGATGCCTGGTGCAGCAAGGTACGCATCTCTTTGGGTATCGCAGGATAAAGCCTTACAGCAGATGATGAACTATGTGTTCGCCTTCTATGCATTGAACATTTCCTATGAGATCCTGAAAACACTGTGGCTCAGTAATGAGCTATTTTCTCAGTTTGCGGGAGTGGCCAACTTCAAGGCCAACATGCACAATGTCTTCATCCAGGCCCACGCAGATAAGAAACATGCATGCTGGAAGTTTCCATACGTGGTGAACCAGGAAGACATCCACGCAGTAGTTCAGCAGTGGCCGGCTGAATGGATAGTGGAGAAAGACATCCACGCAGTAGTTCAGTAGTGAAAAGGCCAACAAAGCATCTGCAGCAGTATTGCAGGAGATAGTGGAGAAAGAGAAAGTAGCCGAAGATATCATACGCAGCCTCAACAAGCAATTTACTATCTTCGCCAACAAGATTCTCCCTCCGAAAAAGCAGCAGAGTGTCCCGGGACGAGACACTGGTGAGTCTTAGGGGCCTGTTGGGGTTCGGACCTTGAAGGTCCTTAGTTTTGGAAACTCCGCGGTTTTGGTGCGAAGCTTGTAAGCGGAGTTGCGGCACAAAATAGTCTTAGGGGCTTCGGTGTTGGGTCGAAGCCCCTCTTTTTGTAAATGACCCATGGTTGTCGGGTGCCCATGGTTTAAGCCCATGGTATTGTAATAGTGCACTTGTGTAAATAGGCACTTATGTAAAGTAAGGGTTTAGAAGGTTTTTGTGATGATGATAATTTGATGCAAAGAAGCTAAGTCCTATTTTAGGGTTTAAGGTTAAGTCCCAGATGAGTGCGTGGACGACCTCTGCAGCTGAGTGCGCAGAGGGTTTTGTAAGAAGGTTAAGTCCCAGCTGAGTGCGTGGACGACCTCTGCAGCTATGTGCGTAGAGGGTTTTGTAAGAAAGGTTCTGCAGCTAAGTGCGCAGCTTTGGGTGATTGAGAAGATCTGCAACTGAGTGCGCAGATCAGAACTGTGTGTTTGTAAAGAGTTGAATATAAATGCAGTTCTGTGGACGTAGCCCCTACACTGGGGGTGAACCACGTATATCTTTTGTTGTGGTGATTCTTTTATGTTGTTTCTGTTATGTTTTTATGCATTTTGATAAGTAGATGAATGATAAAGTAAGATAACTGTTAAGTATTAACTTCGCTGTGAATTCCCAGTTAAGGGTTAAGCAAGAAACTGTCTTTTATCTAAACTGCGAAGCTATTTAAGTGAATGTCGAAGCTCTGTATTGCATAAATATTTGTTGTTAAGACTAAAGGTACAGTAATATCCCTCTTTTGCCTGTATAAACCTGATTCTGTGGCCCCATAGCTGTTTCGGGTGAGACTGCAACCTGTTTGCAAGTTGTTGCCGAAAGGGCCAACACTGTGGGTCTGTTTGTTGGTGTGAAGATAAGAGTATAAGAACCCGAGTCTGCCCTAAGCGCCAACACATTGACTAGAAGAGACTATGCTAGCTGTGGATACCATGCTAGCCTCACAATGTCAGGAAATTTAGTAATTTGAAAAACCATTTTTCAAATTTTCCTTATTCATTTATCTATGGTTATTACTAGAAGGTTTTCAAATCTTGATAAGATTCTCGTCTTCATTCATTTTTTTTCCTTAGATTCCCATCTTCATTCATTTTTTTCCTTAGATTCCCATTTTCAAATCTTAATAAGAAGCTTACATTCTTTCCCTTTCTCCTTGTGCCATGGATTTAGGGAATGGGGATGTGTAGCTGGGTTTTCACCTTGGCTACGTGCAAAAGCACCTCCCTTCCATCAAAGGGGCAGGAGGGTAGAGTTCAAATGGAAACAAGAGCTACAGTAAACAAAGAATATTAGTAACAATAAACAAATAACAACAGCTATGCTAAAACTTAAAATAAAAGCAAGAAAAATATACCCTTTGTTTGAAAATGGGCCATCGTGCCCTGATCTTTAGATATGGGCCGCCTCTCCACAAGCTGCAAGGTACGGAGGATGCCTCAACGTATGAGATGGCGAATGGTGTGGCTATCAAATGATGGTTGGATGGTGTGAGTATTTTGAGAAGAGTGGGTTCTCAACGTACTCAATGATTTGAATAATGAAAAAAATGCATCAGAATCTTGTTGATGGGGACCTCCACCCTATTTTTATAATGATTTTTTGGCCTTATCTCTCTTTTAGGGTTTTGGAACCCTATTTAGGGTTTTAGCCCCCTTTTCTATTTTTTAGCTCTTTTTTGGGTCTTTAACCCCTTTTATGGGTTTTTTAAGCCCTTTTATGGGTTTTTAGGCCCTTTTTAATGTTTTTTGAGCTTTTTGAGAGAGAATAAGGTTAACCATAGGTGTGGAGGTCAAAAATGAGGGAAACACTATAGGAAAATGATGTCTGTATATAGTTTAGGCTATGTAGAGCTAGTTGAACATTTTTTTGCATTAACAAATCCCCCCCTGATGTGTGATGGCATGAGCTCATCGTATGGCCGACAAACATCATAGGATCATGGGGATAGTGGAGAGACCTGCGAAGAAGCGACGCTTACTCGATCGAGACATAGTGGCTCTTGGTTTTTGTATTAATATTGATTCCCAACACTGGGTGAGATCCAAAGAATATGTGACATGTATATGGATGAGGCAGGCATACCCATGCTCGTAAAAATGTCAAAAGAATGTGATCAAGGCTCCAAAATACAAGATCCTATCATATACAACTTTTGTTACTTAATGGTGGCCTCAATGAGAGGCTGAATATCATACTGATATGAAGAACTGATACACAGGACCCATGGCATTCTCATGGAATGCAATATCTTAACAACTGATGATCTGTTGCATCTAGAAGTTTACATAACTGTAGGGACTCACTGACGGAGATTCAGAGTCTCTATGGTACAATATGCCACATCAATTATGAATCTATACAAAAATACTGCTCTGGGGCTTCCGAACATTGTTTCCAATGCAACCCAGAAAATCACAAGGGACATGAACCTGTCTGGGTCCCTTGATAGACTCACCAATGTGCTAGAGTCAGGTGACAACTGGGGTCTTCAACCAAATACTGCACGGACCAATACCCTGTATGAATCTCAACAGTGCGATGATGTAGATGAAGTCAAGCACGTGAGACACAACCATCCCGAGAGGAACTAATGAATCCTCTCAAATTGGTCCAAGGAACTCATCAATAAGGTTAATGAAACCAGGATACAGTGACCTTTGGGTCTATCCTTTGGAATAGATGTGTTGTCGTCGACAGAGGGAGACTTGCAACTGACCAAGGAAATAATGTTTCCTTGAATAGAAGCACGAGGGGGATAACCAAAGATGTGGTACAATTTGGAGATTGACACGCTGAATGGGGGAACAAGGCAGGCGAGCATGGGAGACTCAAAATTCCTTTGTTCGGAGTATGAAGGCAGGGCTAACCTGGCAGCAAATGAGAATTACTCATGGGATTGGGATCATAGCTATAATACTAGGAATTGTAATTGCAGATGGGAAATACTGAGGGAGGTAACTTGGATTCTTGATATACAGGGGATCCAAGGAAAACTCATCGCAGAATACTCTGAACAAAGGCGACCCAATAAGGGAATGATGTCGAACTATAATGTATGGGGTGGCGCCTAAAGGCACCATTATGACATGATCTCGTGTATTTTTAGCGAGCCCGAGAAAGCAAATGCTCGATGGTGTTTTCATTTGTAGAGAGTCTGAAAATAGGAAGAAGACTCCAGTGAGGTCTATTTTTTGTTGATAGTCTCTTGTGTCTGAAAAAGGATAAAAGTGTACATAGGAGAGATCGCCCACCCTTTTTGGGGGATAGGAGACTTCTTTACCATTGGTAGTCCAAGCATGCCGAAAAAGGTTAAACTTACACTGACTAGACGATCATTCAAATAATTTTACAAGCATGAACAAAACCAAGTTTGCTTGGCAATATTTTCTTGATGAGAAGGTTGGAAAAGAGCTTGAAGACAACCCATGATGAGATTTTTCGTAAAGGTTGGTCCCAATGCCCGAGAAAGCATAAAAGGATGCAAAGGGAAATGTTCCTGGCTTGAGTGTGCCAAGGTGGTCCTTTTCTTATGGTAGTCTACATAGTCCGAAAAAGGAGATAAACGAGGCCAAGTAGACGCCCTTTCAAATACTTTAACGAGCGTGAAAGGAAGCAAGCGCGCTCGACAATCTTTTCATTCATTTAGGAGTCAGAAAAGAGCTTAATAGAAACTCCATAATGGGAAATCAAGCAATGGGTAAGTGTTCAAAATATGGAAAGTGGTTATGTTATGAACATGGTTGATGGGCATAAAATGCAAAACACTAATGGGGCCCCCTTGCGGGACGATGGATGGCGGTCAAAAATGGTTGACTATGCAGTATAGATGGAGCGGATGGCTCATGAACATGCCAATACATACAAAGGGAGATTCACATAATGGCACGCAAATCATGGTGATGCCTGAGAAAGGAACTGGAAAATCATAGTGAGAGCACAAGAAAAGGGTCTCATCAAAAGACAGAGGACGGAAAACCAAACCCGGTGGTGTGAACGATGTCTCAAACGGACTCTAAATGAATCTAACTAGCAGCTAGATATGCTGCCCCTGGTGCAGTGGTGCACGGGGAAAAACTAGACCAAATGGAAGCCTATGGGTACGGAGCTAGCTCAACGTACAAGGTGTGATTCGCATGGTGGCACGCAAATCGATATGACTCCGAGAAATGGCCTGAAGAATCGGTAAGGAGGGAGGCAGTCTAGAATATCGTTTCTTGACCCGAGAGAATTTTGCACAATGGTGGCAGCTTCCTATCCTTGTAGAGGATGATCCATACGTGGGCATGGAATACTGTCGAGATACATAGAAGCATCAACCTCTAGGGTAGGTCTTGGGACCTAACAGTATGCTAGCATAGTGGTATCTAGAGCATACGTGCAACATACTGTGTGCATGTGCAATCGTGGGACCGCACCCTCCAATGGGCTACCAGCGGCGCAAGAGCATGGGTTATATCCACCTACTCACATGCAAATGATGCAATGGAGTTCTACAATAGACTCACTATGACTAGACATGGAGTAACTACTAGAGGCGGTTACCGACTCGTAGGAAAAACAATGTAAAAAAAAAAAAACTATGCCCCAAGTGTTGCATGGTGAGCAACTCAGGCATAGTACCTCCAGCAAAGGAAATTTCCCTTGCCTTGGGGACTCTGCGGTTGGCACAAAGTACGTGGAAAAGAACCTGAAATTCAATGGGAAGAACCGACTCCATGCCATGTGCTGAGCGAAATGGGGTAAAATTGGTAGTGGTTTTGACGATCTCTCCATCGTCGTGAAAGTGGTGTCGAGATAGATCAGGTGGATCTTCCACGGTCGAGGACGGGAAAGTACTAGTGGGAGTAGGGATCATGTAAATGGCATTTCTCATGTTCGAGGATGGAATCAGAGGGTGAATTTTCTTGATGACAGTGATTTCAAACTCACGAGAATGTTTCCGAAGGTCCTGAAGGACAGACCGATACTCGGCCAAGTCGGGGCAATGGTGCGAATAGTGGTCGTATAAACCGTAAATCGCACATGAATGGTTGGTCGCCAACAACTTGTTCTTAGCCGTTGGAGGAGTTGAGACAATGACTACTGGAGTTCCATCAGTTGTATCCATAGCATCTATGTGTGTACGTAGGATATGTATCTCTAGATAGTTTTGGGTTGCATGTTCGTGGACATTGCACAAAGTGCAAGGTGGGGTTGGCTGAGGCTTAACAACAACTTTGGTGGGGCTGGTGTAGTAACATAAGGTGTTTTTGGTGGGCTAGGAGGAGGTCATGACATCATCGCAATAGGTTGGATGGGGGTCAGAACAACCTGGGGTGTTGGAGGTGGGGTGGGTGGTTCAAGGTGCCACACTAGAATCCCTAGCATAAAGTTTGGTAAATTTAAAGTAGCCATAACAGGCTTACGCATGATGCCAGAAGGTGGGAAAAGGAAGGGAATTGTATGTATTGGGAGTGAACCCCAATAATTCCCTGGTGAATGCATTTGATGTTGTGGTTGTGGTTGTGGTGTGGGAGGAATGGTGCTGGATGAGAGGGCACACAAATCTAATGTGTTAGTCAGCTTTGGTGGAGGAGGTAAAGATGGGAAGGAATTCATCATAGATGTGTCGACGAACAATCCCGGGCCTACGTCTAACAAGGAAGGGATGGCTACGTTGTCGATGGAGGTATCCACAGTAGGAATGACATGGTCTGGTGTGGTCGGCCCCTGTGGATCGTAGTAAGTTAATTGGTCCACCGTCATGATCTTCCCATCATTAGGGAACATCATAAGGCAAAAGACAGTGGATGCCACAAATCTCATGGCATACACGTAACTACGTCCAAGATGGAGGTTATAATCAATATGAGCATTGACAACCTCTATGTCAATCAAAACTGTCTTACCAACTAATGATATAGGGACCATCATAGGTGCAAAGGGTAGTGGTGGATGGTTGGAGGGTAGGGGACCCAATTTTCTGCCAGACAAATGTCGACAGGACGCAGGTGGATACCCCTTCATCGACGATAGATCGATGTATGACCAAATTCTGAATTGAGACCGAAATATGGAAGGCGATGGTGGATGGAATTCTTGTCTCTCCTTGATCCAAATCGAATGTGATCAATCTAGAATCGGAGGGATCCACGACACCTAGTGCAGATAACAACTCTTTCCGCTGCGACGGGAACGTTTTGAGCACCTCGAGAGCGGACATGGCTGTAGGTGACTGAGCCAAGTCGTCAATGATGCTGTAATTCAAGGCATCTCTAGTAGTGGCATTGTTGGTGATAGGTTGCATGGGAAACCATGGACCTCTGGCCACCCCATAAATGGGGGGTGTAGGCAGGTGGAGAGGCATGTTGGCAGTGCTGGAGGTGTACGCCACTGATGGGTCAACGGTTTTTGTGGTGGGCCCATACTGGTTACATCTAGTCTGGAGATTCAAATATTTAGTTGACAGTGTCATCAAGTGATGGATTCCAGTTTCCGTAGGCGGAGCTGCGTCGGGTGTTGCAGGAGCAGGTGGGGACAGGGGTGCGGTTTCCACCAATCCTTGGAGTGGTAACGGGTTTTGGAGCACCATAGGTGGAGGTCCTGGTGGCGCTGGGTTGGGTTGAGCCTATGCTGCCGCATTAGTGTCTCGTTGAGCTTCGTTCTGGAGAAACTACTTAACACAGTCCATATGCAGTAATTCATGATTATAATGACCATAGACATTGCATAATTTACATGGATGATTAGTCCATGATAGAGCGGTTCGTCCCGGTCGATTAGGCTATTGGGGGTTTTGCGTCGACGGGTTAGCGTCATTGTTGTTAGGAGGATTAGGCTATTGGTCGCCTCCTTGTGGTTGGTTTTTACCACGATTCCTTGCTCAGTTTTCCTTACCCTACCCTTAATGGTTATTGGGGGTGGGTTAGTTGAGAAGATTCTACTGCACAAAACTTGTCCAAAGGAAGTCGGAGGAGATGGGGTAGGGGCCAGAGCATCCTGCATCGGTGGTGCATAGTAGTTTGGAGGAGCTAGGGGAGATACAAATCCGTTCATGTGTCTCGAATACAATTGTGTCGACCAAGTGGGAACATGGGCATTCTGACTTGGTGCAGGTTGTGCATAGGAGGTTGTGGCTCCAGATTGAGCCATCATTCTTGAGTAACCGGGTATCTAGTTTGGTTGCACAACACTAGGGGTGTTGCTTGGGTGTGGTGGAATCATAGGGGATGTCACATAGTACTGTGGATGTTGGGAGATAGAACCGATGACGCCATCCGCAACATGGGATTCCCCCGGCGCATCGTGGTGAGAGGTGTCAGCATGGGGAGCGTATGGTATGATGGTGTATAGGTATCCAGAATGAGTGTAGATTAAATCGATTTGTTGGGCCTTCAATATGGCCTCTTCCTCAGATTGGGGACGTTCATAGGCGATGTCCTTAGCTATGGGCGGGAGCAAGGTTTTCAAGAACCAATCAAGGAAGATCATGTCATCAAGCTGAATCTTGCATAGGCTATGCTATCATCGCCACTCATGGATGTTGTCGGTGATGTGCGTAGCGGTATTCTGATGGAAAGATAACAAGATCTCCAGGCCTTTGCTGTAGCGGAAATGAAGTTGGAAGTATTGGAGGAACATGAAGGCTAGCGAAGTGAATTCAGGGTAAGAGGCTTGAGGTAGCTCGATATACCATTTTGATGCAGCACCTATGAGTGTGCATTGGAATAATATCATTCTGATCGAGTCAACTACAATGTTGTTTGACGAGCACCATAAATGAAATGAGATAATGTGGTTTTGGGGGCACTCGCCCGCCTTTCCTTCAAACTTGGGAATGTCCGAAGGAAGCTTGGTTGGTATGGGAGGCCAATGGGGTTGATGACTGATTGGGTCATTTGTTAATCGAGCCAAATCTGGCAAGTTAAGATGAGCCATGAATGGTAGGTTGGACCTGAGGTTGGATCGAGGGGACCAATAATGGTTTCGAGGTTGGTAGGAGTAGGATTTCCATGCATGGTTGGGGGCACCTGAGGTTGACTTCCCGCAACAGGGATAGTCAGGATGATCATGGAAGGGACACTGCCCCCAGGTATCTATGGTGGTACTATTGGAATTGTGGGAGTTGGAGTGGGGCCACCACTAATGGGTAGCGTTCCCACCACAGCAAGCACAGTGGTGCTGTGACCACTGGCAAGGATATTGGTAATGATGTGTGGTAGGGACATGGGTCCACTGTCATTCACCCCTCCAAAGAAGAGATTAGTATTTGTGCTAGCCATGGGGCTAGATGGTGCAGTGAACAAGTTCAGCTCGGATTGATAGGAATCTGATTCAGATTCAGAGGACGTGTGGGCTTCTAAAGGTGAGGAAGGTTGTCGAGGAGGGACTTGACGGTGACGGTCTAAAGGTCCAAACTAAGGGGAGTTCCCCCTAAGTTGTGAGGAAGAACGTGGTGGATCAATGATGCCTTGTGTTAGTAACTGGTAATGAAATTTTGGACCCCAGTTTAAAATGACTTCCTATTGGTTCACAGGTAGTCACTCGACCACCAAGACTGCTAGGAGACAGTGCGTTGGTTTTTTCCTCACAAGGGTGTATCTAGTCAATTGAAAGGGGTCGTTGCTCGTTTCACTTAGCAATTACTCCCGTTGGCTAGCTACTTTTGGGTTCCCTGTGGTAATCCTCGTAATGAGTTTTAGGGCAAATCCCAAGCACTTCCCACAATTTTTATGGTTGAGTCTTATGTCCCAAACCGAAAGATTATTAAGTAAGTTGGTTACTTTTATGGTTTTACTCAGGGTCATGAACCAAGTTTTGTTGGATTATTTAGTGTGAGTATGTGCACTTGTGTATGAATTTGTTACTTTTACTTTCAACTATGCAAAGAAAATAACACTGGTTTCCCTGCAAGGAACAAGCAAAGGGATTGAACCAAAACATAGTTGAAAGCTAAAAATAAATCAAAACAAAGTGCAAGACCAACTGTAATAATGGGTAACTGACAGTAAATTTTGTGAATCAATAGTGTGAATACCCCACTTTTGTATCCTTTAGATCCAAGAAGGAGTTTTGGGCTCTGATCAAAGTGGAAACAAGTCCACCCATAGATCCACAGGTCACACCCCAAATGCCCGGTGCTCAACAAGGAGGACGCGAACGTCACGAAACCCCCAACGGTTTCCACTCCCCGTAGCTTCCAAGGCCACTTGTTTTTAATGGGAAAGAACAATAACAAAAATGGATGCCTATTACTAAGCTTACTCAACCGCCCATCTTATCTCAAAAGACCCCGAAGGGTGATGACTGAGTAGAGAAGGAGGGGCTAAATAAGAATGTTAATTTCTAGCTTTTAATAATGAAATACAGAATTTAAAAATTGCAAAAACTAACTCAGAAACAGGCAAATTGCATGTAACAGATCGACCAGTGGTTACTGGGTCGTTCAAGCAGGAAAAAATAGAGGCAAATGGGCTCTAAAACAGACAGGTCGCTTATGACTATTGGACAACAGTGACTGGGTCGCACATACAGGCCACACAACGGCAACTGGGTCGCCCTTGTCAGAAAAAAACAGTCGCGACTGTGCCCTGGGAGGCAAGTCGCAGGTTTTGTGTTATATATATATATATATATATATATATATATATTATTAATATTATTATATATTGATATTAATAGTTAATAATTAATAAATAGTTATTAGTAAGCTATTCTAAAGTGACGCATCCTTTCATGGATGGTATCCAAAGTGCCTTTACTATTAATATATATATGACACTTACTTTGTAATCTTTCATCATCATTCATCTTCAATAATTATTTTATATTTTAAATATGGAATTATTTTCCATTGGTTGATTATTCAATGGAGTAATTATTGAAAATATCCGGATACAGATATTACATTGGTATCAAAGCCACCCCTTCCTAGGGCTACGTTGATATCTGGCTTGTGGACAAAATGTTCAAGGTTTCCTTGAATTTAGGTCTTTGACCTCATAGTGGCTTTTAGCCATCCATATTCAGAGTTTCTCTGGTAAAAATTGGCCTTGGCCATTTTAATTTCATTGAACAAGTATTAATTCCACTCAAAATATGAAGCAAAGCCAAGAGGGAAAAATGAAGAAAAAACATTATTGACAAAATAAATAAAAGGGGAAAAGTTTAAAAACATAATTCATAAAACCACACATGGTTTTACGAAATAACGCATGGTTTTACTTCCAATATTTAAATTATAAATGAGTTTTATAAAGTATGCTTTGAGGACAAAGCATCATGAATCGGAAGGCAATATATATATATATATATATATANTATTAGTAAACTATTCTAAAGTGACACATCCTTTCATGGATGGTATCCAAAGTGCCTTTACTATTAATACATATATATGACACTTACTTTGTAATCTTTCATCTTCAATATTTATTTTATATTTTAAATATGGAATTATTTTTCATTGCTTGATTATTCAATGGAGTAATTATTGAGAATATCCGGATACGGATATTAAATTTTGGCCTAAAAGGTGTGACTGGGTCGCGGGTTTTGGCCCGAAATATGCGACTTGGGACGGAGCTAGAAAAAATTAAAAAAGTAAGCTGATAGTGGCCAACGGGGATATACACTGGTGTCGTACAGACTCAGATCAACCTTGTGGGGGTCCGATCTGGGACGACTGTGGAGAAAAAAAACAAAAGTACCTGCAAAACAAGGGATCCAGTGGGATCAACCAGCAGATTCGCCAAAACTGTAGCCAAGTTTTCACCCTGGCTACGTGCAAAAGCACCTCCCTTCGGTCAAAGGGACATAAGGGTAGAGTTCAAATGGAAACAAGAGCTACAATAAATAATGAACATTAGTAACAATAAGCAAATAACGACGGCAATGCTAAAACTTAAAATAAAAGGAAGAAAATTATACCCTTTGCTTGAAAATGGGCCACCATGCCCTGATCTTTGGATATGGGTCACCTCTCCACGGGCTGAAAGGTACGGAGGATGCCTCAACATACAGGATGGGGAATGGCGTGGCTATCAAATGATGGTTGGATGGTGTGAGTATTTTGAGAAGAGTGGGTTCTCAATGTCCTTAATGATTTGAATAATGAAAAAAGGGCATAAGAATCTTGTTGATGGGGACCTCCACCCTATTTTTATAATGAATTTTTTGGCCTTATCTCTCTTTTATGGTTTTGGAACCCTATTTAGGTTTTTAAACCCTATTTAGGGTTTTATCCCCCTTTTCTATGTTTTAGCTCTTTTTGGGGTCTTTAACCCCTTTTATGGGTTTTTAGGCCCTTTTTAATGTTTTTTGAGCTTTTTGAGAGAGAATAAGGTTAAACCATAGGTGTGGAGGTCAAAAATGAGGGGAAAATGGTAGGTAAATGATGTATGTATATAGTTTAGGCTATGTAGATCTAGTTGAACATTTTTTTGTGCTAACAAGATGACAATGGACTGGTTTAGTATCCTTGCATAATTAAATGTTCATTTCAACTAGCTCTACCTTGATGCCTTTTATTTCTGTAAAAATATGTGGAAATAATTATTTATATTATTGTAATAAAGAAGAATTTGCTGCCATTGTCTACTTTTCTGGGTAGTATACCACTTAAGCAATATTCAACTGCTCGCCACTCCCTATATTAATATTACATAGTTTCAAAGGAGACTGATAGGGTTTGTCTACATTATATGTATTGTCACCTTTAATTTCTCAAGACCCTTCAAACTCTTGAAATAGGAAGTGCTAAGGTTCCTTTGTATCTCCTCTTTCCTCATCCCTCTGATATATGTTTAGGTAGCACATCAAATCATCCATATTCTCTCTAATATGTTAAGGGAAGCCAACTTAAGGTGTTTGGGACAAATAATAATAGAACATAAACAACCAAGTATATCTAGACACACATCCTTGGTTTGTTCTTGTGTTTTTTATCTTGTTTTCTTGGTCCCCCAAGTGTGGATGTAGATTTGCATGGCAAAAACATGACTGTTATACCCTCATTCAAGCTTCTACAAGTAGATTGTAATGTTATATTGTCCACTCCATTTTTATGCGACGTTTCTTCAATTGAAATGGATTCTTCTTTAGTTTCTATTTCTTTGATAAAGGTTATATTGGTGGTTCTAGCTTGAGTTGAGCTCCAAACAATCACTCTCGCTTCTTCACCATAAACTATACCTTCATGCTTGTCCCTATGTTAAGCTACAATAAGCTTTACAATCCCTTGGAAGTTGTAGGTAGTCAAAACACATATATTGGGATGTGTGGTTATTTTAAATTACACATAATAAGGTATATTGGTTTCTAGTGATTTCCACAGTTAAAACAAAATAAATATATATTTTTATATGAATATATCTATGGATGTACAATAATTCCCATGTTTAGACTTGGAGAAGGAAAAAGTAACCATTGTAGTGGATGGACAATATGAAAATGTTGGAGATTATTATAAAGCATTAAATGGATTTTATATGCCAGCAAAAGAGACAACGTGAAATTGATTAAACTACTGAGAGGTGTTCAAAGAAATTACACCAAAATTAATCAAGCATCCAGAGTACTCAATCACACAACTAATGAAAAGACCATCTCCTCTAGTCATTTTGGTTGCATTAGGAATTCCTAATTGTGTACCTTTTCTCTAAATGGTAGCTCTTGTAGCCCATCATGAATTGTATGAGGAAGAGGAGAATGGTATCTCTTTGTATGTGGTGAAGTGACCCTAATGGTCCAAGATCCCTTACTCCCTACAACTGTAACGTGATTGAAATATGGAAAGTCATCCTGATAGTAGGTCGAGAACCAAGAAAATCAATGTCATACTTGAGAATGATTTTGAAGCTAGCTTCAAAGCCTCAAGGGAAAAACATTTGATCTTGAATTGAGTGTGAGTATGATCAAATTATTTTGTAGTAGGTCTACTGCCTACAAGGAAGACCACATAATAGTCCTGTAGGTTAGTAATTTCATTTAAGGCATACAACTAAGCATCGATCTTTCAAATAAATTGAGACTGGAGTGTAATGATTAGACCATTGTCTCTTTTTGAATGAATAACATCAATTTTGAGATATGATTTGGTTGATAGTTGGTTTAAAGAATAAATATGATGTGTCAAATGAAAGTTAAACTTCTATCTATTAACCCTTTACCCTTATGCTTGGGATGCCCAAAATTTTTGAATATAACATGGACATAAAGGAGAGAAGCATATGAATTTCCGTTTACATTTGACCAATGTAAGTCCTCAAATTTCTCACCCAAACATGCATGCACATGATTTTTAAGAATAATGTGAGGAATAAGATAACGACCTCTCAGCTTTCACTGCGCCTAACAAATTTTTGATAGGGAAAACAAGTTGTAGATTGATTGCTTGACTTACAACATTGCAGTTTATAAATTTAGGTAAATACTAATAGCATTGAATTGTTTTGGTTCCTTCTCTTCCTCGCATCATCTGCTTGTGATCCATAAGTTTCTCCTAATTCCAATGCAATTGTTAAAAATAAGTCCCAATTTTTATTTATATGATTTTTTTCTTTATTTTTCCCACTTCTGTATATATGGTACACCTTGTAGCAATAAATATGTGTGGCAACTAGCTAGGAATTAGTCTTGTAGGGATCATAATCTTGTTGGAATTCCTAACCTTTGCAAGTGTTCCTTTCATGTTATTTTTCCTTCCTGTCACATGCCTCAAGTGCACCAACGTTGTTTAGATATTCAAAACTCAAACTTCATTATGTTTCTAGTAACTAATGTTTCCTTACTGTCTAAAGCACCTATGCTCATCCCAAGTACAACTAAAGACAAAAATGTCATAAATTGGTAAATAAAATTGTAGAGAAGATATTTGAAGCTCAAAATAATCTCTAAACCATAAACCTATAAATCTATTATAATTTAACCATTAACCTAGTGGTGTCATATACTCTATTTTATCTAATCAAGTACATACTCTGGTTTTGTGCGTTGCAAATTGAAAACATTATTTCATGTATCGAGCAATATCTATATAGATTTCGTACTAGAACATCAGAAGTCAAGACAAAAATATGCAAATCCATAATGAGTCAAGTTCCACATGAGTCCTACATTGTGGATATCCCACCATATGACCTTTATGTTTATTCATCACATATTTTGGTTGTTCTTATCAACATGGTGAATGGGATAAAAAATGAAAAATAATTTGGAACATGATACTAAATGATCGATGCATGAGCACATTGATAATTCCTAGACATGTCTGGTCCACAAATGAAATGTGTATAATCCTCCTTATAACCTACTTTCCTTTGAATTACGATTGGCATACCAAGATTGGAAAATAATTTATCATGGCTAAGAGAACTATGGGATACCCATGGCATCATTTCAATCTGACCACCATTTATCCACAATTATAAGGGGTGCAACCATCCACTGTTTTAAAGGATTTTGACTATGCACTCATTATTCCTATGCGAGAGGATGAAGAATACGATAGGCCACAAGGGTACCTCTATGGGGAAGATGATTGTGTATGCTTTAACAATGATGAATATGTGGTGTTAGATGTTTACTTATGTTTTATGATTGTGTTCTATGGTAAGTCCATCTATGAATTTGTACTTTCAGGAAAAACAAAACATTTTATGGATAAGGTTCACTTTGTCCGCTCTTATTGAATGCATAAGGTTCAATGTTGTCCATTATATAATTGTATTCCATATGTAAAGATTGCATAAGGTTCAATACTGTACAAAATTTTCTAGTGTTTGGAAGATTGAATTTGTCAATGGATATTGATACTCCAATATTTTCACTTGAAGTCATTGTGAAACTTTATAGACATTTTGTAAGCCTGTGTCATTTATCAGCATTGAATCATGAGAGTCAAGTTTTTGCATGTTGATTTGTGGTGGTTTGCAGTGTTTAAATATTCCAAAGAGTATGTTAATGGTTGTGATGTGTTCCAATGGGTGGAAACCCCTTATAGAATAGATTGCGAAAACATGTCATTTATTTCCCTTAACTTTTTGGTTATTAATCAAGTGTTGAAGCGCTTGTACACATTAGTATAAGTTAGTCACTTCATAGCTCTAAAGATATATATTTCTCTCTCTCAACTAAAACCTAGAGCTTTCTCGAGACCTTTACTTGTATGCAAGTTTTATCTATATGAATTTGAGCATTGGTGTTGAGTGTTAGGTTATTTAGAGGATAATATGGCACCCATATATCAAAATACACACAGACACATGTATATGTCATTTTATTTTCTTAATTTGCATACCTATTGTTGGCGTTGCAAATGATACTCTCCATATAAAATATTTTGAACTTCATAATGGCTAATCAATGAAAAAACATGAATGGACACCCTAATTTAAATCCAACTAAAAATTGACACAAGTATTCTCCACCCTCATGTTTATCTCAGGTAGTTGTGATTCTCCACCCTCATGTTTATCTCAGGTAGTTGTGTTATGCGGGTTTTAAAGTTTTTCACCAACAATTAAAACAAATAAAAGAGATAAACACACTCTTTACATTACAACATAAAATAAATACATTTTAAAACTCATTATTAAGCATTGACAACAAATTTATATTCAGAACTCAATATGCAAAATGAAACATTATTTACACAAGAACATGAATTGAAACCATTTTGAAAAAAATAAATAAATAAACAAGAGAATATGGCAGCCAAGAGATCCTTTATTAATTTGCTTCAAAAATTACACAAGATTATTGTCCCTAAATCTGGACTGGAAATTTGTCTTTCACAACTGACTAGCATTTCCAATACTGCTTGATCTATGTATAAGTGATAAATACAATATGAATGGGAGCTAATAAAGTTGTAATGGAAAATCCAAATGAAGAATGCTTGAGAGTTGGAATGAATTTCCGCAACCAGATTGCCTAATCAATGGCGAGTTACAAGAAAACCCTTTACATAAATCATTAGTAGTAAGCAGGTAAGATTACCTTTTATAGCACATGTCAACTCTAGGTCTCAAATTTATCACTTAGCCAGAATTCCTGCTATCACAAAAATGTAAGGTGCAATGAAGATAATGTAATCTTGAAAACTCAAAACTTAAGAATAGAAAAACATACTTTTAGCATACCATAACATAGGAATCATTAGATTCTTTCCTTCGAACTCAAGTCATTTTAAGACTTCTCTTCTGAGAAGCAATTAGATAACTTACACTTAAAACCCTTTTTTAATTTATTATTTATTTAAAAAAAAATAAAGGTTACTAACAAGTATCGAAAGGAGATACTTAATCACAAAACATATACTTTCGAAAGGTATGAAGGGATTGGATAAAGTGTTCACAAGTAACTCACTAAGGGCGACCCACTTTTCATTTAAAGATTTAATTTTCAAATCCCTAGTGCCTACTATAAAACCCATATAACATCAAATATGCACTCATTCATAGAATGTGACACCTGAACTTGTATTTATCAGAGTTCTATATATTTTGAAACTTGCTCAAAACTTGTCATAGTATAAGAATATAATTTTTCCACTATCAAAATATCTTAATTGTCCAAAAAATAAGTTATACAAACTTCATGTCAAAACTAAAAAATCTACCCAATAAAGTCATATCAGCCCAAAGTCATGACTGTTCTTAAAAAAACTTAGGAACAAAGTGCTTAAAAAGAATATGGAATCCATTGTATGTTGAAATCAATTCCTTGATCACTAGATTATCTACTTCAAGAGTTGCAATTTCAGGTACTCCTTCCACTTTTGGTTTTTCTAGAGATGGATTTTCTGAGGGGAGGAGGACATTCTCAACTATAGGTTTGGGATTTACAGGCTAACCAACAGATAATGGCTATTTTTATGGCACATGAGAATTCCTTGGTACATTTACTGACAAGGAAGAGTTAGCACTAAATCATATAGGAGGTTTTGGTACAAGTTTCTCCCAGCTAGTACCTTACCATGTGGGGAAGGGGGTCAAGCATCCCAACCACAGTTATGGATTGAATGATGATGAGGTAGCTTAGCTAAGCTAGGGATAGGTTGAGGAGCTTGAGATACATGTGTAGGCACAAGCTGGTAAGAAGGGGCTGCAATTTGATAACCTAAATAAATATGGCATTCCCTTGCTAGTTGGTTGAACTCATTGGAGTCAACATCAAACTGCACTAAGAAATTGATTTTCCTTTCTCTTCCTTGCTTCCAAATATATTGGCCTCTGTATCCCATACGCCTAACTGATCTTTTCGAACTCCTAATAAAAAAACTCATTTATGATATAAGAAAACAACAATGTGAGTAACCTTTGCATTCAAATAATCAGATCTCTTTTTCTTCCTTGAAAAGACACAATAAATGAACATCAACAATCAACTACTCATATCACTTTAATACCAAGCAACATAAATGGAATTTAATTATCATGCACATTTGTGAAAGTATACACAGGGAGGAAATATGCAGAATAGTTTCAAGGCTGGGAAAAGGATAACATAACATTGATGGGGAAATCATAATAACCATTGATTTAACCAAAGAATTTCTTCCACAAAGACACTTTGCTAGTCTTTAATGTTACATTATTCTTTGCTAGTCTTTATTACATTATTATGTTTCACTTCAAATAATCAAGACAGTTGTGGAGGTTCAAATTTATTAAACTCATCTCCCCTATAAACACTGCATATTCAAATGCTTAAGGGTAAGCTTGTAATGACAAGGGTTTTTAACAAGCATCAAATAGAGCTGGATATGTAACAAAGCAAATACACTTTGATTTCCTTGAAATAAAACCCCAAAAGACGATTATTTAAGACTACATCCATAATCCAACGACAAATGCAAATGTTATACAAGTAGTTTATATTAAAAAAAACACACAATCTTTCCACTCATCCAATTTGCATCATTGAACTTATATCAACGTCTTAGGGAAGGAATAAATGTAATAGATGGTTTGGAAAATAATTAGGCTATTTATTTTACCCAAAATCCATCCTTCTCACTCCATTCATTATACTCAATACTTTGAGAAGAAATGCAGTCTCAAATTCCTCGACTAAAATGTGCTTATAACCAACCATCCTTCTCTAGGGATGAGTGATGCAAAGAATCAAATAGGGATGAAATTGAAACCGAATGGGATTATGTCGAATATGAATATTTAATTAGGAGAGAGAGGATGAGCTAAAGGGTGATGGTCAAGCTTTCGAAGGAATTTGAAAGGAAGAATAAATTGAACAAACTGAGAAGGAGGATGAATTAAACCCTATGGTTGCAAAATAACTGGCCCTTTG
Organism: Pseudotsuga menziesii; assembly: GCA_001517045.1. Taxonomy (NCBI): domain Eukaryota; kingdom Viridiplantae; phylum Streptophyta; class Pinopsida; order Pinales; family Pinaceae; genus Pseudotsuga; species Pseudotsuga menziesii. The sequence continues at coordinate 24,782 of LPNX010507677.1, forward strand.
TTTTCTTTTAAGAAAATTTCTTTTAGATTGAAAGACAGAAAAGATGGGAACAATGAATTGAGTGGGATGTTTTTCGAAGGACATATTTTTTATTTTTTCCTTCAAATATCTTATGGAGTTTAGCAGGCTCTATTCCCTTAATAATACTCATAGGAGAGCACAAAACACTTCAATCAATTTTCATGGATTGTTACTATAGTATCAAAGAAATGTTATATCTCTGTCATAAAACCTTTCATATTCTTGCCGAAATTAAACTCAAGTCTTGGCTTTGATTCATGGATGTATTAACGTTATATCTCTGTCATAAAACCTTTCATATTCTTGCCAAAATTAAACTCAAGTCTTGGCTTTGATTCATGGATGTATTATAATAACACTTGACTAGATGTGGACTGATAAAGGGAGGGAACTTAATTCCATCTTAACAAATTTTAACAACTCAATATCTCTCACCCTTAAAACTGTTTCCAAGGAAATAGAGAAAAATCAGGCCTAATTTGTTTTAACAACTCATATGGGAGGAAAAAGATTGGGAGTGGGAAAAAGGTTTTTGAAAAGGTGGAAGAGAACAAACTCTTTGGCTATGGAGTGAACACAAATAATTAATTAGGTTGAACTCAAATAGATATTATCAATATGTTCACGAACCTCATCAGGTTGTAATAACAATGTAGATTTGAACCTATTACTTATAACTTTCTTCTTTATTTCATTAAAAATGGAATTGCTTTTGGGATTTTCAGGCTTTATGAACAACAGATTATCACTCTAACCATGACAAGTTTATGCGATGAGCTACAATGTTCTCAAGGATGAATAAGGAAAGGGAAAAGTGAAATCACAAGTAGTTGAACAATAGAAAATCAATTTGTGTACATTATTTTGGGAAGGGAAAGGTGAAATGGAGGAAGAACACCATGACAACAAGAAATCCAACTTAAGGCTCAAAAAATGTTGAAGGTAAACCATTTTTCTACTGTGCATACCTGGTAGAATTAGCACAACTAAGATTCAATGCAAAAACTATGGTCTCCTTTTTCATATTTGATTCAACATGCGGTTCAAATTATTTACTAAAACCCACTTATGTGCAGCAGTTAGAGAATGAATGAATTGAACTCGTGCTTGCAGAACAACAACAAGACGCTGCAACCAAATCTCAACCACGAAGAATGCTACCATCATGCCAAATTAATTGTTGATAGAATAATTTCGGGTGGCGAGGAGTTCGAAGTGTGTGATGAATGAATATCAACAGTCAAATTACACATTTAAAAAAAACATGATCTTAATCAATGGTGAGGATCATTTTACCAATTAATATCCACACTTGCGAATTCCAACCAATTCTGCCATGGTCGAAGTCATTCAATGTGTGTTTGTTGTAACAATATATCACTGCATAGAACGAGTCATTTGTTTAAACAATATTACCTTTTTCCAAAATCATCAAGAAATAAATGCTTGCCAAGTCATAATGGCCATAACCCCAATTGCTCCAGATCACAAAACAACAAGAGAGATGTCATGCTGGAGATAACCTATCACTTACATGCCTTGTCAAATATACAGTCACCATTATCACTTACATGCCTTATCAAATATACAGTCACCATTCACATGCCTTTGATCATTAAAAGTGAATTTATTACAATACATGACTCATACCCTTATTCAGTTCTTACCAACTAAATCGCATTGGACCCTTATGTGTGTAAATGTAATCTAAAGCTCATCCTTTATAAGAACTACAAATGAATGATATACCATATAGTTTCCAAAATAGTGGCCATGACGATGGGATTCCCATTTCATTCATTAATATATAAAATTTTGCAAGTAAACCAATTGTGATAATTGATTTATAGTAGGATCTAGGAGCGAAGGGGATTCTCACAATTCGATATTACACACAATTATGCACAAAAACAGTAGAAAGAGTGAAATTAACACACACAAATGTAGTCAATAACATAGTTTATTATGATTGTCCAACATGTAAATATGTATGGATCAGTTTTATATTACATTAGGAAGAAATCATTAGCCTTTGGAGGCAATATGGATGCATACAAGTGTTAGGCTATGATTTGACCTCAAAACCCCCCTAGGTGGACCAATGAGCTCCTAAAGGATCCAAACCAGTCACAAATACCTGTGTGGACGTGGATGGAGAATTTTGAGACATAAATGAGGGCAGGAGAGGTGTGGGTGAGCACATGGGTGAGTGGGAGTGGCTCTAGGCAGCAATAAATGCCCAAGGAGATCCAAAAACCACCAAATACATGCACTAGCGCCTATGGTCAAACAATTTCCATAATTTAAGGGATGGAGAGCACACCAAGGTCTGGACTATCATTAATGAGGGCACCTGGGTAGTCAAAATGATCAAAGTGGAGCGCCTCAAAGAAATTATGAGTCCAAAACCCCCCATAGACTGAGGTTGATCAACATAGCCTAGTTTTGGACCATATGACATAGCATGAAAGCTAATGAAAATGTATCCTAGGTGTCTTATCATGGTACTAAGTTGTATTAATGGTATAACAACCCCCATTAATCCTAAATTAGTACAACTTAAACATATTATTGAGGCCTTGGCAACTAAGGCTCAAGTCATCTCATACAAAAATTTATTTTTCCATAAAAACAAGGTAAGGAGGAAAACCTCATGAGAACAAAACCTCCCCTCTAAAATGGACATGGAGCAAAATATGAAAGTGAATACCAGCCATCACCATGTGTCACCCACTCCAAGAAAGGATCTTAGATAGGTGAATGTCTTTTATGTGAAGCTCTTGGTGAATATGTCAACAGTTTGCTCTACGGATGGGAAATACTGCAAGGATATCACCTGCTCATGTACCAAGCTCCAGATGTAGTGCATTTGTATCCCAATATTATAATTAATGTGCCATTGATATTCAGGAAATGAGTGCCATTATATTTTAATTATTGATGCAGTGAAGAGGAATGAATAATACACACTGAACAAAACAAATCTCACAGGAAACAGACAAGAATTTATCAGTTAATTACAGTATAAACTTCATTAATCCCAATAGTATACAATAGTGTTACAAACAGGAGAATTCAAATCATGTGGATATGATTCAAATCACCAACTCAGGATTGTCTGCATGGCTAACTAGAAGTGTCTAAATCAATATCGGATTTCAATAGCTAACTCCAGATGTCTAATCCAATCTCTCAATCAGTTACAATCAGTGAAACCAGTCTAACTGTAGTGGTAGGTGAGAAGTAGGTGAGAACTAGCACCTTCCCACATGCAACCATGCATAACTGGCGCTAACCGAACTGGAGGATATCTAACTGAATCTAACTAAAGTATAACTAAGCTTGACTAGTCACCAACTGCCAACAACTGAAGAAGGTTGGTGTCGGCACTCCCACTGGCTCCTAAAATGTAGGGATTGGTCTGGGAGGCACCTAAAATGATGCATGAAGGTGCAGTCAGTTCTAGTTATCCTCTTTCGATTTTCCCCACACTCTAATGACTGGTACATGTGTCCCTATTAGGTCAAGTGGACCCAATGGTACTAGTGGACCCAATAATAACTAAATGATTCCTAACTTAGGAAAATATAATCTAATAGACAATTTGTACAAGGGAGGATTATAAATCCTAACACCCCGCCTGAATCCTAACTTGGAAAACTGTGGGCCTTGGCAACAAGGCCAAAAGTCACCCATATACAATCTAAAAGATCAAAAATGTTGCTTAATAAACCAAGGAAATAGGGGAAAACCTCATGGGAAAACCAGCCCCTCAAAATAAGCAGGAACAAGAAAATACAAGCTATCTTTAGAAGAAAGAAGCTTCCTCCTTAGAAAAAAAACTTGTCAAAGCTCTGCTACAATTTGTAGCACTATGCAGCAGTATGGTTCTTCTGTGTAGCAGCATCCTAAAGCTATGCATGTGAACCTCTCAATGTCCTTCTGAACTAATGAACCTATGTGTTTCTTCTGTATTCAATTTTCTTCTTATGTGGGTCAAGTGGTTGATCATTCGCTATCATCATGTAGTACTTTCCTAGAACTTTGTTGCACCACTCTGTAGGGAGCGAATCTATGAGAGAGATACCATTCTGATACTGGGACCTAGTTCTCATGTCTTCTAGATTCCTAGCACCATCCCCTGCCGCATCAATGAGCTTTTGAGCCCATCTAGGCTTAGACCTTTGGTTTGGAATGGGTACTGGATCTGGATCTAGAATCTCATGAGGTTCAGCCCCTATAACAAGATCATGTCGGTCTTGATCCTCTTCATCTAAATCTGAAACATGTAACAAATCATCATCATCAAAAGGTGGTGGTGCATCAAACAAATGATCTTCTTCAAACTAAACACTTCCTTCAATGAAGCATTTCCTAGTTGCAACCTCCATCAACTTGTATGCTTTTGCATCTTATGCATATCCCAGCATAATGCATTCGCTACTTTGGGCTTGGAAGGCCTTCCTTTTGTCAATGGGTATTCTGGCCCAAGCTTTGGAACTAAAAACTCTCAAATGAGAGACATTGGGCTTATGCCCATGCAGTGCTTCGAATGGAGTGGTCCCAACCATTGATTTATGAGGCACTCTGTTATGCAAATATGAAGCACAGTTTACAACTTCTGCCCAAAGAAGAGGGAGATTCTTTGCATGGAGAAGACAGGTTGCCATCTCCTTCACTGATACATTCTTCCTCTCAACCACACCATTATGTTGTGGTGTGTATGGAACTGAGTGTTCCATTCGAATCCCCTCCGATTCACAACAATGTTGGAAATATATTTTAATGTACTATTCTCCTTTATCAAACCTTATGGACTTGATATTTTTATTGAAACTATTCTCATCCATAGCTTTAAAAACTTTAAAAATCTCAAAAACCTCTGATTTTTGTTTCATAAAGTAGATCCAACAGTACCTAGAACAATCATCAATAAAGGTGAGGAAATACCTGCAACAATTAATGGATGTTGTGGGCATTGGTCTAGCCACATCACTATGTATCAAATCAAGTATAGAGGGAGCTCTATGTGCCTTCCCAACTTCATACCTCTTCTATGGATGCTTACCTACCAAGCAACTAGAACATACTCCATCGAAATTTTGGATGAGAGGAAAACCTTCAACCATTTTATCATTGTGAAGTTGTTGGAGATATTTGAAATTGAGATGCTCAAATATCTCATGCCAAATCTTACTGGTCTTGTTAGCATGAGTCAATAAAGCTGTAGGAGGTGAGACAAGCAAAAAATGTGAGAACTCATAAGCTTTAGTAAAATTATTTGCAATACCTTTCGCTATGAGCTTTCCGGTAGTTTATTTTGTGATCTCAACTAAATCTGAGTTGAATGTAACTCTCTTGGGAAATCCTGTATGGGTCGTTTGATAAATAGAAAACAAATTTGCTGCAAGAGAGGGCACATAGAGAACATTTTTGAACTCACCATGTTGGATTTTAACTGAACCTCTTCTTGCGGCTGGAATTTGGGAGTCATCTCCCATGTGAATATTGGGCCCTTTTGATAGTGTGAGGGTAGAGAAATATTCTTTGGAGGCAACCATGTCATTGGATTCTCCATAATCAATCAAGTATGTTGTCAAGTGAATAAGGATAGCCTTCAAGGCATGGCACCTTTCATCATATTATGTTTGTGGTTCATCATCAGGCTTCTTTTCTCTTTGTGGAAGAGCAATATTATTCTGCTTGAGGAGGGAAGTCAACTGGTCAACTTGCTTCTTCATACAAGATTCTTATGGATGAAAACCCCCCATGCAATAGGGACACATCTTCTTTTCAAAAAAAATCTTCTTCTTACAGCCCGAAGCTTCTTTGGAAGTCTTATGATCCTCTTTAGGCTTCAAATCATATGCTTTAGGATCCTTCCCCTTAGGTCTCCCTTTAGCTTGCACTTTGGTAGAGTCTGTCACTAGGAGAGCTTGGTTTTTGGAAGCCTGGATGACTCCTATCTAGACAAAATTCTCTTGCTCCTATATTAAGGACTCGACAAAGGAATCAAGTGAGGGCATCTTTCAATTGGGAATAGAAGCTCTTTGGAATTGAAGATTGAAACAAATATAGAATACTCAATACCTAGTTTGTTGAGTATGGAGAGCACATGTTGCTCATCCTTTCTTTCTATTTTGCAATGTCTGCATTGAAGTGCAAGAGACTTGAATTTAGTAAAGAATTGTTGTATGGTATCGAAACTATTGGGATGTAAGGCTATCAACTCGTTCTCCAAAATGTGTCCCCGAATCTCATCTTGCTTGCCAAACAAGACTTCAAGTTTCTCCCATGATTATTTGGGAGTCCTCAAACCTTCAAGGCGAAAGAGGAGATCTTTGGATATGTGAGTACATAGATAACCAAAATCTTCATCTAAGCGGTTCAGAAACTTGTTTTTCTCAACTAGATGATGGGGCTCGACCTCCCTTCCAAGTATTATCCTGAATTATCCCTTGTTTCACAAGGAAACTTGCATATCTGCCCTCCAATCAACATAATCGAAGGGTGTTAGGATCTGAGGTGTAGAAGGTTGAGAATCCATAATTCTCCTGTTGATTGGACAATATCTTCACACAAGCTATGTAGCACCTGTATAAATTCACTACAAAACCAAAACCATTCGCACTATGTTAGAATCAATCCTTCCCTCTTGGCATGTACAATTTCTTAGGGTCTGTCACGCTTACACCACCACTCTGAATGAATTCAGAGGAATCAAGGCACTCTTTGTGGGACTTCTGTGGAAACCCAGCTTCTTCTGGTGTGCAATGGAGAGTAGACAGACTTGAAGCTTTCCTGAGATGGATCTAATACCATATTAGAATTAATGTTCCATTGATATTTAGGAAATGAGTCCCATTAGATTTTAATTATTGATGCAGTGAAGAGGAATGAATAATACACACTGAACAAAACAAATGTCATAGGAAACAGACAAGAATTGCTCATTTAATTACAGTATAAACTTCATTAATCCCAGCATTATGCAACAGTGTTACGAATGGGATAATTCGAATCATGTGGATATCATTTGAATCACCAAATCGGGACTAACTGTATGGCTAACTAGAAGTGTCTAAAGCACTATCGAAGTACAACAACTAACTCCAGATGTCTAAATCCAGTCTCATAATCAGTTATAATCAGTGAAACCAGTCTAACTGCAATGGTAGGTGAGAAGTAGGTGAAAAATGGCATCTTCCCACACGCAACCATGCATAACTAGCGCTCACTGAACTGGAGGATATCTAACTGAAGCATAACTAAGCTTGACTAGTCACCAACTACCTACAACCAAATAAGGTTAGTGTCGGCACTCCCAGTGGCTCCTAAAATGTAGGGATTGGTCTAGGAGGCGCCTAAACTGATGCATGAAGGTGCAGTCAATTCCAGTTATCCTCTATCGGTGTTCCCCACACTCTAGTGACCGGTACATGTGGCCCCATTAGTCCAAGTGGGCCCAATGGTACTAGTAGACCCAATAATAACTAAATGACTCCTAAGTTAGGAAAATATAATCTAATACATAGTTTGGACAAGGGAGGATTATAAATCCTAACACTCAATGTGTTTGGTCCTCTATCACTACATTGGATCAATGGAAATATTGATTGCACTTTTATTGTCACACCAAATTAATGTGGGTGAATCAAATGCAAATCCAAGTTCCCCAAGAATATCTTGCAACCACACACATTGTGTAGCTGCGTTCACTGCTCCTTTGTACTCGGCCTCAGTTGAAGATAGGGATATGGTTTGTTGTTTCTTTCTTGACCAACATATGGGACCATGTGCAAGCATGAATACATAACCTAAAGTGGACTTTCTATTAATGGAATCTCCAGTCCAATCAGAATCAGTAAATCCAACTAGTTCTAGTGGAGAACCAACAACATAGTGTACCCCGAAGTGTTTGGTTCCTTGCACATAATGAAAGATTGTTTTTGAAGCCTTCCAATGGATCTCATGATGCTCTTGCATATATCTAGCAACAACACCTACAACATATTCCAAATTAGTTCAAGAGTGCGTAAGATACAACAAACTCCCAACTAGTTGTCTATACAATGAGTTGTCCACCAATGGAGATGCACCAAATTCACCTAGTTTTATTCCTGAGAGAAATGGGAACTTGGATGCCTTAAATTCAGAAATTTTAAACTTCAATAATAGGTCTTCAGCATACTTTGTTTGGTTTACCTTGATCCCTGCTTCATATTTCTCAATTTCTAATCCAATAAATTGCCTCAACAATCCAAGGTCAGTCATGGAGAATTCACTGTGCAAAGAAGACTTAATTGATCCAATATCTTTAGTGCAGCTACTTGTAATCAAAATGTCATAAACATGCAGCACTATGACCTAAAATAAGTCACCAACATGCTTCAAATACACAATAGGATCAGATTTACATCTTTCAAATCCAAGCAAAAGTAGAAAATTGTCCATCTTGGCATACCAAGCCCTGGGGTATTGCTTGAGGCCTTAGAGAGACTTCTTTAACCTGCATACAAGTGAAGGATTATCAATGAAACATTTAGGATGATTCATATATATATCTTCATGAAGTTCACCATTAATAAATTCACTCTTCACATCCATGTGGGGAAGCTCCCAGCGCTTAGATGCAGCAATGGATAAAACTAGCCTGATAGAGTCCATTTTTGTAACCAGTGCAAATGCCTCTATATAGTCCACTAATTGGACTTGAGAGAAGCCTTTGGAAACCAAACTAGCCTTATACTTGATATCATAACCATCATAAGCCACTTTGGTCCTATAGACCCACTTACATTGCACTAGTTTCCTCTTGGAGGGCAAGAGAACCAATTCCCAAGTCTCATTGTCTTGCAATGACTTAAGCTCTTCTTGCATGCATGTTTTCCATATTGGGTCAAGTGATGATTCCTTATATGTATGAGGATCATATCCAACCATCATGAAGCACCTCTTAGACAGATTCAATTCACAATTTGAGAAAGCATTGTGAAATTGAGATCTAGTCTTTCTAGAGTCTAGTGGATCTCCAGCAGGATCCCCAATTGCTTGAATGGTTTTCTCATCCCGCTTGGTCCAAATGGGTGAGTCATGATATGAATTCATGTCATCATCATCATAATCAATATCAGAATCAGAAAAATCATAGGAATTATCATCACTTACATCATAATGGAGTGGAGGATTTGAGCATTCCCCTTCAGCTAGTTCGATCTCTTGCATGGGCTCTTCTTCGAACTGTACACTCCTTTCAATGAATGTTTTCTAAGATGAGGGATCAAAAATATTGTATCCATTTTCATATTCAACATATCCAACCATAATGGACTCTTTGTTTTGAGTTTGTGAGTCCTTTCTCTTCTCGGGAGGAATCCTATCCCAAGCCTTTGAGCCAAAGACCCTGAAATGAGAAACACTTGGTGTGACCACTCCAAGCCTCATATGGAGTTTTTCCATACAAATATTTGTGTGGAGATTTGTTTTGGACATATGCAACATAGTTGATAGCTTCAACCCATATCTTAGGATTCAAATCCTTTGCTTCCATCATACAGGTTTCCATCTCCTTGAGAGCCATGTTCTTGCGCTCTGCAACACCATTCTGTTGTGGTGTGTAGGGCACAGAATGCTGCATTTGGATGCCACATTCTTCACAAAGCTGCTGAAAATGATTATTTACATAATATTTACCATTTTCAGTCCTAATAACCTTGTTTTTATTCCCACATGCATTCTCAACTAAGGCATTGTACACTTTGAAAATCTCAAAAACCTCAGATTTTAGCTTGAGAAAATACACCCAGCAGTACCTTGAGAAATCATCTATGAAGGTAAAAAAATACCTTGCATTCCCATATGAGGGTGTGGGAAGTGGCCCTGTGAGGTATGAATGGATCATATCTAGCAATTGGAAAAATCTCCTTGCCTTTCCTTTCTCATATCTGCGCTCAACATGCTTGCCCACAACACACCCTTTGCATGTGCCATTTGAAAACTTGATGGTAGGAAGCCCATCAACCATGCTTCCCTTGCTCAATGCTTGGAGGTATCTATAGTTGAGATTACCATATCTCTCATGCCATAACTTGCTTGTCCCATTGGCATGTGATAGAAGCACATTCCCTTGTGAGTATGGAAGGAAGTGAGATAAGTTTTACATTCTCGAATCATGGTCAGCAAAACCCACTACCACAACTTTCCCTGTAGAGACTTCTGAGATCTCCACATAATTTTGAGTAAATGTTACTCTCTTGGTTGTACCAGTTTGTGTCATTTGATATATATATAGTAGGTTCACTTCTAGATCAGGCACAAACAACACATTGTTGAATTACCCATATTCAATATCAATCCTGCCAATCCATTTGGATTGGATTTATGAATAATCACCCATTAGAATGGATGGAACACTATAAGGATGCAAGGACAAGAAGTAATCATGCATGGAGGCCTTGTGCCTGGAGGCACCTTAATCTATGATAAAGGAAGAAGAGCTTTAAGAACCAGCAACCAAAGCATGGCACCTTTCTTTGTTGTCTGAGATTGAACCACCATCTTTCTTCATTGTGCCTTCTAGCAGAGGGATGTTTTTCTTCTCAAGAAGTTGATCCATCATGTCAATGGTATTCTTCATTGAAGCACTCTATGGATGCCACCCCTTGTGACAATAAGCGCATTTGGTCTTCTCTTGCTTATTCTTTTCCTTGTCCTTTCTAGGATTTGAAACCTCATCTGAATATTTGGGCTTCTCCGACTTCTTCTTCTCTTGTTGCTTTGAATCTCTAGATTTATTCTTACCTTTGGTTGGATTCAAAACTCCTACAGCAAGGGCTTGATCCTTACTGGATTTGATGGTACCCATTTGTACCAGCTTGTCTTGATCTTGATTCAATGACCCCATGAAGTCTGCTAGTGATGGCATCCTCCAATTTTGAGTTGTGATCTTGCTAGATTGGAATGTTGACACAAACCCTGAATACTCTGGCCCTAGATTCCAAAGTATGGACAAGACTAGATGCTCCTCTTTATTTTCTATGCCACATTGTTTTAGCTAAAGCACCAATGATTTGAACTTGGTGAAGAAGTCTGGGATTGTCTCAAAGTGAGTTGGGCTCAGTGAGATGAACCCATTTTCGAGTTGGTGGCCTCTCATATCATCAGTCTTCCCAAAAAATGACTTGATATTGAGCCATACTTTGTTGGGATTTGTCATGTTTTCTACATGGAAGATTAGGTATCTCAAAATGTTGAGACAAAGCATTCCAAATGCCTCATCAATTATGTTGAAGTACTTTGATTTCTCCACAATAGAGTTGGGCTCGGTCTCAGTCCCCATGGTGACTCTAATCAAGCCTTTCGACCTCAGCTATATCACCATTTCATCATTCCATTGGAAATATTTGAATGAGTAGGAAATACATGAGTCTACTCCATTTCTACTTGTGCACTGGGTGATAGAAACATTGATTGTACCTGCAATGCAAACACTCGAATTTTTATTGAAAATGCTCTAAATAACAACTCAAACGCTTTGGTTTTTAATTGCAGCTCCAAATATATCTGATACAATGTGATAATTGATTCACATTAGGATCTAGGATCCAAGGGGATTCTCACAATTCGATATTACACACAATTATGCATAAAAACAGTAGAAAGAGTGAAATTAACACACACAAATGTAGTCAATAACAAAGTTTATTATGATTGTCCAACATGTAAATATGTATGGATCATGTTTATATTACATTAGGGAGAAATATTTAGCCTTTGGAGGCAATCTGGATGCATAAAAATGTCAAGCTAGGATTTGACCTCAAAACCCCCTAGGTGGACCAATGAGCTCCCAAACCATCCCAAAAGGTCACGGATGCATGTGTGGATGTGGATGGAGCATGTTGAGACATAAATTAGGGAAATATAGGCATGGGTGAGTGGGAGTGGCTCTAGGCAGCAATAAATGCCCAAGGAGATCCAAAAACCACCAAATACATGTACTAGCACCAATGGTCAAACAATTTCCTTGATTTAAGGGATGGGGAGCACACCAAGGTCTGGACTTCCATTAATCAGGGCACCTGGGCAGTCTGAATGATCAAAGTGGAGCGTCTCAAAGAAATTATGAGTCTAAAACCCCCAATAGACCAATTTTAATCAACATAGGCTAGTTTTAGACCATATGACATAGCATGAAAGCTAATGAAAATGTATCCTAGGTGTATGATCATGGTACTAAGGTGGATTAATGCTCTAACACCAATGTCCACTATTCCCAATGCATAATAATTTTTTAAAGTGGTGGTTCGAGCACAAGGAAAGTTTGAATGGAAAATCAATTGTTGACCATCATGTCTTTCATGGTGCAGAACCCTAGATACTTTTATGCCATGTTGTGGATTTTCCAAGAAAATATGGATATCAATACATTCATGACAAAAGATATCAAGGAAAAATTCATTCAAGAGTTCAAGCATTAACAAGCCAATCTCATTTTCAATCCCAACCACCTACATGATTTGTTGTCCATTGCAAGAGGGTTACCCTTAAATTAGTTTCACCCAAGGGAGATATCACTACACATTTTACACAGGATATTGGTTTATAGGATTGGTCCATACCTGATTTTTTGCAAATGGCCCATGCAACTATTAAGGAGGATGCATCTATAGTTTTGAGTGTTAAATGGCGTCATGATTATATTCAGAATGTCAAACAATAGTTGTGAATCAAGCTTTTTGAGGTCACTTTAGAGCAAGATATTAAGATTTAGGCACAACAAAAGGTTTAGAGTGTATTAGATATGGCTTCAATCCATTTATAGAACATGTGGCTTGAGTTGTAGGAGTTGAATTTGGATAGTGTGCCTAAATTTTGTGCCTAATTACCCACCTGTAGAGAATTTGGATATTTTTTCTACATGTTGGCAACAATGGAGGTAGTGAAGAGTTACCCTATAGGTTTCGTTGTAGAGTGAGAAATCTCATGATAATCAACATCTATAAGATCTTATGTAAAATATCAATCCTTAGATAATAGAATAATAGTTTGCACATGAGAAGTTGTAGCAAGCCACTTGTGAGAGTCAGCTCATTTACTCTATAACACATTATTCTCCACCCAATCTAATATGAAATTTATGAAACAATTTGTGCACCATGTCAATAAACAAGAGCGTATGCAAACAAGATCATAATAATTGATATCAACATAGTCCTACTTGTTAGTATTAATTATAATTATCCCTTGACCACCATAGTCTAAATGCCACTTTCCTAGCTTAGGAGTATATGTCGCCACTTCATTAATGCCATGGGGAACTCATCGGCGGCCCACCTACCACTTGATGCACCAGTCAGCATGATTTTAGGACATCTAGAGGCTAAGCCCTATAATTTAGGAACCCACACTAAGTCATGGGATTCCACCATCAGTTCACCCTTGTCTGTGTTGAGTTATGCTCTGATGGGCACAGTTAGTTCATCTCCAGTTATCCTAGTGCCACATTTGCATGATTTAAGGAGGTTAGGTACCTTTTCTCACATACCTTTATTAGTTAACTGTTTGTGAACTGATTTAGTTGTCCTAATTTATGTTAAATTCTATGAATCATTGGATCATCAACCTGCATGAATTCAAATGGAAGAGAATGTTGCAGAAGAGAGAGATGAATTTAGCAATATCCTTACTCAATTAATCAGACAAAATTGCACACACATGGAGACAAAATTGGAATAATATGATTATATTCATGAATCAGTAAATAATATGGAATACACTGGTTGTACATATAGGAGAATTTGAATGCTAAAGATAATATTCGAATCTACCAACTTAGATTGACTCCAGAGCTAATTCGGTGTGGAAAATCACCACTAGAGCTCACTAATGCAACTTTGGATAACTAACTTAGTCTACAATTGATTAACTGATGAGGGTAGGTGAGAAAAGGTTCCCACACTCCCTTGAATCATGCAAACTAGTGCTAGGCTAACTGATTGTGATCTAACTGATAGTAAATGGAGCATAACTGAACATGATTGCTTACCTACCAAGGTCGACTAAAGGAGACTATTGGTGGCACTCAGAGTGGGTTCCTAAATTATAGGGATTGGTCCCTGGGGCTCCTAAACTCATGCAGTCAGGTGCAGTAAGTGTCATATGTCCCCTAGGTGTGTCCCCCTATGCACTAGTGGTGTGATGAAGACCTCATAAGCTAGGAAAATAGACAACTAGACTATGTGGTCAAAGGGAGGATTAATAATAATCCCAACACCCCCCTTAATATTAAATTTGGATAACCTAGGCCCTGGAAACTAAGACCAAAGGTCACCTCTACAATATAAATGAAAAATAATAATAACTTTGTACTGCAACCGAGGAAATGGGAAAACCTCATGGGAAATCCCCCCCCTCAAAATAAGCAGGTAGAATCGGGATCAAGCTTCCATACTTGAGAGAAAAAATCCTTCTTGAGCAAAATTTTGTGAAAATATTGTTGTAATTTGCATCTTTGTGGAGCAGTAATGCAGAATGATGGTTCTTGTGTGCAGTAGTATCCCAGGACTGTGCATGTGAAACTTTCCATCTTCTTCCAATCCGATGATAGATAGGAGAAGGAATGTTTCCTTTGTCTCTTCTTTCTGGAGGAAGAGTGACATGATCCACTTTGTTCTTATGTGAGAAAAGTTTATGATCAGTCCTTAACATCATGTAGCATCTCACTGGGAGATTGTTGCACCTCTCTGAAGGAAGTGAACTTGCTTGACATAGCGCAAGGTTCTCCTTCTGAAACTGAGATCTTATTCTCCTCATGTCAGATTTCTCTCCAATCATGTTCCCAGCTGCCTCAATAACCTTTTGTGCCCATTTAGGCCTAGGATTGGTAGTAGGGACTGGATTTGGATATTTATCACTGTGAAATTCATCTTCAATTTCATCCATTGATTCAACTGATTCCTCTGCTTCAGATTTTGAATCTGAAACACTAATGGAAACATTATCATTTGTAAAAGGACTAGATATAATGGTTTTACCTCCCCTTTTGAATGACAGCTGAGACTATACTGGATCTGAGTATGGCAGAAAGTGTGAGAATTCATATGCCTTAGAGGCATGGTTTGCAACACCTTTCACTATAATCTTCCCAGTTGAGATATATGATATATCCACTAAGTCAGGACCAAATACCACTCACTTTGGCAGGCCAGAATGTGTCATCTGGTATACAGATAACAAATTTACAACTAAGGAGGGAACATAGAGTACATATTTGAACAATCCATGTTTTAATGTGATAAAACCCTTTCCTTCAGCTTGAATTTCAGTGTCATCGCCCATGTGAATACTCGGATCATCAGTAGTTTATAATTAAGATAATGATTCCTTGGATGCAACCATTGATTAGAGGCTCCTAAATCAATGAGGAAGGCATGTGATTTTGAACAGCTAGCCTTCAGTGCATTGCATCTCTCATCATGATCTTCAGTCATTTCTCCAGAGTCAGCCTTCCTTGCTCCTTCAAGGAGGGAAATATTGTGTTGTTCAAGGAGTTTTTCCATTTGATCAATGGTCTTCTTCATACAATACTTATTTGTATGGTTACCTTCATTACAGTAAGAGCATTTTACCTTCTTTTGTTTTTCCTTCCTAGAGACTGAGGCTTCAAGTGCTGGATCAAACTCATCTTTTGGTTCAAATTCATTGTTTGTTTTCTCTTTACCTTTTTTCTTCCTTCTTGCTTGTGCATTCCTTGTCTCACCAGATAAGAGAGATTGATTTGGAGAGGCTCTAAGAGATCCCATCTATATCAGCTTGTCTTTCTCTTAGATTATAGACTCTGTGAACACATCAAGGGATGGAATTCATCAATTAGAAGTAGTCAGTCTCCTGGAGTGAAAAAGTAGAGACAAACACTGAGAATTTTGAGCCAAGTTTTCTCAATATGGAAAGCACCAATTGCTCCTGCTTATTCTCAATCTTGCATTGTTTGCATTGCATGACTAGTGATTTGAATTTAGTAAAGAATTGTTGTATAGTTTCGAAGTTGTTGGGTTGTAGTGCTATTAGCTCATTCTCCAAGATATGTCCCCTCAACTCATATTGTTTTCCAAACAAGGATTCGAGCTTATCCCATACTTCTTTCGAATTTTTAAGTCCCTCAAGGTGGAACAACATCTCCCTGGATATGTGGATGCACATGAAGCCGAAGGCTTCATCAAACCTATTCGTAAACTTGGATTTCTCAATATACGGTTGGGGTTCGACTTCTCTTCCCATTGTCATCCTATGCATTCCTTTATTGCGCAAGTAAATCGACATGTTTTCTCTCCATTCAAGGTAATTGAAAGGAGTAAGGATTCTAGGAGTCAAAGCTACTGAATTCTCCATTTCACAACTGTGTTGATCAACAAATCTTCATAAATTCTTTGAATGTACCTGCAAGACAACTCAATTCGAATTTATGTTATCTCAAACACCCTTCACTTCGACATGTGCACTTTCTTCTGAGTACATCACACCTGGATAGACTTCTCTAGACGAATCCAGAGGGAGAGATGCAATTATTCTAGGAATTATGTGGAAACTCAATTGCTTATGGTGCAAGCATGGAAGTTAGTGAGGTTTGAGGCAGGCATGGATACTTTCTTTGATACCATGTAAAATTTTGTGAAGCATAGGATAATCAGCCCGCATGAATTAAAATGGAAGAGAATGCTGTAGAAGAGAGAGAGGAATTTAGCAATAGACTGTTCAATTAATCAGACAAAATTGCACACACATGGAGACAAAATTGGAATAATATGATTATATTCATGAATCAGTAAATAATATGGAATACACTTTTTGTACATATAGGATAATTCGAATGCTAAAGATATTATTCAAATCTACCAACTCATACTAGCTCTTGAGCTAACTCAGTGCGGAAAATCACCACTAGAGCTCACCAATGCAACTCCAGATAACTAACTTAGTATATAATCGGTTAACTGATGAGGGTAGGTGAGAAAAGGTGCCCACGATCCCTTCAATCATGCAAATTAGTGCTAGGATAACTGATTGTGATATAACTAATAGTAGCTGGAGCATAACTGAACATTACTGCACCTACCAAGGTCCATTGAAGGAGACTTCTGGTGGCACTCAGAGTGGGTTCCTAAATTATAGGGATTGGTCCCTCAGGATCCTAAACACATGCAATCAGGTGTAGTAAGTGGAATATGTCCCCTAGGTGTGTCCCCCTATGCACTCATGGTGTGATGAAGACCTTCTAAGCAAGGAAAATAGGAAATTAGACTATGTGGTCAAAGGGAGGATTAATAATAATCCTGACAAGTTACACTAGTGAGTATCCAGTGGTGATTTTACCATAGTTAGTGATATATGGAGTCAGTCCAAGTCATGGAATTCGAATCATGCCTAGTGGATTTGAATTTTCTTCATTGTATCATGGTTGT
This sequence comes from Pseudotsuga menziesii, assembly GCA_001517045.1. NCBI lineage: Eukaryota > Viridiplantae > Streptophyta > Pinopsida > Pinales > Pinaceae > Pseudotsuga > Pseudotsuga menziesii. The sequence goes on from LPNX010507677.1 coordinate 42,262, forward strand.
ATCACATACAGATAAATTATTATGAGAGTAATGTTATGTTAACCAATTTTTGTCTCTTAATTGTTCAATTTCACCATGATTGTTTGATCATTGTATTGAATTTCTTCTTCCTTCTTCAAACTTCCTTCACAGTGAGGTTCAACCAGAAGCCTGAAGATCCTAAGCTTTGTTAAATTAAACATGGCATCAAAGTAGGTAATCAAGCCAAATTCAATCCTCATAAACTTCCATTGATGCTACATAAGCAATTGGGTTCCACATAATTCTTGGTATCTGTGCCTTGCTCCCTCTGGATTTATCTAGATAAGTCTAGCCAGGTGTGAAGCACCATGATAATGTGCGCATGTCGAAGTGGAGAGTGATTGAATTGGTTTTCCTTCAAATTGAATTGTTTCTTGGGGGGGAATTAAAGAATCCATAATAATTGTGTTGCCCCTGAAATTGCAAGATGGAGAATTCAACAGCCTTGAAACCCAAGAACCTCACACCCTTCAACTATCTTGATTGGAGGAATGATATGCAGATTATGTTGCACAATAAATGTCTATATAGGGTCACTATGGGAAAGGAGTTCGAACCCCAGCAACCTCTTCAGAATTCAAAGTATTTGAACAAGATGGATGAAGCATTTGGCTTCATGTGCATTCATATCTCTACGAAGTTATTCATTCATCTTGATGGATTAAAAACTCCAAAGAAAGTATGAGAGAAGTTCAAATCACTATTTGGAAAGAAGGATGAGCAGGGAGGCCATATTCTAGAGAATTGGTTGATTTTTCTTCAACCCAACAACTTTGAAACCATCCATAAATTCTTATCCAAATTCAAATCCTTGGTCATGCAGTGCAGGTAGTGTGGGATTGACAAGAAGGATGATAAATTGGTGTTATCTATTCTGAGAAAAGTTGGCCTAGAATTATCATTGTCTATATCCACCTTTCATTACGGGAGACTGACAACTACAAACTGGTGAATTCCCTCTCTTGATGCATTCACATAATCTCTTATCCAGGAACAAGATAAGTCGATACATATGGGAGCCCTCAAAGCCTCCAAGAATCAAGATCTCTTGGCTAGGGAGACCCAAAAATGTGCACTCCAAAGGGAAATAGAAAAGAAAGGATAAAATGAACATTGAATTCAAACCAAAGGAGGAGCTTGATCCATCAGATGGATCCTCGGGATCTAATAAGAACAAAAATCAGGTTTGATAAGGGCAAGTGCTCCTACTATAAGAAAGGAAACCATAGAGATAAAGGTTGTATGAAGAAAACCATAGATTAGATGTCAAGAATTCTTGAACAAGATAGTATTTCCCTCTCTGAAGGCGCAAGGAAGGTTGATTCTGGAGACAAGATTGAAGATCATGAGAGATGCCATGCATTGAAGGCTGGATTTTCAAAAGCTCAAGCCTTCTTCATTGATTCAGGAGCGTCCAACCACATGGTTGCCTCCAAATAATCATTATCTTCATTAAATTTATCTGATGGTCCAAGTATTCACATGGGAAATGATACTCAAATCCAAACTGAAGGGAAGGGTACAATAATATTGGAGCATGGAGTGATAAAAAATGTCTTATATGTTCCCTCCTTAGCAGCAATTTGTTGTTTGTATATCAGATGACTCATACAGGCTCACCAAAGTGTGTTGTATTTGAGCCTGACTCAATTGAGATATCGTATATCTCTACTGGGAAATTGATAGTGAAAGGTGTTGCAAACCATGCCTCCAAGGCATATGAGTTCTCACATTTTTTTCCATACTCAGGTCTAGTGCAATCTCCGCGGCCAGTTAAAAGGGAAGGTAAATTCATTCTACCTAAACCATTTTTATATGATGATGTTTCTTGTGATGATTCGGAATTCAAAACTGAGGACCACGTTGAATCAATTTTTGGAATTGAATATGAAGCTCAATCAGGTCTAGATGTAGATCCAGAACCTACTCCCAATCCTAGGCCTAAATGGGCTCAAAAATTCATTGAGGTTTTTGGGAACATGGCTAGAGATTCATCTAACAAAAGAAAAACTAGATCTCGGTTTCAAGATGAGAGGCTTGCGCTATGTCATGAAAATCTACTTCTCCTAGAGAAGTGCTATAAACTCCCAAAGAGATGATACATGGTGGTGAGGTCTGATCAACAGTTCTGCAAAATGGCTTTCCATGATCCACTAATATAGGAAACCATGGATAAGGAAAATGAGTCACTAAAGAACAATGAGACATTGGATCATGTCTCTCTTCCTCCAGAAAGAAGAGACAAAAGTAACTTTCTACATGGTAAATTGGAAGAAGAACTATACATGGAAAATCCTAAGGGGTACACTGATAATTCTCTCTTGACATGCAAGGTTAGGAATCCATTGTATGGGATCATGCAAGCCCCCAAGGCATGGCATCCCAAGATAAACTCTTCCATACAGTCACAAAGGTTCAAAAAATGTAAGTTTGGCTGCAAAAGCAGCAATAATTCTTCTCCTATTTGTCATCAGGTTGGAAGAATGTGGAGAGGTTCACATGCATTGTACCAGGGAACTAGTGCACACAAGGACCATCACATTGAATTGCTGCTCTATAGAGGTGCAGACTGCAAAAAAAATTCATGAAGTTTCTACTCGGGAGATATTTGTCTCTTGCTGTGAAATACTGATCCAGTTCCCTACTGTTCATTTTGAGGGGGGGGTTTCCATGAGGTTTTCCCCATTTCCTCGACTTATTGAGCAATTACTTTTTTGCATTAGATTGTATGGGTGACCTTTTGTATTATTTTCCAGGGCCCATGTTGTCCAAGTTTGGATTAAGGGGGAGGGTGTTAGGATTAATTATAATCATCCCTTAACCACCACAGTCTAAATATCACTTTCCTATCTTAGGAGTATGTTGCCACTTCACTAGTGCCATGGGGAACTCATGTAGGGCCCACCTACCACTTGATGCACCAGCCTAGATGAGTTTAGGAGCTCTAGAGGAAATCCCTATAATTTAGGAACCCACAATGAGTCATGGGAGTCCCACCATAAGTTCACTCTTGTCTGTGTTGATTTATGCTCCAATGGGCATCAGTTATGTAATGTCCTTGGATCTGATATACAGATCATAACACTAACTTGCTGCAAATTTAATGTAAAATTCTGATATAAAACTTGCACTCACTCAGTCAATTTTTGGACTAGGAAGGTAATGGTATTTTGCTTAGAAATTAATTAACCGGAAAGCAGGATGAGGAAGCAACCAAAAATACTTTTAGGACTGAGAAATCATATTCCCTAACAAATTTAGATTAGGGACCCTTTAGGTTTCAGAATCATCTATGTTGAGACTTACTCCCACACTTTTGGGTCACTTAACCATGAAACTAGGATGATTTTTTTCAAATTCAATCGACTAGAGGCTTTCACAAGGTTGGATTTGAGGTTGTTAGGAGAGATTTGGGAAATTTTGGCAATTTTGGCCTGGAGAAGCCCTACGCGGAGGAGGCTGTTTAAACCAAGTACGTCTCCAACTAAATTTCAGTTTGAAGGTTTGTATGGATAGAGGGGTCAGTTAAAAACATATAGAAACTTCCAGAATTGCATTCTTTTTTTTTTACAGAAACTAAAAAGGGGGGGATTTATAAAAGTTGGCTGTGCACAGCCATTCATTACATATATGGAGAACCGTAGTAGCTATGCATAGCAAAGGAGCTACACCAGGGAACTATCCCCTGTGTTTCCCAAAACACTTCACTTTGAGACTATTCAAAACATTTATAGCCGTGGGTTGTATAAACCCTTACATACTGATTACACAAAAATAGACAGAGAAACATTCAATCACAACTAAACAAAGGATGGCTAAGGGTTGCCTCTAGGCTGAGCGACAGATTCTTCTTCCATTGGCAGCACTGCTTCATCAGAGACTCCATTGAATCTACTGACCTGGTTCATAGATATAAGACGCTGGAGGTCCTCTTGGATCCTATCGACCTTCCCCATCATTTCACGTAGAATACCTTCGTTATCATCTATGCGAGCGTCGTGGTTACTGATCTGGAGTGAGGTATAGCTGACTGTGTCTTCCATTTTTTTAACATCCCGGGACATCTCTCTGTTGTCCATAATGCTGATGGAGAGCAATTCGTAAAGAAGTCTCAAGTTCTTCTTAATATCCGCAATCCCGGTGTTTTCCCCTGCCTATGCCATTTTATCAGCTTCTGTCAACAGGGTGATTCGGGCGAACTGATTCTAGACAGCTTGAGCAAGATTGTCAAGAGCTAAAATACTGTTACAGCAGAGTCTAATAGCGAGGAGTTCCTGGTGCAGCAATAAGTCATCACTTCTCCCACAGCTCAAAGTGCCCATGGCTCCTTCTTACCACCCTGTACACCTGCAAACTATGACCGAGCTGCTTCCCCGATTGCCAGATAAAAAACCTGAACCAGTGGTAACTGCCTGCGAAATTGTGAGGAAACTACATGAGCAAGGCAAAAAGGCTGCCAGAGCCAATCTCTCCTTCACCACTGAGTGAGTAAGAGGGATCACCTGCCAAGGGAGGCCTTGCAGTCTCCCTTCTTCAATTCCTGAGGCAGTTTGCAACAGAATTCGCAGAGCATCGAAAAAGCCAGAGCCGAGAGTGCAGAGGGAAAGGGAAATCGTATTGCTACCAAAGGAGGCCATGGTGATAAACATGAAAGGATCCCGATCGTGCGAGGGGGGAGTGAAGATATCTCCAAATTGAATGGCTTTTAATTCATCTGCCTCCGAGAGAAGGAGAAGACAGCAGGGGGACCACGCGGCAAGGGAAGGAGGGAGGGGAGGACTGTGCAATAAATGAGGGGAGCCGGCGATGAGGAGGCCAGCTGTGAAGGGACGGGGGGCTTCGAAGAATGTGAAGGAGGGGAAGATAAGGGGCGAGGGGAGGGCTGATGGGGGGATGAAGAGGGGTGGACAAGCAAAACAAAGAAAGGGAGGAGGAGTAAAATCCCATGGATAGACATAAGACATGACCCCTTACTATGATTATTCAAAGGGCTAAACCACTTGTGATGGTCGATCGTAGAGAACTTCCCGGATGTTTGCATGAGATAAGAATGAGTGTATACTTTACTTTTCATTATGGAACATATTTGAGGGTGGGAGGATTCCCGTTCTGCTTTAAATGTCCTTGAGGGATGGAGGCCCCCAAGTTGGCCATACTATCTGCTGCCATGTTGTTGGTTCTGAGAATATGAAATGGTTCATAGGAGCTGAGCATAAGAAGTTTGACTTTATTGTACAGGAGACGGCAATTGACTACTCCCTTGGGATATCCATTGATCAATTTAGATATGACGTGCTTTGAATCTCCAAATATCAGTACCTTTTGATATTTTTTATCCTGAAGGATCTGCAGACCTTGGAGGAGAGCCAACCACTCTGCTTCATTATTGGTTCGAGTCCCTAAACCCCAGGCAAAGGATTGTTCTATATTTCCCCCGGGGTCCAGAAGGGCCCCCCCCCCCCCGCTCCTGCCACCCCTCGGAATTGCATTCTGATGCACAAAACTCTCATAATTAAATAAACTGTGAGACTATTTGAGTTTTCCTAGTCATCTAGCTAGGGTGTACAGAAATGCATGAAATTCATATCAGAAAGACATAATACCTGATAATGGAATTTAAAAGAGAATAATATATCCTTACTTAACACATTACATCACTCATACTTATTCTCATGGCCATTACTCATTTATCATTGCATTAAACTGATCAAAACCCTCATCTAAGGATAAATTAAAGCTCATTCATGGAAAACTTGGCATGTGAGATTATTTGACAAAATGGTTACATTATTAGAGATATATTAATCATATTTTATGGACTTATGCACATCAATAAGAAGTTGGAGTATTGATTACTCCAAAATGGGACTCAAAACAGTGGGCAAGAGACCCAAATCCGACATCAAGATGGATGGGAGCGTAGATGAAGCTTTCACTTTACTGGAGAGAATGGCTGCAATAGATGTTTGATATGACTATGTTACTTATCATTAGATCTCCAACACCTGCAATGATAAATAAATGGAGGAAGAAGAGAGGGGAAGGAAGGACTTGGGGCACATCTCCCAAAAGACTGAGGCACAACACTCAGTAGAAGCTATGCTTCACATGAACACAAATCAATCATCAACCAAAATGAGTAAAGGAGCTCGAATTGCCTTTAAATATATAACTGGTGACTTGTTTAGTGGGTATAGGTAATAGGTGACCTATGAGAGCAAGTCATCCACTCATCCACTTACAAACCCTAACCCTAACCATGAATTGTTGGTTGTGGAGCTTGATATTCCAGATCTTATTCAGTTGTGTTTGTACCCCAAGTTTACTATACACGTGTTCCCCAAATTTGGGGGTTTGGGGTAGTGCCCCGAAAAAGGGGGTTGAGATACGGGGGTTTGGGGGCAAAGTCCCCAAGAAACTTTTTTGGGAGTTTTGTTGGCCAACAATTTTCTGGAGCAATGGTATTGGGTTAACCCTAGTATTTTCCCATGGTATTTCCCCTATAAAATAAAATCATTGTAATACGGCTGTGTATGATATTGTATTGTATTGTAACATTGTAAACAATCTCTATGATTGTGTGAGAGAGACTGTGAGAGCGTGAAGAGGAAGTGCAGCAATATTGTTGCAGGTTGTATCCCTTCATCTTTCTGGACAGTAATAAAACGATTGGCAATTTCTGTGTGGACGTAGCCCATCATTTGGGTGAACCACGTTATATCTATGTCTCTCTGTAATGTGTTCAATGTGTTTTTCATCTTGTTTAATTATTTAACTATATAACTGCTATTGCTCCGTGGTCTTGTTTTCTAACAATTGGTATCAGAGCCAAAAGGTCTGTTTGGCTGGTAAACTCGCAAGAAAGAAGGGTTCCTAGTTCGAGTGGGTGCAACAGCAGAAGAGGGAAAGTTTAGGGTTGAGATATTTAACGACCAAAACTATCAGTTATGGAAGATGCAAATGGAGGACTATATGTACCAAGAGGATCTGTACCTACCCTTGGGAGGAAAAGCAAAACAGCCGATGGCTATGAAGGATGAACAATGGGAGGTTCTTGACAGAAAGGAACTGGGAACAATACGGTTGTGCCTGGCTTCGTCGGTGGCTTTCAATATTTCAAAAGAAAAAACAACAGAGGGTGTGATGAGCGCATTGGGTAAGCTCTACGAAAAACCCTCGGCTTCCAACAAAGTATTTTTAATGAAGCGTTTATTTAATAGGAAGATGTCGAAAGGTGGATCTGTTGCTGACCATTTAAATGAGTTTAATACACTTACCAGTCAATTAAGTTCTGTAAAAGTTAACTTTGATGATGAGGTTAGGGATTTTCTAATCTTGTGCTCATTTCCAGGAAGATGGAATAGCTTGGTCGTGGCTATAAGTAACTCTATCCCTAGTTCAAACACTCTTAAGTTTGATGATGTTGTTGGTGTTATTATTAGCGAGGAAATGCGAAGAAAAAGAACAGGTGAGACATCAGGTAATGCGTTGACCATGGAGATCAAAGGGAAACAAAATGAGAGAGGAAGGAGCCCAAGAAATCACAGCAAGTCTAAAAAGGGTAGATCCAAGTCCAGATTCATAAAAATAGAATGTTGGAACTGTGGTAAGAAAGGACATCTGAAGAAAGACTACAGAGCACCAAAGAAGAACGGTGAGAGGCAGCAAGAGACTGCTTAGGAAGCGAATGTAGTAGGTGATGTGTTACAAGATGCTTTGATTCTTGCATTAGATAGTACTAGCGATTACTAGGTAGTAGATTCAAGGGCTTAAGGTCATGCTACACCCCATAGGAAATTCCTTCCTGATTATGTTCAAGGTGATTTTGGACATGTTTTATTGGGGGATGATGAACCATGTAAAATTGTTGGAAAGGATAAGGTACGAATTAAGCTAACTAATGGAAGTGAATGGCTGCTAAAAGATGTAAGGCACATTCCTGCTATGAAAATAAATCTGATCTCAACAGGGAAGTTGGGAGATAGCGGTTGTTTGTCTACGTTTGGAGAAACGTGGTGGAATATCACTAAAGGATCACTGGTAATAGAAAAAGGAGATAGGGTAGGTATGTTATATTTATGCCCTCATAATAATGATTATTCTATCTCTGTAGCTTCCATAGAAACAGGTGCGGCGTTATGGCATCATAGGCTTGGCCACATGAGTGAGAAGGAGATTCAAACTCTCCACTCAAGGAAACTGCTTCCAAATCTAAAGTAGGTAAGTTTGGAATTATGTGAGAACTGTGTTTATGGAAAACAGAAGAGAGTTATATTTCTCGTGGTTGAGAAACAAAAGAAGAATGAAAAGTTAGAGCTTATCCATACATATGTATGGGGACCAGCTCATGTATAATCTCTTGGTGGCTCTCATTATTATGTTACTTTTATTGATGATGCAACTAGAAAAACTTGGGTTTATTTCATTAGACAGAAATCTGATGTGTTTGATCTGATAATGGAGGTGAATAATACAGCAAGGAGTTTGGCAGTTATTGTTCACACAATGGGATTCGGAAAGAGAAGACGGTCCCTTGAACACCACAAGAAAATGGTGTGTCGAAAAGGATGAACAGATCGATCATGGAGCGTGCAAGGTGTATGAGATTGCATGCAGGGTTGCCGTTACAGTTTTGGGTTTATGCTATAAACACTATTGTTTATTTAATAAACTAAGGGCCTTCGAGTGCTTTGGATGGTGGAATTCTAAAGGAGGCATGGACATGTAAACAGGTAAAATACTCATTTCTAAGAAATTTTGGTTGTGAAGCATTTGTCCATATTGATAAAGATGATAGAACAAATCTTGAAGCTAAATCCAAGAAATGTACCTTTATTGGATACGGGGTTGATGATTTTGGTTATCGCTTATGGAATTTTGAAAATCGCAAAATCATTAGGAGTAGAGATATAGTATCTAATGAAAAGGTTATGTACAAAGATCAGTTGCAGGGAAAGAAAGTGGAAAAGGAAAACACAGAGTACACAGTGCTTGATGAAATCAAAGAAAATGAAGTTCCAAAGGCACCAAAAAATCAAGAACAACAGCAGGTACTTGAAACTCCTACAATTGTAACGAAATATACCAGGTTAAGTAGACCCCCTAAATGATTCTCTCCTTCATTGTAGTATTTATTGATGACTAATTCGAGTGAACCAGAATGTTATGAAGAGGCAACGCAGATAGGAACTAGAAAGAAGTGGGAGTAAGGAATGAATGAGGAGATGGACTCATTTTTAAGAAACCAGACTTGGGATTTGGTTCAGTTACCTGTAGAAAAAAGGGCATTGCAGAATAGATGGGTTTACATGTTGAAGGAAGAAGATGGAGGTAAGAAGAGGTACAAGTCTAGATTGTTGTAAAGGGGTTTGCACAAAAGAAAGGTATAGACTTTGTTGAAATATTTTCTCATGTTGTTAAAATGACTTCAACTAGAACTATTTTAAGTCTAGTGGCGGTAGAATATTTGCATCTTGAACAATTAGATGTAAAAACATCCTTTATCCATGGGGATTTGGAGGAAGAGATTTATATGCAGCAACCACAGGGGTATGAGGTCAAAGGGAAGGAGAATTTGATTTGCAGGTTGAAGAAGAGCTTGTATGGCCTGAAGCAAGCTCCAAGTCAGTGGTATTTAAAGTTTGATAAGTTTATGACAGAACAAGGTCATGATAGATGTCATTCTGACCATTGTGTTTATTTCAAGAGGCTAGATAATGGAAGATATATTATCATGTTATTGTATGTCGATGACATGCTTGTTGCAGGGTCTAACATGTAGGATATAAATGTGCTCAAAAGAAAATTAGCTAAATCATTTGCGATGAAGGATTTGGATGCTATAAAGCAAATCCTTGGTATGAGAATAACAAGAGACAGGAGAAATCACAAATTGATGTTGTCTCAAGGTGAGTACATAGAAAAGGTGTTGCACATGTTTAAAATGTAGAATGCAAAACCAGTTAGTACATGTTTAGCCATCCATTTCAAACTAAGTAAGGATATGTGTCCAGAGACACGGGATGAGATAGATTATATGTCCAGGATTCCCTATTCATCGACAGTTGAAAGCTTGATGTATACCATGGTGTGCACAAGACCAGATATTGCACATGCCATGGAGTTGTGAGCAGGTATATGAATAATCCAGGCAAAGAACATTGGAAAGCAGTACAGTGGATTCTCATGTATTTGAGAGTTTCCACTTCTCATGCATTATGTTTTGGAAGTTCAAACATTATTCTACAGGGATATGTTGATGCAAATATGGCTGGTGATAAAGACAGCAGGAGGAGCACCACAGGGTATGTGTTTACTGTGGGTCAAACAACAATAAGTTGGATTTCAAAACTGCAGCAGTTTGTTGCAATTTAAACAACGGAAGCAGAGTATGTTGCTGCTACAGAGGCTAGTAAGGAGATTATTTGGTTGCAGAGGTTCATGGAGGAATTGGGTAAGAAGTAGGAGAATAGCATGTTGTACAATGACAGCCAAATTGCCATGCATCTTGCAAAGAACTCAACCCTTCATTCAAAGACTAAACATATACAGCTCAAGTACCATTTCATAAGATTTGTTCTAGATGAAGAACTGTTAAAATTGGAAAAGATACATACTAGCTAGAATCCTGCAGACATGTTAATGAAGGGAGTAACCAGAGAGAAACTAAGTTCTTGCTTCATTTCTATTGGCATTCAAGCATGAAGGTGGAAATAAGAAATTTTCCAAGTCCAAGGTCCAGAGCCTAGTCCAACAAGTGCAGTAGCGGTGGAGTTGATGTGATCAGTATCTAAGTGGGAGATTGCTGGTTGTGGAGCCTAATCTTCCAGATCCAGAGATATTTTTTAGATGTGTTCGTACCCCATGTTTACTATACACTTATTCCCCAAATTTTGGGTTCGGGACAGAACCCTAGAAAAGGGGGTTGAGATATGGGGGTTTGGGGGCAGCGCCCCCAAGAAATGGGGGTTCGAGGATGTAGCCCCCAAGAATTTTTTTTGGGATGTTTGTTGGCCAACAGCTCTGCGTACCCATGGTATTGGGTTAACCATAGTATTTTCCCATGGTATTTTTGCTATAAAATAAAAGCATTGTAATACGACTGTGTATGGTATTGTATTGTATTATAGCATTGTAAACAATCTATGTGATTGTGTGAGAGAGATTGTGAGAGCGTGAAGAGGAAGTGCAGTGGTTTGCTGCAGGTTGTGTCCCTTCATCTTTCTAGATGGTAATAAAAGGACTAGAAATTTGTATGTGGACGTAGCCCATCGTTTGGGTGAACCATGTTATATGTGTGTCTCTTTGTAATGTGTTTAATGTGTTTTGCATCTTGTTTAATGATTTAACTGTATAACTGTTATTTCTCCGCGGTCCTGTTTTCTAACATGAATGTGCCCTCCTTGATAATTTTAGCAAGTTTGAGTCCTCAAAGATGTTTCCATTCTCGTATCGTTCATTCCATTTGGAAAAAGCGCTTTCCTTGACTGAAAGTTTCCTGCTTTATTCCTGACAGTTTTTTTTGTACTTTCCTTCTTTTGAGACTGAGCCTCCAAAAGGAAATTATGCCCTCCTTTGTTCAATTGTTGCCTCTTTTTTGTCTGGCTGCTTTTATTTGGCTTTTATCATTTTCCTTTTTCCTGTCTAATTGCTTTTGTCATACAGTTTCTAATTCTCCTCCTTGGCAAGTTGGCTTTCCCATTGCGCCCTCCTGACATGGAAAGCTTAATTCCACATATTATTTGCACATGAATTAATTAATAATAAAAATAAAACTAAGTATAATCCTCATAGATAATGTTTTGACAAAATTCCCTGGGCTAGAGTAATTAATGTCACTTGGAACCCCTAGGCGTTTTTCATGGTCAACACTTTTGGTGGTCAAAATGTGGGGACATGACAGTCCTCCCTGTAAATTTTCCTTTAATATTCAACTACGGCTAAACAATGCATGCAAAATATCAACTGATAACCACACATGAATATCTTTTACAGTATGCAGCGGAATATAAAACTGAGAAATAAATCACAACATCACATCACGATATTGACACTATTATTTTGGGTATGGAAACCCCTGGAAAAACCCAAGATGGGAAAACCGGTGCAGCAGTCAGATATAGATTTTATTATAAGAAAATATGGAACTTGTACAATCACTGCAAATTCACCCAAACATGGTGAATGCAGTACCCATAAGAATCACTAGAAAAATCTCAGCTAAACCTCCACACCCTCCTGTGTGAGTGTATGGCCCAGCTGTACGAAGCTCGATGATCCTGTTGCTCACTCCTCTGTCTTCTCGGCTAAATCCTCTGTTTGACTTTCTCTCCTTGTCTATATCCTGTCTCTGTTGGAATACAAGTGTGTGTGTTCTCTCCACCAATTGATCTCTCTTTTATAACTTTAGGTAAAGCAAAAACTCTAATTTCACTTTCACTTTAACTAGTGGTAAAGCAAAAACCCTAATTTCACTTTCACTTTAACTTTTGGTTAATTAAAGTTAATTTAAATCACTTTAATTTATTTTCCAAATTAAACTTAGGAAAATTAAATTAAATACAATTGGTTTCCTATTTTAAGTCTTATACATGCAAGAACACATGCATGCAGGAAGACCTTCCTTGTTGCTACTAGTTTAACACTCCCTCTCAACAAGGAAGGGATTCAGTAGCAACCCCAACTTATCCATAAACTTCACAAAAATATGTCTGCAAAGTGCCTTGGTGAAAATGTCCACCACCTGCTCATCTATCTGTATGCACTCCAACCGAATGGTTCCCCTCTGAACACAATTTGATGTCTATGTGTTTACTCCGGTCATGGAACACTAGATTCTCAGATAGCTTGATGCCACTCTGATTGTCACAGTGAACTATTGTGGCCTCTAGCTTACACTTGAACAACCCTACAAGTAACTTCCTCAACCACATACCCTCACAAGCATCCATACTGGCTGCCATGTACTCAGCCTCTGCTGAGCTCAATGCAACTGACTTTTGCTTCCTGCTAAACCAAGAGACAACCCCTGATACGATGCTGAAATAGCAGCCTGAAGTACTCTTCTGTTCCTCTACACATCCTGCCCAGTCAGCATCTGTGAAACCTACTAACTGTACACTCCCCATGCACTCATAAACCAATCAATACTCCACTATACCTCTGATGTAGCAAAGTATGTGCTTCACAGCCGTCCAAATCACTCTTCGAGGGTCCACCATGAACTGACTCAAAGAGTTGACTACAAAGATGATGTCTGGTCAAGTGTTGACCAGATACATAAGTGATATGATAAGATGATGATACAAGGTAGGATCAAATCCGTTTGACCTTGATGGATCAATATTCCTCCAGTTGGAAACTATAGGTATGGCCATAGGCTTACAGTCCTCCATCCTTAATCTCTTCAAGATCTCTACTGCATACTTCCCCTGTCCGATGAAGAAGCATCCATCTCCTTGCCAAACCTCCAAGCCCAAAAAGTAATGCATCAGCCCAAGGTATTTGATCTCAAACTCTACTGCAAGGTTGGACTTACAGTCTCCAATCAGCCTCTCATCTCCTGTCAAAAAGATATCATCCACATATAAGACTAGTATGAGAGGCATCTCACCTATCAAGAAGTATAGGTTGTGTTCAGCCTCACTCCACTGAAATCCCATCTCCCGTAGATAGCTTTCAATCCTCGAGTACCATGCTCGAGGTGCCTGCTTGAGCCCGTAAAGAGCTCGATGCAGTCTGTATACATGTGTATCCCTTTTCTCCACATCAAACCCCTCTGGTTGCTCAATATACACCTCCTCCTCTATCACTCCGTTGAGGAAGGAAGTATTGATGTCCATCTGATGGACACGCCAACTCATCTCAGCTGCTAGTGAGATAATGGTCTGAATGGAAGAACACCTGGCAAAAGGGGCGAAGGTCTCCTCATAATCAATACCCTCCTTCTGTGAAAACCGATTTGCCATGAAGTATACATGCGTCTCCCTTTTCTCCACATCAAAACCCTCTGGTTGCTCAATACACACCTCCTCCTCTATCACTCCATTGAGGAAGGAAGTCTTGACGTCCATCTGATGGAGACACCAACTCATCTCAACTACTAGTGAGATAACGGTCTGAATGGAAGAACACCTGGCAACAGGTGCGAAGGTCTCCTCATAATCAATACCCTCCTTCTGTGAAAACCGATTTTCCATGAAGCACGCCTTGAACTTCTCCACGCTTCTGTTTGCTATATGCTTCACCTTGTAGATCCATATGGATCCCACCACATTTTTCCCTTGTGGCCTCGGCACAACCTCCCATACTTGGTTTTTCATAATGGAGTCATACTCCTCAACCATAGCTTCCTGCCACACATCCTGTTGTGTAGCCTCCCCGAAGCTGGAAGGTTCAGAGTTAATCAACTCTCTCATCAGTGCCATATAACTAAGCCTCTATGGTGGTACACTCTGTCTAAAAGATGTCTGTGGAGGATCTACCTGCCTGGAATCCTGCACTGTGGATCTAAACCACTTAGGCCTTGGCCTAGTGTCAACCTGTTGCAGCTTCTAGATATCTGTCTCCTACTGCAGCTCATCCTTCAAGTCAATGACTGAAGGATCATGTCCACCTAACTCCCTCTGACCACTAGAACCTATGCTCTGTGTATATACCTGTACCTGTACATCTGGCTCCTCCAACTTGACTCCCAACTCCTATGCTGGCTGCTGCTCTGCTGGTAAGTCCAGAGATCTCCGCAAAGCCTTGTCCTCATTGAACTGGACATCCCTACTCATAATGATCCTCCTGCGAGCAGGAATGTAAACTCTATATGCCTTCAAAATCCCGTTGCAACCAACAAGTAACCCCTTCTGTCCAGAAGGGTATAGCTTCTTCCTATTGTCAGCATGAACATGACAATAGCAGAAACTACCGAATATGCGAATGTGACTCACATCTAGCCTAATGCCTGTGAATACCTCCTTCGGTGTCTTCCTCCCCAAGGTTGTGTGGGGACACCTGTTCTGAATGTATACTGCAGTTCTGTATGCCTCGGCCCAAAGGAATAGTGGTAATCCCTGATCAAATAGCATGGCCTTGGCTGCTCCAACCATAGTCCTATTCTTCCACTCTGCAACTCCATTTTGTTGTGGGGTATGCGGCACAGTGTGCTCCTTCTTGATCCCCTCAGCTAAAAAATACTCCATGAACTCATTGGAAGTGTACTCACCCCCATTGTTTGTCCTCAACACTTGAATCTTCTTTCCTGTTTGGTTCTCCACAAGAGTCTTAAACTCTCGAAACCTCTCAAAGACCTCTGAATTGGCCTTCAGGAAATAAATCCAGGTTTTCTTGGAATAGTAATCAATGAAGGTTATGCAGTAACTGTAACCAATGAACGAATGGACACTCATAGGTCTGCATACATTTGAATGCACCAAGTCTAAGGGATCCTTAGACTTGTGCTCACTCTGTGGGAAAAACTTCCTGATGTTCTTCCCCAAATCACAACCCTTGTTGGTTATGATTTTCCTCTTGTACATGAGGATCTCAAATGCTTCAATGCTCCATGGTGTAAGTGTGCCATCCTCCTATGCCACAACTCACCCTGACTGATGTTGCTAACTAGAGCCTTCGTAGGCTCAAGGTGTAATCTATACACTTTCCCACTCTTTCTGCCAATCACCTGATCCAACCTCCTATCTTACCCCTTGGGCCTGATATACACTCTATGGTCACAGAACTTTGCCTGATATCCCTTGTCCTCCATAGTGGAGACTGATATAAGGTTCTTGGTCAGTCCTGGAACATATAACACATCAGCAAAACTGAGGGTTTTTCCAGACTCCCTCTCAAATGAAACAGTTCCAACTCCCTGCGCCTGATACCGCGCATCATCACCCAGCTCAACATGGATCCCTGTTCCACCCTCCTACAAGTCTTTGAAGAATCTCTTATGTCCAGTCATGTGACTAGATGCTCCACTGTTAATGTAGTATATGTTGCTCCCTATGGTGCTTGCCATGCAAGCTATCAAACAGAACTCCTCATTGAAGTTCCTGCTAAACTCATCCACCTCTGTAGATCCAGCCATCTGAGTGTTACTCTTCTTCTTCCTATCTAGGCATTGGGAGGCAAAGGGTCCCTGCTTATGGAAGATAAAACACTTGAACTTTGACACGTCAAGGTTCTTCTTACCATCCTTCTTCCTTTTTTCCTTCCCCTTGCTTTTCCCTGTAAGGGCTAGAGCCTCCTCATCCACAATCTGTGGGGCACTGTTGGATGAGCCTGATCCTTGACCCATGCAGGTCTCCTCCTGCACAAAGTCATCCCATAGTCTCCGCCAATCAGGGAGCTTCTCCCGAGCCACAACACCTTTGACAAAGGTATCCCATGGCTTAGAGAAGCCATTGAGGGCTATCCGAACTAGCTCCTCATCCACTGTCTTACATCCAACAGCTCCAAGATCGTCCCTTATCTGTGTGAGCCTCATGAGATAAGGCACCACTCCTTCTCCCTTGGCCATCTTGGTGTTGTGAATCCTCTCTTGCAACACCATCTTTCGGTTCTCATTCTTGCTTTGGTACAGACTCTCCAAAGCCATCCACATCTCTGTTGCGGTCTTCTTACCAGAAAGGTGAGGGACTATATGGTCCTTCACTCCATCCATTATAATCATCATGGATCTCGAATCAATCTTCTTCCAAGCTGCAAAATCTACCGGATCTGTGGGTGCAACCTTCGTAGATTCAATGTGCTCCTCTACATCACTAACGTCCAGGATCCTTGTGATCCTTTCTTTTCATGTAGGAAAGTTCTGAGCACCTTGGAGTCTATCCTCAACTCTCAACTGCACGGCCATAGTCTAGGTTTGTCTCTTCTTATAGATCTGCCCCTGGTCTATCACTGCTGCTACAAATCTCTCAACTTTAGCTCACCAAAGCTCTGATACCATCTAAATTTTCCTTTAATATTCAACTAGGGCTAAACAGTGCATGCAAAATATCAACTGATAACCACACATGAATATCTTTTACAGTACACAGCAAAATATAAAACTGAGAAATAAATCACAACATCACATCACCTTATTGACACTATTATTTTGGGCATGGAAACCCCCCGAAAAACCCAAGATGGGAAAATCGGTGCAGCAATCAGATATATATTTTATTATGAGAAAATATGGAACTTTCACAATGACTGCAAATTCACTCAAACCTGGTGAATGCAGTACCTGGCAGAATCACTGGGCAAATCCCAGCTAAATCTCAACACCCTCTTGTGTGAGTGTACAACCTAGCTATATGAAGCTCGATGATCTTGCTACTCACTCCTTCGTCTTCTTGGCTAAATCCTCTATCTGACTTTCTCTCCTTGTTTGTATCCTGTCTCTGTCGGAATACAAGTGTGTGAGTTCTATCCACCAATTGATCTCTCTTTTATAACTTTAGGTAAAGCTAAAACCCTAATTTCACTTTCAATTTAACTAGTGGTAAAGCAAAAACCCTAATTTCACTTTCACTTTAACTAGTGGTTCACTAAAGTTAATTTAGATCACTTTNCTCCCCTCCCAAGTCTACTTGTCCTCAAGCAGAAGCACTTCAGAGTGCTACAAATTTTGTCCACCATCTTTCTGCTGCACCACTCTAATCATAGTCATTTCTTTAATGAACACTTCTTTAACAAAATTGTTAACCCAGTTAAGGTAACTCAGTAGACTTCATGGATCTCACTGCCTCCTCTATAAGGACCCAAATGTTGTTGCCCCCTTTGGAAATATTCCATTCCCAATAATGCCAAGGTCCCATGGTTTTATCTGCCTCCTTCCAACCATCAGTAAAAACAACAAAAAATTATCATTGTAGAGGATGAAAATGAGGTTGTGAAAATTATACCACCACACTGGAAGTTCATCTCTCCCCATGCCAAACTGGACATTTATGAGACTCTCCCACCAGACATGGAATTCCTCGATGTGGGACCAAATAATATTGAGTCTCTCCACCATATGTAACTCAATGTGCCAGGAAGCACCAAAACATACATCATTTTTGTTCTCAAGGAACAGGTGGTGATCCCCTATGGGGGTGCTCATATCCAACATGTTACTCATCCAATCCATGGAATTGTATGTACCCAATGCATCCAATGGCTTCCATACATTTATTATCTTCTTCTCACATGATAAAACAATGCCATGTGCATCTATGAGCTTGCTACAAATGCAAAGTAAACTTTTACCAATGTGAGCCAAGCTTGCACACCCTTTAGTCTCCATCTCCGTTATGTATCTGCTTATCCAATCCATGTGTGGATGAATTGAATCAAGTGGCAAAAATATGTTCCTACGATTTTTTTGATAAGGTAATGGTGCATCCCTCAAGTCATCTTGAACACCTATGGGAGCCTCCTTCTCCTCCTGTGGCACCAACAAGGAAAATTCCTTCTCCCAATTTTCATCCCCACTTGATGTGGTTGAAATAGAAGTGTGAGTAGAAATGTGATTCATCTCTTTTAAATAATTATCCACCCATATTATGGTTGCATATTCTTCATCACTGGCTGATCCAACCAATGTGGGCTCATCTGACTCTTCCATGGAGAAGAGACTCTCTCCAAAAAATAGCTCTAGTTTTCTCTAGAAAAGATCAAGTGATTGGTTCTCTTCAAACTTGTATACACAATCCTCAATCACATGCAAAACTAAATGCATATCATGATATTCCTCCATATGATTAGGAATGAAATCATCCTTGTGAAGATGGTTGAATGGTGTGTAGGAGGGTAGGTGCAATCTTTGCAACTCCTCATGAAGTTGCTCTATCTTCATCTTGGACTCTTACAGTGCACATTGAATGCTCTTCAAGGAATCTTGGGTGGTCAATAATTCTTGTGTGAGCTTGTAATTCTTTTCATCCTTCATGGATTTTCCATGCACCAACTCAACAAGCTCAAGCAAATTGTCTCTATCAGAAAGCAATTGGAGAAATTTACCTTTGGTGCTTGTCATGGCTTTCTGAAACTTCTCCAAGTATTCCATGGAATATTTCTCCTCCAACTTCCAACAGATATTTTTCATCAATGCATGGGTTCCATGGAGAGTGTGTAGGGCCTCTTTGATCTTGCACTCATTCATCTTCAGTGACCCTGAAAGGAAATGAGATTATGGCAGATGAACCTCTTCTTCTTCCCTATGTCTTGGATCAACTTCATGAAACTCCAGTGGTGATGTGGAAGTTGATCTTGGTACCTATTATTCAAGTGAAGTATCTATGTCACCAACATAGATAGGATAACAACCTTCAATAATTGTCTCACTAAAACTATAGCACCCATCAGTAGGTACTCTTTCAACCATGTCCATAGTGTTTCTTATCTCGCTGGAATGTTCTTCTGCAACCCTGGGGGTAGGGTTAAGTGAATGAACACCCTACTCTTTCCTTACACAATCCTCTCCAATAAGGATTTCAGTTATGTCTTCCATTTCTGCAACATATTTCTCTTAATGCTCATGGGTCACTTCTCCTTCTCCTTTACTACAAATACCAGCTTGTAGTAACTTGTGCTCCCCTTCATGGATCTTTATTTCAGCCTTCCTATTTGCAAGACTAGGTGGTTCATGGACCTCCTCACTGATGATAAGGGGATGTGAATTCTTACCAATGTCAAGCCTCACTTCTGATGTGGCTGAAACTTCATCTTGCTGCAAGAGAGTACAAAAATCTGAACTGTGTTCCTCCCTTTGCATCAGATTTCTCTCCTTTGAATTTTCTAGTTTACACCCAGCAGGTGGGGGCTTGTCTCTCACTTCATTAGGAAGATCAACTGATGATTTCAAATCTGGTACATCTTCTTATTTTGGATCTGATCCAAAAGTTCCCTTATCATCATTGATAGCATCACCCTCCTTTGCACTGATTTGGTGTTCACCAACAGAGAAACTAGGAGTGAATTATTTTCCCTCACCATTGTCCTTCATTGTGCAATCCTCATAGGCAAATGAAATATTTTCATCCTTCCATGAATTAGATGGCTGCAAGTAAACAAGGCTACTGCAAAAATCAGAACCCTTATCATCCATGTTCTTCATATTACCATCTTCCTGAAGTGATACTAAGGTGGCCTTCTCCTCCACCACATTTTCTAGGTCACACCCAAGCGGTGTGGCCTTGTTTTCTTCTTCCTTATGAGGCTCCAAAGGTGATTGTAATTCGGATTTGCAATCTCCTTTTGGATCTAATACAAATGGTGTCTCCCCACCCATACATGAGACCACATCTCTATCAGTGATCTGCATATCACCCCAAAAGAATTTGGAAGTGCTTTCACCTTCCTTTTCTTCTTCCATGCAATCACCTTGCAGTGACTTGCACTCCACCTTAGGAATCAATGCCTCTTGTTCATTTCTCTTCTTCTTCAAGGAACTTGAGGCTTCTTCATCTTGAGTGGTACTCAACTCACATATTTTAGAATATTTGTTTGAAAAGTAACCAAACATTCTCATACTACTTGGATAAGCAAATGGCTTTGATGAATCTTCCCTTTTGGTTCCTTCTTCCTCCTCATTGCTCAAAGAGGTGGAACAACTTGGTTCCTCTAGGAATGATTTGTTTCTCTTGAAAGAATAATCATCTACATCCTTGGGCTCAAATCCAAATATGCAATAAAAATACTCTTTGAAAAGAATGGATTTACAAATCTCTTCCCCCAAGGAAAGATACTCTTTGTAGTGGTGGGGAAAGTTTTCAATTGCATCTATCATCTTTGCTAAATCCTTCTTAGGATTAGCCATTAGTGGTTCAATCCTGTTGTATTCATACTCCACATTTTCACAAAAGTAACCATCCTTGTCTCTTGACATTTTCAAGCCATCATTAACATATATCAGCTCTTCTTCTTTAACAAACTGTTCAAATTCATCATCCTCAACTACTAGTACAACCCTCATGGTTGGAACTTGAATTGGTGATCTGCAAAATTTCTTCCCTGAGAGCTTACTTTCCATAGGAGTAGAGGAAAGTGATATGATACCACTGTAATGGCTTTGGATCTGATATACATATCAGAACACTAACTTGCTGCAAATTTAATGTAAAATTCTGATTTAAAACTTGTACTCACTTGGTCAATTTTTGGACCAAGAAGATAAAGGTATTTTGTTGAGAAATTAATGAACAGGAAAGTGGGATGAGGGAAGAAACCAATAATAATTTTATTACTTAGAAATCATCTTCCCTAACACATTTATATCATGTTCCATTTAGGTTTCGGAATCATCTATGCTAAGACTTACTCCCACGCTTCTAGGTCACTTAACCGTGAAACTCGGAAGACTTTTTCAAATCCAATCGACCGGAGGATTTCAAAAGATTCAGCTGTGTTAAATCACTGATAATAGGCTTCAAATAAACTTTCATACATCATAGAATAGTCCAGGTAGTATTTGGGGCTGTTAGGAGAGATTTGGGAAAATTTGGCAATTTTGGCCCGAAGAGGCCCTGCGCAGAGGAGGTTGTTCAAACCAATTATCTATCCATTAAAATTTAAGTTTGAAGGTTTGGATGGATATATGGGTCATATAAAAAAATACAACAACTTCTGGAATCGCATTCTGATCCACATAACTCTCGGAATTAAATAAACTATGAGACTAGTCAATTTTGCCTAGTCATCTAGCTAGGGTGTACATAAATGCATGAAATTTGTATCAGAAAGATGTCAGACCTGATAATTGAATTTAAAAGAGAAAAATATAGCCTTAATTAACACATTAAATCACTCATATTCATTCTCATGGACATTACTCATTTACCATTGCATTAAATTGATCAAAACCCTCATCTAAGGACAAATTAAAGTTCATTCATGGAAAACTTGACATGTGAGCTTATTGGACAGAATGATTACAGTATTACAGAGATATTAATCATATTTTATGGACTGATTACATCAAGAATAAGTTGTAGGACTGATCACTCCAAAATGAGACTCAAAACAGTGTGGAGGAGGCCCAAATCTGACATCAAGATGGATGGGAGCGTAGGTGAAGCTTGTGACTTCACTGGATCTTTATTTCACTGGAGAGAATGGATGAAATATGTCTTATCTGACTATGGTTCTGGTAATTAGAACTCCAACACCTGCAATGACAAAGAAAGGGAGGAAGAATAGAGGGGAAGGAAGGACTTGGTGCACATCTCCCAAAAGACTGAGGCACAACACTCAGTAGAAGCTATGCTTCACATGAACACAAATCAATCATCAACCAAACTGAGTAAAGGAGCTTGAATTGCCTTTAAATGGATCCTTGACTGAAATTTGCCTGCTTTATTCCTGACAGATTTTTATGTACTTTCCTGCTTTTGAGACTGAGTCTCCAAAAGGAAACTACGCCCTCCTTTGATCAATTGTTGTCTCTTTTGTGTCTGGCTGCTTTTCTTTGGCTTTTAGCATTTTCCTTTTTCCTTTCTGATTGCTTTTGTCGTACAGTTTCTAATTCTCCTCCTTGGAAAGTTTGCTTGCCCATTGAGCCCTCCTGAAATGCAAGCTTAATTCCACATATTATTTGAACATTAATTAATTAATAATAAAACTAAAACTAAGTATAATCCTCATAGATAATGTTTTGACAAAATTCCCTAGGCTAGAGTAATTAATGTCACTTGGAACCCATAGGTGTTTATCATGGTCAACACTTTTGGTGGTCAAAATGTGGGGACATGACAAGTTAGTTCATCTCCAGTTAGCCTAGTGCCACATTTGCATTATTTAAGCATGTTAGGCACCTTTTCTCACCTACCTTGTACAGTTAGTGATATCTGGATTTATTTCAAGTCATGGAATTTGAATCACACCTAGTGGATTCAAATTCTCTTCATTGTATCATGCTTGTATCACATACAGATTAATGGTTATGAAAGTAATGTTATGCTAACTAATTTTTGTCTCTTGACTGTTCAATTTCACCATGATTGTTTGATCATTGTACTGAATTTATTCTTCCTTCTTCAAATTTTTTTCATAGTGAGGTTCAACCAGAAGCCTGAAGATCCTGAGCTTTGGTAAATTAAGCACTACTCAATTAGTTGACTAGAAAATAAGATAAATTCCAATCAATTACTTAACTAGACAACAAGACAGTCATAGTTGGGTAGTTGACTAGATTTCAATACTATCAAGTACAAACTAGACTATATCCATAAAATAAACAGTCACTATCATATAAGGATCTCAAAGTATCCAATAATGTGCCATGTATATGATGCATGGCAATCATTGTTTCAGATTATCCCAAAAACACTAGAAAAATCTCTTTTTTTCAATTAGATCTCGTCATTCTACCAACAACTTAATGTTCGTATACCGACATCTTGGAACATAATTTGCAATGGAAAATTGTCGAAAGAATGACAAAATTGTTGGACATTTGTGCCAAATGGCAGGCTTTAGATGGTCAACCGATGTAGTAATTTTGGTGTAACAAAATAAATGTATTGATGATCCAAACGTGGCACCTGTCTAAGAACAAAATGTTGTCGGTCGATGAATTCCAATTGAAAAGTACAAAAATATGAGTTGGTAAAACAACGTCATGGTCTCGGTCAACTGAGGTAATTGTCTTGGTCCAACAATGGAAATGATTTGTGAGCCAAGGGTTGATGTAAGTCTACCGACGAACATGGGACTAGCAACCGAGAAACTTGTCTCATTCAACTGACAAACTTATGTTGGTCAACCGACAAACATGTGTAGGTCAACTGACGTAAATGAATCATTCAACCGAGGGTTGCATGTTTATACACATTGACCTTCTGGTTAACACGTGTCATTTTATTTGTAAATCTTTAGATGAAAATCAAATCCCTCAGGTGACTGATGATTTAAGTACCCTACATTTTTCGATTATACTACGACATGAGGTGTGACAACCGATGGTTTTCCATTGAAAAATGGGTCCAAATTTTATTGTGCAAAAACTTTGAAGTGTTTGACTATAATTGTTGGCCTTCCTTTCCATAACTCATAGGGTGTTTTGTCACTGTTGATTTTGAGTTATCCTTAGTTTAGAATGTAGATAGTTGTATAACTTTTGCTTCTCTCCAAAATATGTCTAAGAGCTTGGCTTGATTCAACATTGTCCTGGAAGTTTATTGTACCAATTTGTTCTTACTTTTTACTACTTCATTTTGTTGAGGAGTTCTTGTAGTCGAAAAGTGTCTTATTATTCCACGAGTCTCACAGAATTCATCAAATTCATTTGATGTGAATTCTCCTCCATTGTCATATCTTAGACACTTGATCTTCATATAAGTCTCATTTCTAACAAATGCTTTGAAGGCTTTACACTTCTCAAATGCTTATGATTTGTGTTTGAGGAAAACAACCCAATTTATTCTTCTATAATACTCAATAAACAACATGAAATAATAATCACCTTGCTGGCCTTTTTATCTTGTTGGTCCACAAAAATAGGTATGAACAAGTTCCAATTGCATTGAGGTTGAATATTCCTTTGTATTAAAAATCACTTTTATTTGCTTCCCATATTGACATTGCTTGCAAACAAAATATGAAGTTCTTATGATCTTTGGCATGTCTTTCACTGCTTTTTTTTCTAACCTTCACCAAGTTGTCCCATACAACATTCATCTATTTGTCCCATGCACCATTTTTCTTTTGTTGATCCATTTAGGATATACACATTGTTTGGAGTTCTTTTTCTTGTTTCCACCAGTCTGCTTGAGTTTTATCTTCTTATCTCACACTTTTGGGAGTTAAAGGTGGGATTGTGTCCTTGATCACACATTCGGATGATATTGAGATAATTATGCTTAAATTCCTCAACAAGCAGAACATTTGTTGCTTTAGTTCTCTCATCTCCAAGACTAACTGTACCTTTTCCAACTATCTTGGAAAAGACATTACCTCCAAAAGTAACACTACCTCCCTTTTCTTTCTTTAAACTGAGATAATTGTTTTGATCCCCAGTCATATGCTTTGAACATCCACTATCAGTATACCATTATATTTCTTTTTTTTGAGCATACAGGGCTAATTCACATTCTTCCTTATCTTGCTCTTCTTTTTTCTCTTCCATAGCTTAATGGGTTCTTTGATAAGAATATTTTCTTCCATAGGAAACTTTATCAAGCTTCTACAATCATGAGCTTTGTGTCCAATATTGTTGCATTTATAACATTCAATATTGTAATCAAGCAATGGAGCTAATGAATTGTAGTTTCTATCCCCATGAAAATTTCTAGGTTTTATTGTCCACATAATTTTCCTTTGGGTTATCATATATACTTATATTTCTCATATGATCATCTCTTGTGTAAGCTCTATAATTTATTGCTTTGTGACAAAAATTATTGCAAGAAACAAAATAGCCAAGAAAGAGATGTCAGTACCTGATTGTAATTGGTTTTCTAGTTGTCATAACTTTTCTGAACTCATTTATTCCGTGGAAGGAAATATGTTTGTGCTAGTCACCAGTTATATTATTGTTGTAATATTCATTCTTATTATAGTCTTTAAGAGATTTCACGTAACTTTTTGTATCCTATTCACCTTTTTGCACCATAGAGCTTGAGTCTTCATTAGAGGTCTTTTGATTTTGATTGTATCAAAATCCAGTCTTATTTCAGGGAAATCTTTGGCAATTGAGAGTGTCTTCTATGATTTTGGTACTACTCTTTCCAAACTTCAACTCATCAGTGGTTTTCTCTAGTTCCTTTATTAAGAGTGCAACTTCTTCTTCAATATTTTCACAACTTTGTTCCTTTTAATTAAACTAACTTCTTTTTGTTTCCTCATCCTTTTTACTTCTTCTAGTTGTATTTTCAGATTGATGATAGTATTTTTTTTATTCCTCAATGTTGAGAGATATATTTTCTTTTGATTTTTTATATACATTTTTATAGTCTTGATGTAACACCCCGATTTTGACCCCGTGATATTTTTATTATACATGATGTATATATTGCATGAATCATGAAAAGGAGCTCAAGGCCAAGGCTCTACCATTGATGGATGTTTTGTAAATAGGTGAACAAGTTGATGCCTATGGTTGTGGTGTTGGTTATGCACTGCATGCTTTGGTATATCATGTAAATGCACAATTTAATAAAATACCACAACTAGCTATGGAACTGAAATGTGAAAGAGATGGGGGCATGATTTTACAAGGGATAGGGTGGGGGAGTTGGTAAAACCTCTAGGCCTATAGGGTTAAGCCATATGTCATTGAGAAAACCATTGAACCTCAGCTACCCTTTTTGTCCCTACACTCAATCATTAATTCCTTCCATAAATCGGATGAGGTAGTTAATGTCTGGGTTAGTGCAAGGCATGGAAGACTACAGGATGCGCAGGCCTGCAACCTGGGGGAAGCCGCACTTTTGCTTTTGCAAAAAACAAGCATGTGATGCATTCCCAGTCCATCAGAGGAGATGGCATTTGGGTTTTTCTCACTCCACCTTATGCATTCGAACCATATTCGATCGTTTTTCACTCACTCTACCATTTTCAAACTCTCCAGAATGCTCATGCACGTTGTGCATTCACCTGTGTTGCATAACCATGGTTTTTGTCTGTGATTGTCCATCCCTGATCCTGCCGTCGTGTTGGTTCATTGCCTGAAACCGCGGAACATGTTATCTGCTAGTATTTTCCTTTGTCGATGAAGAGAGCAGGGGTTCGTGGTTCATTCGATTTGATTTCACTCTCCTGATTCACGGAAGGTGTTTACCGTAGTGGGTTTCTGTGTTACATCGTGAGAAATCCTATTTTGTTGGTCTACATTGTGGTTGTTGTGTTGTGCACCCTGGTTTTGGGTCTGATTAGTATGCAAGACTGGGGAGTGGAAGAGAAGAGGAATGGACTTGTAACCTAGTGTAGAAAGGAACCTTAGGAAAAGATAAGAGTGGTTGGTAAATCCTTATTGTATACCCTGAAGAGAACTAGAAGGGAGGCATAGCCTGAAGGAGTGTTGAGCAAAGAAAGGGATGCTACCTTGTGTTGGGATGCAAGTAATGTGGATGCCAGGCCAGATAGATCTTGTGGAGGTGTCCTTAGCTCTTGAGTGAGCCACTAGTCTAGTCATTTTACCATTCCACTGCCTAAGCAGCCTATAAACCCAAGGGATATTGGCTTGGAATTGGCTCCTGTTAACCCAATTGGATCTTGGTTTGGCTGAGCTTAGTTTTGTTTTGGTCTTGTGTGTAATCCTAGGATAGACAGTCTGATAAGTCCAAATAGGTGCTTTCTTGACTATGTGTTAAAATTTATGGTTGTGTGTGAGTCTGTCGTTCCCTAGTTCCTTGTGGAATCATGCCCAGCTCGGGGGTGGCAGTGGTGTTGAAAGATTAAAGAACACATTAGCCTGTGGTTGGGTGGAATGTTGCAGCTACATAGCTAGTTGCAAAAAACCTTCATCCTTCAAGATAAGTATTATTTCTATGTTGTTTATGCAATGTACTTGCCTATGAATGTTTTGTTCATGATTTAATGCTTATTGATGCTAAAGTGGATGTTTACTTGTGCATATTTCCTGCATGTTATCTATGTTTTTGCTTTAGATGTTTTTATGCATTTTTGCCTAAGTTCATGGAGGCTGGAAGCCTTTTACAAAGGTCAAAATGCTTCTGAATTAGTGTTTCCACCCTTTGAAATATGCCTAGGAAAGGTGCAAGGAGGAAGCCAGCAAGGAGCAGTTGAATTGGACAGAAAGGTTGTGTTTTCGACTTCCGAGATCCTCCTGCGAAAGGCGAAAGACAGAAGGTAGAAATCAACTTGAAAGATAAGGCAGAAAGTGGGATTTTCAACTTCCGATGTTTGAGGTTGGAGGGCGGAAGTCGGAAGCATAAAAGTATTCTAAGGTAGAAGGGTGACTTTCTGATTCACGGGATACGCCTGCGGACAGCGAGAAGCGGAGAGCAGAAAAACGCAGAAAAGTTCTAAGGAAGAGTTAATGTTCTGATTTCCGAAGTTTGAGGTCGAAAAGCGGATGCCGGAAGTGCAAAAAAAGGTTAAGGCCGAAAGTTGTTCTCTCGATTTTCAAGTTCCACAGCGAAGGCGAAAGGCAGAAGGCGGAAGGTGAGAGGTGGGTGAAAGAAGTTTTATCAAAGCAAAATGTTGGATTTCCAATTTCTGGATCCGCCTGCGGAAGGCAGAAGGAGGAAGGGGGAAATCTAGAAAAAGGTTAAGGTAAAGGTTCGGTCTTTTGATTCCTGAGTTTCGCATTGAAGATCAGAAAGGAAGAATGCAGAAGGCAGAAACAAGGATAGATGTTTCGTCATTTGATTGTTTTCTGACTTCCGAGTTCCGAAGTACGGAAGGAGGAAGGCGGAATGGTGGTTGAAAGACTCCGTCGAAAGTTAATGTTTCGATTTCCGAAGTCCGAGGTCGAAGGGCGAAAGTCGGAAGGATAGAGAAAATTTAAGTCGAAAGTGTAAGTTCCTGGTTTCCGAGTTCTGCTACGGAAGAGCGGACGGTGAAAGGCAGGAGAATGAAATTTGACCAAGGCTAAGTATTGGGTTTTTGCGATCCGAGTTCCGTAATGGAAAGGCGGAAGATGAAAGGTGAACAAGTTCAGTCATTGTTCCGATGGTTTTTCGATTTTCGAGTTACGGAGGTCGCAAGGCGAAAAGCGGAAGTGCAGAAGTGCGGAGGGCGGAAGTTGAATCTTTCGCTTCATCGAAACGTTGAACTTTTCGATTTTCTAGTTCTGGAGGCCGGAAGGCAGACTCACGGAAGTGCGGAAGGCGAAAGTTGAATCTTTCGCTTCGACAAAATGTTGAAGTTTTCATTTCTGAGTTCCGAAGGGGGAAGGCAGAAGGTAGAAGTTAGATCATTCGCTTCATCGAAACCTTGAGGTTCCAAATCTCGAGTTCTGAGGTCGGCAATGCGGAAAGGGAAAGGTTAGTTTGGAAATGACCATTCTGGACGTAGAATGGATAATTTAAGGGCAGAATAACTGGTATAGTGGTTCTAATCCTAAGATGAAGGTTGGATAATAGATTAACATCCATACCTAGTGTTTATCAGAAGAACAAAGAGGTTCTTTAAGCAAAAAAAATTAAATTGTCTGCATTATGGGGTATGGGGATGTGACAGTGTAGTATCAGAGCTAATGATTGCAATATTGAGCCTAGATGGGCCATGTGAATAACTTCTAGATCTATTGGTTGTAGCATTGAAGCTAACCGTGTTTTTAATTTTTGAAAATTATCATGTATCTAACAAACATGTCTTCTAACACATTTTTGCAGAGTCATAGTGTAGATTAGAAAGGCTGGTTTTTAGCTCAAGCCATGAGAACCTACAGCGGGTATGATGTACAAGATCCCCATGGGTATGAGGAAGATGTTATGGGTGAAAACGTTAGAGTCGAAAATGATGAAATTGAGTCTAATGGAAGGAGATATCAGGATACCCCTCCATATTTTGCAGCCACCATGAGAAGCCTAAGAGTGGAAATGCAGAGTTACAGAGAAAACAATGAAAAATTGGTCAAGGCTCAAGAAGATCAGAATCAGTTGAACGCAGCCATGCTGCAAAGTTTGACAGACTTAAAAATAAAGATGGACTCTAGGCATGGGATAGTAAATCCAAAAGCAAGTAAGAGCAGCGCTAGAAGAAGAAAAAGGACTCCTAGTGAGTCATTTGACTCAAAAGAATCCAGTGGGGGTTCAAGCTCTTCTTCTCACAAGAGAAAAAGAAAAAGGCATGACAGGAATAGCTCTCGGGATGAATTTAAGAAGGCTAAACCTCCTACCTTTAATGGTGAGATCAAGGCTGGTCAAGAAGCTGAAGCTTGGATTGTTGGGATGAGGAAGTATTTCTAAGTCCAGGACTATTCAGGAAACATGAAGGAAAGGGTTGCCATCTTCAATCTGAATGGAAGAGCATCCATTTGGTGGGAGCACCTCAGACAGGAAAAGAGGACTAGTGAAATAAGACTTAAGTGGAAACAGTTCAAAAAGTATTTCAAGCATAAATACCTCTCTAACAGGTATTATGGTGACAAAATTAAGGAATTCCATGAGCTGAGATTGGGACAGCTAACAATGAAAGAATATGCAGAGAAGTTCTTGGAGTTGTTAAAATATGTCATGTACATCAAAGATGAGAAGGTGAAGATCCAGCGTTTTCTGAGTGGAATACCTTAGTCTTACAAATACCGAATTGAGTTTGATGAGCCTAGAACGCTGGAAGAGGCTATCAGAAAGGCCAAGTACTGTTATGACCATAACAAAGGCAAGCTTGGTCATCATAAGACTTGAAAGGAAAAGAAGAATGAGAAGTTTGAACAGAGAAAGAAAGGATTCAAACCTTCGAACTTCAGGAACCAATAGTAAAGGAAACCATCATGGACTGTAAATAAGCCAACCGGAGTGATGGGGGAAAAGCCAAGGGATCCTAAAGAAATCAGGGAACCCCTCCAATGTTGGAGGTGTGGAGGACCCCACATGAGCAAGAATTGTCCTCATGAGGAAGGGTATGTAAGGCCATATTAAATCGTTCAGGAAGCTGAAACTGTTGGTCAGGTGGCAAGGACAGTCCCTAGGATTTATGCAGCACTAGAGGACCGCCAGGAATACCATCAATCAACTGTGGTTGAGGTTGCAGGTAAGATTGCTGAGCAATCTATTTATGTTTTGATTGACCTTAGTTCTACTCACAGTTATATTAGCCCTAGGATTGTTGAAGTTTGTGCTTTTAAGAATTTAAAGCATAGTAAGTCATGGTTAGTTCGACTAGCCACTGGGACCAAGAGGAAGGTCAGTGAGATTGTAGAAAAATGTCCATTAGAGATCAATGGGTTAGTGACTTATGCATATCTGAATGTTCTGCCACTTGGTTCCTATGACATTCCCATTGGAATCGATTGGTTAGAATCTCGTGGGGTAAAGCTTAACTGTTACAATAAGACTTTTGAATGCATGGATGAAGAAGGACACCCAAGAGTGGTAAGAGGCATTCGAAAAGCGGTTTCTGTTAGGCAGATTTCAGCCATGCAGCTAAAGAAGTTCTATAGGAAAGCTTGCCAGTTATATGCGGCCCATGTTTTGGACGTAGCAAGGAATGAAACTCCTAGGTTGGAGGATTTTCATGTGTTATAGGAATTCAAGGATGGTTTTCCTGATGATTTTTTTGGACTTCCTCAAAAGAGGGATATTGATTTTACCATCAACCTTGTGCCAGGAGTAGCACCAGTGTCTAAGGCACCCTACAGGATGAGCACACCCGAGTTGTTAGAATTGAATATGTAGCTTCAGGAGTTGTTGTAGAAAAATTATATCAGGTCGAGTTTGTCTCCTTGGGGAGCACCAGTTCTGTTTGTAAAGAAGAAAGATGGTACACTCAAATTGTGTATTGATTATAGTCAGTTGAACAAAGTCACAGTGAAGAAAAAGCATCATTTACCTCAAATTGATGACCTTTTCGATCAAATGAGAGGGGCAAAGGTATTCTCCAAGATTGACTTGAGTTCTAGTTATCATCAGGTAAGAATCAAGGATGAAGACATTCATAAGACAACCTTTAGAACAAGGTATGGACACTATAATTTTGTAGTGGTGCCATTTGGTCTCACAAATGCACTAGCTACATTTATGTGCCTTATGAATAGTGCTTTAGAAGGTATTTGGATAAGTTTGTTCTTGTCTTCCTTGATGACATTCTTATCTTTTCTAAGAATGAGAAGAGCATGAAGAACACCTAAGAATTGTTTTGCAATTGTTGAGGGAGCTTAAGTTGTATGCCAAGTTGAGTAAGTGTGACTTCTATAAAGATAGAATTCATTACTTGGGCCACATCATATCAGATGAAGGCATATCTGTGAACCCTAAAAAGATTGAGACCATAATGAATTGGACAACTCCAAGGAATGTGACAGATGTAAGGTATTTTATGGGACTTGCAAGATATTATAGGAGATTCATTGAAGAATTTTCCAAGGTTGCACATCCTATCACTTCTTTGCAAAGGAAGGGGATGAGAATTGAATGGAAACCTAAATGTGAGGGAAGCTTCCAGTAGTTGAATAATCTTCTCACAAGTGCACCCATTCTGAAATTTGCAGGCCCAGAAAAGGACTTTGTGTTGTGCACTTATGCATGCGGTCAAGGACTTGGAGGAGTTCTTATGCAAGACAGCCATGTGGTATGTTATGAGTCTATAAAGTTAAAATATCATGAGAATAATTATGCCACTCATGACTTAGAACTTGCAACCATAGTACATGCTCTCAATATGTGGAGGCATTACTTAATGGGAAGAAAATTGAGTGAAGGACGGACCATTGTGGTATGAAGTATTTGTTTGATCAACCAACACTAAATGCTAGACAAGCTAGATGGCTGGAGTTTTTATGTGTGTTTGATTTTGAAATCAAGCACATAAAGGGGAAGGAGACTAAAGTGGATGATGCACTCAGCAGAAAACACATGAAATGCATGCGACATATCTTAGTATTTGCCAATCATATCTGAGACAGCTGATTGTGAATCATACTGCTAAAGATGAGTTGTATGTGCAGGTCAAGGATAAATTGCAGCAACAAAATCTTAAGAAGATATGAGCGATATAAATTGGAATAAGATGGGCTTATTATCTACAAGAAAATAATTTATATTCCACATGTAGTAGATTTGAGGAGAGTTTTTATGGATGAAATCCATCAAGCTCCATATTCTGGTCATCCAGGATATTTGAAAACAATTGCTACAACCAAAATGCAGTATTTCTGGTCAGGAATGAAAAAGGATATTGTTGAATACATTTCAAGGTGCATGAAATGTCAGAAGGTGAAGGTTGAGCATCAATACCCAGCAAGTTTGATGCAGCCTTTTCCAGTTCCAGAATGGAAATGGGAAGTTATTTCCATGGACTACATTACAAGTTTTCCAATGACTTGGAGACAACATGATTCTATCATGGTTGTGGTGGATAAGTTAACAAAGGAAACACATTTTATACCTGTCAAGTCCACACATAAGACTAATGACATTGAAAAAATCTTCATGAAGGAGATTTTCAAGTTGCATGGATTGCCTAAGGCAATAGTTTCTGACAGGGATGCCAAGTTCACTTCCGATTTTTGGAAGGGATTGTTTGTTGACTTGGGTACAAATCTTAATTTCAGCATTGCTTACCATCCTCCAACTGATGGTCAGACAAAGAGGGTGAATCAAGTGTTGGAATACATGTTTCGCATGTATGTGATGGACAAGCCAACTAAGTGGGAAGACTACTTACACTTAGTAGAATTTGCATACAACAATGGACAGCAAGCATCCTTGGGGATGAGCCCATAAGAAGCTTTGTATGGATGGAGGTATAGGACACCTGTGACTTGGTATAATCCTATGAACATGATTGTGCTTGGGCCATAATTGCTCAAGGAGATGGAGAAATAGGTTGCAAAGATCAAGAAGAATCTGAAGGCATCCCAGGACATACAGAAGAGCTATGCTGATAAGCATAGAGTGCACAGATAATTCTATGTTGGGGATCATGTTTATCTGAGAGTGAGGGCAAAGAATAGTTCTTTGAAGCTTGGAAGTTGTGCCAAGTTGTCCCCTAGATATTGTGGGCCTTTTGAAGTTCTTGAAAGAATAGGGCCAGTTGCATATAGACTTGCATTGCTTGCTAGCACTAGAACTCATGATGTTTTTCATGTTTCTTTGCTTAAGAAATATGAACATGACCCTAACCATGTCATTAATTGGGATGTGATTCAGGTGGAACCTGAGGGAGAGTTCCAAATCAATCCAATGCGCATCCTTAACAGGAAGGTCACCATGCTCCACAACCAAGCCATAGGGTAGGTAAAGGTGCAATGGGAGCACTACGGTCCTGGAGAGGCTACCTGGGAGCTGGAGGATGCCATGCGATTGGCACATCCATTTTTGTTCATTTCTATAGAGCACTGAGGATAATTCCAGTGCAACATTTTTGTTCAATTTTGTAAGCACTGAGGACAACGCTAATTGAAGGGGGAGGAGAATGTAACACCTCGGTTTTGACCACATGATATTTTGATTGTACATGATGTATATATTCTATGAATCGTGGAAAGGAGCTAAAGGCCAAGGCCCTTCCGTTGATGGATGTTTTGTAAATGGGTGAACAAGCTAATGCCTATGGTTGTGGTGTTGGTTATGCACTGCATGTTTTGGTATATCATGTAAATGCACAATTTAATAAAATACCACAGCTAGCTATGTAATTGCAATGTGAAAGAGATGGGGCATGATTTCACAAGGGATAGGGTGGGGGAGTTGCTAAAACCTTTGAGCCTATAGGGTTAAGCCAGATGTCATTTAGAAAACCATTGAACCTCCACTACCCTTTTTTTCCCTGCACTCAATCATTAATTCCTTCCATAAATCAGATGAGGCAGTTGATTCCTGGGGCAGTGCAAGGCATGGGAGACTATAGTATAGACAAGCCTGTAGCCTAGGGGAAGCCGTACTTTTGCTTCTACAGGAAGCAAGAACGTGATGTGTTCCCAGTCCATCAGAGGAGATGGAGTTTGGGTTTTTCTCACTCCTCCTAATGCATTTGAACCATATTTGATCGTTGTTCACTCACTCTACCATTTTAGAACTCTCCAGACTGCTCATGTGCGTTGTGCATTCACCTATGTTGCAGAACCGTGGTTTTTGTCTATGATTTTCCATCCCTGATCCCATCATCGTGTTGGTTCACTGCCTGAAACCGCAGAGCGAGTTATCTGCAAGTATTTTCCTTTGTCGATTAAGAGAGTAGGGGTTTGTGGTTCAGCCGGTTCGATTTCACTCTCCTAAGTTGCGGAAGGTGTTTTCCACAGTGGGTTTCTCTGTTACAGAGTGAGAAAGCCTATTTTGTTGGTCTATAGTGTGGTTGTTTTGTTGTGCACCATGGTTTTGGGTATGATTGGTATGCAAGAGTGAGGAGTGGAAGATAAGAGGAATGGACTTGTAACCTAGTGTAGAAAGGAACCTCAGGAAAAGATAAGAGTGGCTGGTAGATCCTTACTGCGTGCCCTGAAGAGCACTAGAAGGGAGGCATAGCCTAAAGGAGTGTTGAGCAGAGAAAGGGCTGCTACCTTGTGTTGGGATGCTGTTTAATGTGGATTCTAGGCCAAATAGATCTTGTGGAGGTGTCCTTAACTCTTGAGTAAGCCACTAGGCTAGTCATTTTACCTTCCCACTGCCTGAGCAGCCTATAAACCCAAGAGATATTGGCTTGGCCTTGGGGCCTGTTAACCCAATTGGATCTTGGTTTGGTTGAGTCTTGTTTTGTTTTGGCCTTGTGTGTAATCCTTGGCTGGACAATATGATAAGTAGAACTAGGTGTTGGCTTAACTGTGTGTTAAAATATATGGTTGTGTGTAGTCTGTTGTTCCCTATTTCCTTGTGGAATCATGACGTGATCGAGGGTGGCAGTGGTGTTGACAGACTAAAGAACACACTGACCTATGGTTGGGTGGAACGTTGCAGCTACATAGCTAGTTGCAGGACAACTTCATCCTTCAAGATAAGTATTCTTGCTATGTTGTTTATGCAATGTAATTGCCTATGAATGTTATGTTCATGATTGAATCCTTATTGATGATGAAGTGGATGTTTACTTGTGCATATTTGCTACGTTTTATATATATTTTTTCCTTAGGTGTTCTTATGTGCTTTTGCATAAGTTCATGGAGGCTGAAAGCCTGTTACATAGGTCAAAATGATTTTGACTTAGTGTTTCTGCCCTTTGAAATACACCTAGGAAAGGTCAATGATGGAAGCTGACAAGGAGTAGTTGAACTGGGCAGAAAGGTTGTGTTTTCGACATCCGGGATCCTCCTGCAAAAGGCAGAATACGAAACGTAGAAATCAGGATGAAAGATAAGGAAGAAAGTGGGAATTCCAATTTCTGATGTCCGAGGTCGGAGGGCAGAATTCGGAAGTGTAAAAGGATTCTAAGGTAGAAGGGTGACTTTCCGATTCTTGGGATCTGCCTACAAAACGTGGGAAGTAGAGAGCAGAAAAACACAGAAAAGTTCTAAGGAAGAGTTAATGTTCTAATTTTCGAAGTCCAAGGTCAGAAAGTGGAAGTTGGAAGTGCAGAAAAAGTTTAAGACCGAAACTCGTTCTCCCGATTCCTGAGTTCCGCAGCAGAATTCGGTAGGCGGGCGAAAGAAGTTTTATCATATCAGAATGTTAGGTTTTCAACTTCCGGGATACACCTGTTGAAGGCGGAAGGCGGAAGGTGGAAAATCTGGAAAAAGGTTAGTAAAGGTTCGATCTTCCGATTCCTGAGTTCTGCATTGAAGGGCAGAAAGGCGAAATGCAGAAGGCAGAAACAAGGATAGGAGTTCTGTCATTTGATTGTTTTCTGATTTCTGAGTTCTGAAGAATGGAAGGCAGAATGGTGGTTGAAAGACTGCTTCGAAAGTTAATGTTCTGATTTTCGAAGTCCGATATCGTAGGGCGGAAGTTGAAAGGACAAAGAAAATTTAAGTTGAAAGTGTAAGTTCCTCGTTTTCAAGTTCCACAGCAGAAGGGCGGACGAAGGAAGGCGGGAGAATGAAAGTTGATCAAGGTTGACTATTAGGTTTCTGTGATCCGAGTTCCACAATGAAAAGGCAGAAGGCGGAAGACAGAAAGTGAACAAGTTCATTTATCGTTTCGATGGTTTTTCAATTTCTGAGTTCTGGAAGCCGAAAGGCAGAAAGCGAAAGTACGGAAGTTGAATCTTTCGCTTCGTCGAAACGTTGAAGTTTCGATTTTTGAGTTCCGGAGGCTGAAAGGCGGAAAGCGGAAATGCGGAAGTGGGGAAGGTGGAAGTTGAAGCTTTTGCTTCAACGAAATGTTGAAGTTACGATTTCCAAGTTCCGGAGGGGGAAAGCAGAAGTTAGATCATTCGCTTCATCGAAACCTTGAGGTTTCGACTCCCAAGTTCCGCGATCGACAATGCGGAAGCGAAAGTGCGGAATAGGTTAATGTCCATACCTGGTGTTTATCAAAAGAACAAAGATGTTCTTCAAGCAAAAAAATTAAAGTATCTGCATTATGGGGTATGGGGACGTGACACTTGAAAAAAAAAATTCAATAATAAGTTCTTATTTCTAAGCTTCTCTATTTCATTTAATGAACAAATAAGTTCTCCTTCAAGGTCCACTTCCCCATTGGTTTCTAAATTCTCTTCATTTTATTAGTTTTTGTTTTCATTGTCAATGACTTCATTATGCGTCTCTACACTCATAAAGAGAACTTCCATTTCATCAGTATCACTCTGATCATATGAGCTATTGTCTTCCTTGGAGTAAATATGTTGGGCCAGGAAAAGTGCGTAAGGAAGAAGCCGACGCTCAAGCAAGGAAGGAAAGGTGTGTGCACAACAAAAGGGGAATGTAGGTCAAGAAGGAAGCAAAGGAACCGACACAGAAAGATAGAACATGCGCACGATAGAGGAAAACCAAGCTTGTAGGAGTGAAAATGAGTAACGGTTAGAAAGCGACAAGTCAAGAAGATCGTGGCTGCTAAAGTCGGCGTAAGCCAGCGGACGTTGCACGTATGAAGGAATATATGTAAGTCAGGCCGATATTGCCTTGTGTTAGTCTATGACAGCTTGTAACTAGTTTTGATGGCTGATTACGACCTGTAACATATGAGCAGTATGTAGTCGACCCTGCGTGGCTGTAGAAGATATAAATAGGAAGAACCCACTCTGTATAAGGGTTGTTGGTTAGTTGTTTGTTCGTTTTCCAAGTCACTCAGCTTTGATAAGGAAGTTAGGGTTATCAAGAAGGAACACTTAGAGAAGAGTTCGGTAGCAGTAGAAGGTTGTTGAGCCGCATATCTTGCAGTTGTGTGCGTAGACCGCTAATAGTAGAAGTAATCTGTAATTGAGTGCACAGATAGTAGAGGTAGAAGAGTCGATCCAGGCTGTGTGCAGATCAATAGGAGTAGATAGAAGCATAAACTAGAGAACATGAGAGAAAGAATATTGAGTAAGAAAGACATATCTTAAGAGCAGTCTGCAGATCATAGACTGCAAGGTGCTATACACAATTTCTTCTGCCAGATGAAGAGCACCTTGGTGGTTTTTCCCATATGGGTTTCCATGTTGTTTCCTATGTTGAATGATTTTTTGAAGTTGAATGTTTATGTGAATGTCAAGTAGTTTCTTACTGTATATTGATGAGTTACTGTTGAATGTATGACGCCATATTATTAATCAGTGAATGAATGAATGTTTAAAGCATTACTGGAATGTTATGTATGAGTTCATGGTTAAACTGCTAATTTAAACTATAAGTCGCGCACTATCAGTCAAGTGCAAGGAATCAGCTGCGTCACACAAGTTATGCCAGTTGTTGAGGTCAAGTACAGGGTTGTGTAATGCGCACACTGACATATAATTGTGCCCCGGTTGTGTAGTGATAGACTCCATCATCCTATCACCTTTTTCAAGCACCTTGGTCGTGCGCCAAGGGACTATAATCCCTTGCCAACTGTAGAAACATGGTTTTGGAAGTTACCCACTAAGATATCTTGGGTAAGACTGCTCCTGCTTTGCAGGCGTTGTCGACTGAGCTTGCTCTGTCGGGCCGATGCCTTGTTGGTATTGTGTTGTTGTTGAACCGTGGGTCGAGACAGAAAGAGAGAAGAGGCCAAAAAATGGTTCCATTGTCGGGACCCTTAACCATTTGAGTCGAGGGAAATGTTGTGGCATCCGACAAAGAATGAGGTAGAGGACTGGTTGGAGTCTAAAACACTAGCATTCGCGCAAGAGGAGAGCGCAGGATCATGGTTGAGCATAGAAAATTGGATGGACGAGTATATATATTCTGATGTTTACGAGATATTCTCTGCAAAGTTTCCCATTATACTGCATGAGCGGCTGTCAATATTGGCAAGAAGACAGACAAATTTCCAGAGAAGGGAAGCAATCGAGTGGAATGATCAGTTGGTTCGCGAGGTAACCATTGTAAGTAACACCATCTCTAGAGCTGTTGATTTTTGGGTTGACAGTATTTTGCAAGGATACATTACTGAGTTTGCAGTAGAGGCCATAACCTCATATAGTGAGGCTGAAAGTTTTTTCCAAGGACCCCGAAGAAGATATTTGCTATCTATCAGTACATGGATCAAGATGCTCATCTATGAGAAGGGTATCTTACAGTTGAATAGTTGAGTCACATACCCAGGAAGAAGGCTATGTCACAGACGACCTGTCAAGAAAATGGGAAATGATGAGTTGATATGTTCCCAGGAAATACAGAACCTGAACTAGAAGCTGGATTCCTAAGGAATGGAAGGACATTCATATTAGGGAAAAGAAGAAAGACACGGGAAGGTTAATGAGCTACTAGTCTATTCGAGGTGAGTGAACACGAACTTCGGTCGCAGGTAGATGAAGGGTCTTGCGATGAAGAGGAGGATGATAGCCTAATATCGAAAGGAGCAGATGAATCTGAAGATTCTGCAGACACACCAAGGTCATGACGCAACTACATCACACCAAGAGTATCACCGGAGGTAAGATCTAGAATCTCATCCTCGGAAAGGACTACTAATACTGACAGTTGATCCGAATTTATGCATGAACGAAATGAAATAACATATACATAATCATAATAACAGACATTTTGCAAAGATAACAAAGATACAGTAAACACATATTCTATTAAATGGCAGAAATAGAACAGACTATAATACAATTGCTAGAATGGTGGTAGCTATCTCTGAAAAGAGATGTGGCTGCTACGCTCATTCGTGCCAAGCTGAATACAAAATGAGTCCAAAGGGGCCTATTTATAATAAAAATGAGGTGAGAACCCCAAAAGTCCAAAACGTAACCCTAGAAGATGAACCGTCATAAAGTTTGCGGCCCCAAGGTGGTAAGTTGAACAGTCCACTTCCCGGGGTCATAACTTTTGCATATGATCTTTGAGTTGGGTGTTCAATAGCTCATTGAAAAGGTCCGTCTAATATTTACAACTTTTGGTTCGCCAAATGCATGCCAATGGCAACCATTTGGCTCTAAATCTCCAAAAAACGTCGTTTAGGGCCTCAAAATGGCCCCGAAAGTTTAGGACCTGAAAAAACTGTAGAAAAATAACTACGAAACTGCCACAATGGACAATTGTTTTGAGCCAGTGGAATAGGTGGGTGGCCATCTATCTCCATCTGGATCAATCCTCCCTCCTTAGGAAGCAATGGTCTCCATTACGTCGAATCCCGTATCATATCTTGAACTATGTTTTGAGTTGATCTCCTGGTGCGACATTTGCTGAAGTGAAGAGGCTTCCTTTCTTTGACATCCCGAGAAGGCTGTAATTGTTGTATGGATGATTTGTTTGTGGATGAACACCTTGAATGCGTAGCCTTGCATCATAGAGGTACTCGGATAGATGAGGAAAAAATGGCTCTGTCTTCTTCTTGTGTCTGATAAGAAGAGACACACTGTGCAGAGGGTGTGGAGGTCTTTGTGATCTTATGTTCTCCTTCAAATGCAATTGTGAAGAGGAATAATTTTTTGATGTGGGAGTTTATCTTCCTACCTTGCGAGACTTTGTCAGGTGCAACGGTCTCTGGTATTTGATAGAGTTTTCCTCCCAAAGTAACAATGACACTACGAGGTCGTGACTCATATACAACATGACGATTCCACATATATGGTTGTCCTAAAAGAACATCACAGACTTCAAGTGGGGCCACATCACACAGTACCTCATCTTTGAAAGGCTTGATGCCATATGGTAGGAGGCATTATTGAGTAATGTAGATACCTCGTCCTTGGCTTAGCCAACCGATGCTGTAAGGTTGTGAGTGTGGTGTTATCGGAAGCTCCAATCTCTTGACGACTTCTGCTAAGATCAGGTTCTTTTGGCTGCCGTTGTCAACAACAAAATGTAGAGGCATCCCCTTCACCCACATCTACGAGTGGAATAGGCGCTCCTCTGCCTCTGACTCTTCAGGATCCTCTAGTTGAATCTGTACGTTAGCAACAGTGGCAGTGGGGTCTACATCAATGATTTACCTCCCATTGTATGCGGCTGTGGCATTGGGTTCAGAATCATAATCAAGATCTGATTCTGAAGATTTGATCTCGGCTACTAATGACTGCTTTGAGCGACATTCATCAGTGTTGTGCCAAGGGATTTTATGAAATTCGCACCACTTACCAGTGTCCTTCTTTGTCTTTCCATCCCCCTTCTTTGCTTGTGGCAGGGACTGGTTGTTGTTTTCTTTTACAGTGTTCTGCAGGCCAGGGTTTCCCTTGCCTTGCTTCTACTGTGGATTCGTAGGTCCAGAGTCTCTCTTGTTCTTCTATCAAAATTTCTCCTCGATTTTGACAGCATACCGATAAGCGGATCCAAGTGAAGAGATGTCGAGGAATTCCATCTCAGTTCAGATGTACCGATGTAGACCACTGCGATATTTCAGAATCAGGTGTCGCTCAAAGTCCTTGATACTCAGCTTTATACGCAAGGTATGAAATTTGTTGGTGTACTCCGACACCATCTGGTCCATTTCTTGACGCAGAATGGTCCATTTTGTGTACTGGTCATCATAGTTTCCCACGGGGTAATACTGTTCCCTGACTGCATCTATGAAAGAGGCCCAAGTGGGATTTGTTTCAAACATTCTAGACTCGTCTGATGAGTTTTTCTCACAATAAGTACCCTACCAATTTTGGACATGGGGGACTGCCTTAAGGAGCGCAAACGTGATCTTTTCTCTGTCGAAAAAATTGTGGATAGAGAAATACTCTTCTAGAACATTCAACCAATTATCCAGGGCATCTGCATTGATATTGCCTTCAAATAAAGGAATATCAAAGTTAACTTGTACCTTGAAGGGAGTTGCATCCCCGAACCGGCTGCTTGTTGAAGATGCACTTGTCGCTGTCGGCATTTGTAGAAGGATTTGGGTGAAACTATCCATCATCTCGTTCCTCTAGCGCTCAAGGGATTCCTTGAGCAACGACTTGAAAGGATATCTTGCTCCATCGTCTCTCTTTTCTTCTACCATGGGAGGTCGTTTTGGACGGAAAGAATGATCAAGTCAAACTAGTTCGAGACCAAACTCTCTATACTTGGACCTCGTCGGGGACATGCGCCGAGAAACAATCAAAGAGCAGATTGCTCTGATACCACTGATCCGAATTTATGCATGAACGAAATGAAAGAACATATACAGAATCATAATAACAAACATTTTTCAAAGATAACAAAGATACAGTAAACACATATTCTATTAAATGGCGGAAATAGAACAGACTGTAATACAATTGCTAGAATGGTGGTAGCTATCTCTGAGAAGAGATGTGGCTGCTACGCTCATTCATGCCAAGCTGAATACAAAATGAGGCCAAAGGGGCCTATTCATAATAAGAATGAGGTGAGAACCCAAAAATTCCAAAACGTAACCCTAGAAGATGAACCGTCATAAAGTTTGCGGCCCCAAGGTGGTAAGTTGAACAGTCAACTTCCTGGGGTCATAACTTTTGCATACGATCTCTGATTTGGACGTTCGATAGCTCGTTGGAAAGGTCTATCTAAGCTTTACAAATTTTGGTCAGCCAAATGCATGCTGATAGTATCAATTTGGCCCTGAATCTCTAAAAACCATCGTTTAGGGCCTTAAAACGGCCCCAAAATTTTAGGACCTGAAAAACTGTAGAAAAATAACTAGGAAACTGCCACAATGGACAATTGTTTTGAGCTAGTGGAATAGGTGGGTGGCCATCGATATCCATCTGGATCAACAGTGCTAGTACTGCGACTAGCGCACCAGAGGGTACACCTCCTTTGAATCCCTTACCAGAAAACCACGATGCCAACTCAACGGCTGGGGCAGATATTCGATTACCCACATTCAATGGGAATGGAGCATAAGATCTAGAGCAGCATTGGTTCCTCTGTGAAGTTGTTTGGATGGTTTGTTTATCCCATGACGCAGACATAAGAAAGGTGCAGATGATCACGACTCTGAGGGGTCGTGCGCTGGACTAGTTTATGAAGTTCTATGCTCCACCGACCAGAACCCCACAGAAGACCCTAGATGACATCTGAGCCGCAATGATCTCTGAGTTCAGAAAACCTAAATCTGACTCGCAGTGCATTACTGAGATCAAGGAGATAAAACAAGCATTGGTAGAAATTGTATGGGACTTTGACCAGTGGTTTAAAACTTTGATGGCCAAAGTAAGCTTCCAAATGTCATATGTACAACATAAAGAGTGGTTTATTGTTGCCCTATTACCACACATTTGAGGTCCATTAATGCAACAGAAAATTGAGTCAGAGACAAAAATGCTAGAGTTGGCAATGAAGCTAGAGGCCTTGCCAATCGGCGACGGTGCCGCAGAAATGGTGCAGATTCGGTCGCAGTTGGATAATCTGACGATACAACTTCAGGATATCAAAAATGGAAAGGAAGCAAAAGAAGATTTATGGTTCACAAAATGCAGAATGGACGGACACACCAAAGATAATTGTTCAACCTTCATGAATTATGTCTCATTCGGTGCACCAAACCCATTAAATGGCCATGGACTACCCTAATGCTGCATATGCCAGTGTAGAGGGCATCGCGACGAAGAGTGTTTATACTTTCAAATGGTTGTAAGTACCTCGACAAACCTCTTTTCTAAATTTTGTAAGTTAGTAGGGCATGAAGATAAAGATTACAGAGCATACCAGCTCCTGAAGGAGAAAACCGTCGATACTTACTTGATGAAGAATGAGGGGCAGGCTCAGGATGAACCGACACAACTGTCATATCAACCTGCACAGTTCCCACCCAATCAGTATCAGAACCAGTATCAACCTCAGTATGTACCACATCAACCATATGCACAACAAAATCACTACTAACTGCACTACCAATAGAATCAGTACCTGCCACAATAACCACACCCTTAGGGAAGGGGTGGTGGAAACTTCAAAGGAAGAGGCAGAGGAGGAGGCTTTGGTAGAGGGAGAGCTCAAATTACATGCTATAACTGTGGACAACCGGGTCACTATGCCAGAGATTGCCTGGAACCTGCAAAGGCATGTTCATATTGTAAGGGATGGGACCTAAATGTGGAGCAATGTCCTCAGTTGATCGCAAAATGGAAAGCAAGGACCATTGCAGGACCTAACCATGCATAGAACCCAAATCCAAACCCAAATTCTAACATGAATGTCCAAATGATTGCAGTTGAACCACAAGATCCGAATGTCATTGTCGTAACACAAGGAGGTGTTACAACCGGAGCTGATCAGGGTAAACCATAAGAACAACTGCAGCCGCAGGTATGTCCTGTGGCGCAGAAGAAGGTGCCATTTGACGTCCAGAAACAGAAGGAAGTATTCTTGGACTTGCAACCAGAATTTGTGGATCCAGAAGGACCATCGACATCAGAAGAATTCAGGGAGATGCCTGAACGATTTCAAATCATATTTCAGAAGAACATCCCAGAAAAGGTTAGTAAGATCAAGTCCTTTCTATCAAGTTTCTTAACAATAATACAAGATAAAGATGTTATCGTAAAACTACAGGAAATGATAGAAGAAACATTCATAGAGCCGCCACCTGAAAAGAAATTTAACCAAGTAAGAAAGAAATGCAAAACTGGGCACGAGTTAAGAATGGTTGTGCAGATAGGCGACTACGACATGGATTACATCATCTTAGACCTGGGGTCTGATGTTAATATTTTGATGCGAAAAACTTGGGAAAGTATGGGCAAGCCGCATTTGGACTGGTATCCTATCCAGCTACGACTTGCAAATCAGACAA
The DNA here is from genome assembly GCA_001517045.1 of Pseudotsuga menziesii. Lineage (NCBI taxonomy): Eukaryota > Viridiplantae > Streptophyta > Pinopsida > Pinales > Pinaceae > Pseudotsuga > Pseudotsuga menziesii. Next base: position 87,048 of record LPNX010507677.1, read on the forward strand.
AGGTCCTACCCATTGGTCGGTTGAGTCAGGTTCCTTTCGACATTGAAGGGTTGAACAGATTTGCATACTTTGAAGTTATTAACATTGTGGATGACACGAACCCATACCTTGCGCTGCAGGGGATAGATTGGGCCATACACAACTAGACCATTATAAACTTCAAGAAAAGGATTATCTCATTTGAGGATGATGAGATGAGGGTAGTGTCACCAATTGATCCATTAGAGGGACAAATATATGTTGAGCCCGTCTACAATGACAGACAGGTTGACTATCTCGACTAGACCTACAATGTCACTGCCATGCAAGAAGACTACATCAATCCAATAGTGGATGGAAACCTAAGCTGGAAGGGTGCTAGTTCCTGCACATTCAACTCAGGGGAAGCTTTAGAAAATCGGCAAAATAGACTACATGAGATCTCTATGAGGAGATGCGCAAGAGTTACAAGGTCTGTGCGACGGGTGGAGAATGAGTTAAGCGAGCTACCCACCTATGGGGGTTTACCTAAACTTACAACCTTCTTAACTAAGTTTGAATTGCTTTTCATAGAATCACAGCGTTTGTCTGTGCTAGATCATGTGCTGAAAATACACCCGCTAGATGGTGGGGTGTGCACAAGCAGTCCATAACAGATTGGCCACAGTGCAAAAGATTGATGCAAGTCAGATTCATTGAAGAGGTCACCCTCGTGAACCACAAGTATTCAGGACTGGCGAAGCCTGTTGAACATCTTAACCACTATCGCACGGTATTTGCAGAGTACCCACGACAGGAATGGGTCCATCATTTCATACATACATTAAAAATGACACCTAGGACCTGGTATGCATCTATGGAATTGCGACAAGGAACCCAGGATTGGGAAGGGCTCGCTAAGCAGTTCACGCAAACATTTGAATTTGTTGATGAGAAACCCACAGTTGATGATGGGCTTCAAACAATAAAGGATAAGATATTCGCTGAAATCCCTATTGAAGAGGCCAATGCTCACCAGTGCAGAGTGACCATTCAGCGATGGATGGCTTGCTACAATCTAGATGGAGTCCCAGATGATAATCCAACTAACATAAACATACCGGAATCAGAGGGCACCCGCGCAGTAGAAGTAAGTGGTATTTCAAGCGACCAGTTCCTTAAGCCATTGTAAATTAAGAAAGTAAACACTGGGTCGCCGGAGAACCCAAAGTTCACCAATATAGGATATTGTTGGGATGAAGAGACAGTCGCGAAGATCACAGATTTGCTGCATGAGTACCAGGACCTATTCCCTACCAACTTTTCAGAGATGAAGGGGATAGTAGGATATCTAGGGGAGATGAAAATACCCCTATGACCAAATGCTAAACCCAGTAAGCAACGACCCTATAGGTGGAATCCAAGGTATAAAGAGAAGTTCAAAGCAGAATTGGATCGCATGCTCGACGCAAGATGCATTGAACCTGTTGAGGAATCAGAATGGATCATCCCTATAGTAATCCAGGATAAGAAGACAATAGGTGAAGAAAAAATTTGTGTCGGCCTAAGCAAGCTAAACGATGCATGCTTACACGATCCATACCCAACATCGTTTACAGATGAAGTGCTTGAAAGTGTCGGAGGGCAAGAAATGTATTCATTCACTGATGGCTTCTCTGGCTATCATCAAGTTAGAATCGCGAAGTAGGATTGCCACAAAATGACCTTCGTCACAGAATGGGGATGCTACCAGTATATGGTAATGCCCTTTGGACTCAAGAATGCACTTGATATTTTTTCTTGAATAGTAGTCTCTGCTTTTAAATATTTTTCACAAATTTCTTGAGGTTTACTTTGATGATTGGACTGTGTTCTGTCTAGTAAGAGAACATATTGAGAGTCTGCGCATGATGTGGGACCATTGTCACCAATATCAGATCGTGCTTAATTCAAAGAAATGTATATTATGTGCACCATTTGGTGTTCTGTTGAGTCACGTCATGTCTGGCGATGGTACTTTGGTCGACACAGCAAAAATTGCGATTATCCTCGACTTACCACCACCTGCATCAGTCATGCCACTAAGATATGTGCTAGGACACACGGGCTACTACAAAAAGTTCATAAGAGGATATGTAGAGATCACCGCACCTATGGAGAAATTGTTGAGAAAGCATGCAAAGTTTCAGTGGACACCAGCTTTCTAGGAAAGCTTGGACAAATTAAAGAAAAAGATGGCCATTGCACCAATACTTGTGTTCCCTGACTAGAAGAAGGAGTTCCATGTTCATGTTGACGCGTTGTCTGTCACGCTCGACATAGTCTTGACGCAACTAGGAGAGGGTGCGCTAGACCACTATATTGCTTTTGCAAGCAGGAAACTATCAACAGTAGAAAAGAACTACACGACGAAGGAAAGAGAAGGCCTTGCCATGGTCTATGCACTTCAAAATTCCATACAATATTTGTTGGGTGGACATTTTCGGATCTACATTTACCATTTAGCACCCCAGTACCTAGTCAGCAAGCAAGTGTTGGGGGGGGATATGGGTAGATGGCTTCTCCTCTTTCAAGAATTTGATTTTGAGGTCGTTGTCAAACCTGGTCGACTCAATGTCGGGGCATACCACCTATCAAGGATAGAGAGTGGTGAAGAGCCAACCAACCTGGAAGATAATTTTCCTGACGTGCAACTATTTGTGATCCACATGATGGACGATCAGAACCATGAGTTTAACGCAATCATTCACTTTTTGAGCACATGCTATCCACCTGAAGGAATGTCAACTAATCAGAAGAAACATTTGGTTGTCAAAGCTGTCGATTATATATTAATTGCGGGACATCGGTATAAGTTGGGCGCAGATGAAATACTGCGTCGCTGTGTTTTTTATTATAAACGACCTTGGGTAATGAGCGAAGCAGATGCTGGTGTCGCAGGAGGACACTACGTGGGAAAAGCATCTGTGCACAAGATATTGCAGGCAGGACTATGGTGGCCAACCATACACATGGATACTAAAAGCTTCTACAGGTGCTCTAATATCTTCTAGAGAACAGGAAAACCATCGCGCCGCGACGAGATGTTGCTTGCACCGTAGATAACCCTTCAAGAATTCGACAAGTGGGCAGTTGATTTTGTTGGACTGATCAGTCCACTAGGAAAGAGAAGTAACGCACGCTAGATTATCACTACGATGGACTATTTAACCAGATGGGCTAAAGTTGTGCTTGTTAAATATTGTAGCACTGCGATTGCGACAAAGTTTTTGTTTGAAAACATAGTCACCAGATTTGGTTGTCCAAAAATACTACTAAGTGACCAAGGTACGCATTTTGTTAACAAAATCATTGTTGACATGACTGCAGAGTTTCAGATCTAGCATAAGAAGACGACACCCTATCATCCTCAGGCGAATGGAACGGTCGATTCTTTCAACAAGATTCTAGAGAATGCATTGACCAAGGTATGAAATGTGCGTCGAGATGACACGGGTTAGAAAGTCTCGGCTGTGCTATGGGCGTATCGCACAACTTGCAAGTGACTAACAGGGCACACCCATCTAGGCTAGTATATGGACAGGAAGTTGATGTGCCAATGGAGTACATTTTGCCAAGCCTACGGATTGTTGTGCTGACAGAGATGACCGATGGGGGTGTTGTCAAACATAGGGTGATGCAACTCATTCATATGGAAGAAGAACGCTTCGTCGCAGGATTTCACCAGACAGTTGAGAAGCAACGATAGAAAGCATGGCATGATCGCCATATCTGGATCAAACCATTCAAATTCGGAGGACTCGTGCTATTGTATGACAACAAATTTTTCAAACATCCAGGCAAGTTGAAAACACATTATCTAGGGCCATACACAATCACGCATATCACCGATGTCGGCGCAGTAAAATTACAAAAACTGGATGGTATGTATGTCGCGGTTATGGTGAATGGTAGTCGCTTAAAGCCATACTATGATGGTCATAATATCCCCAGATAGAGTCGCGCTGTGCATGAAAAAAAAGCGGGAAAAGGCGAAAAGACGTAAATTGTTCTATCGCACGTCTGCGGCGAAACCAGCTGAAAGTGCAAGAAAAAGCGCGCAGCGCAGGAAAAAGTCAAAAGTGCTGGAAACAGTGGAAATTATAGGGTGGTTGACATTAAAGTACAAATATTTGATGAAGATTGAGGTGGTTATGACAACTAAGGTTCATCAATTCGACGAGATACGAGGAGAATGACGACGTGCTTTTTGGTCCCATCAGTCATCCTCGACACAAACTGTCGTAACTGTTCTGACAAGTACAATGCAGTCTTCAAGATGCTGAATTAATGAAGGAATGCGTCGACCGAGAAGCCCATGTGACCAATTAGACCTCAACCTCCTATCACATGACGACTGTAGGACGCGTCCACGGGTATAAATACAAGGCTTCGAACCAGAGAAAGCCAAGAGAACCAGAGCTGAGAGTGTACAGAGCCGAAGCCTGTCACAGAGTGAGCCGTAACCCATGGTTATTGAGATTTCTAATGCCAACGATTTATCCGACGTAACCATCGCCTTAGCATGCCCAATTGAGGAAGAGATTCAATCACCTGAAGTACAAGAACCGGAACTCAACTCGATGGCACGAACAAGAAAGAAGCTTATGTCTGCTTTGGGCCCTGTTCAACCTCTTGGTTTGGGCGTGGTTCCGAACCCTATTCAAAACCCACTAGTTTCACCTGCACGGCCTATCACGGAGCCAAGACAGGCTGGGGAGAGAGTGCCTAGAGAGCCATTCGGGCCACCACTGTCCAGAAAACGCAAGGCCAAGGCCGTTGTGGATGATGATGGGAAAGCGCCGATGGAGGAAGACATGATCGACGAAGAGAGGATGGATGAATCCCCACCCCGCAGATACCCGCAAGCTGAGGAGTAAGATGAAAACTCCCCCCATTATGTCCGACCGAGGAGACCCAAGGTAGAGCCAGTGGAGCTTCCCACAAAAGCAAATACAGTCTTAGTAGCACCTCAGATCCCTAAGCGCATACCCCTGCTACTGGACATAATGTCGAAGCTTACCAAGTTGAACTTCAAGGATTTTGACAGTTGGCTGCAGGAGGGTTTGGAAAGAAAAAACTGCATGGTCACGATTCAAACCCGGCTGACTGGGCTTGAGGTTCTTAAACCAATTAAGTGGGTTGCTGGCATCGACTAGGAAAGATTGATAAACTTCTTATTCATGCCCCATTTTGGCCATAGTATGCAGGCCAACACATATGTTAAACAACTCTTAGTTTGTTTCCACCGAGGATGCCTATGGCTCAATCGATCATACCCGATCAACATCGAGATTATCTCGTCGATCATAGGATTGCTGAAGTCAAGAGAAGACCCCGCAACGTGTTTGTGCCAAGGCATGGATACTGATAAGACGAAAATGAAGTATAAGCTTCGGCACGCAGGTACGTGATTCTCGATTCCCTCATCGAAGACGTCGTTGTAAGGTTCACCACAAGGATCTTGTTGTGCAAGTTGTTGCACAAGATGCAGCCAAATGAATGCATCGCTGCAACGGTAGAAATTGCAGAACAATGCATGCAAGGTGTGACTTTCAACTAGTCGCAGTTCATGTTGAACGAACTGATAGACGATGCAGTGCAGGCCTAGGGGCACCCCAAGTAAAAATTTCACTACTCTTGGCTGCTCATCCTAATCACTTTCACCTTGTGGGCCAACCCACCTAGATTATATACAAATGGATGTCCTGCTACCTTGCCATGGTGCAAAGTACCAGAATCTGTGGGAGGATAAGAAAAATAAGATCCGCCAGAAGGACAGTAACATCAAGTTCTTTCTGCATGCCGAGGCATTGCGCGATGTTATCAGAAGATCCCACGGAGTCTGAGCGGCGACGGTGCACAAGTATGTTTCTTTTATTAATTTTCAGGCAGGTGTGCATAACATGATTTTGAAACCAAAGGACCCGACCAAGCAAGCGCACCAGTAAAGGTTCATTATTGATGACGATGAAGTGGATGCCAATGTTAAGGAGTGGCATGAGGAATGGTGCAGCCCACTAGAAGAGTTGCTGCCTAAAGAGAAAAACAAAGAAGACCCACCAACTAACCAAGGTGCAAATGCTGGCGCAGGCGGCGATGCTGGAGTTGGCCAAGGAAATGGGCAAGGAAACAATGGAGGCGACAGTCAAGACAATCAGTCGTAGGAGGAAAAAGATGATAACAGTGGTGATGGTGGCTCCCATCAAAGCAATGAAGAGCAGAAGTCTACTGATGAGGAAACCCGCAATCACCAGAAGGAACAACAACAACAACGAGTGTCGCCGCACATGAAGAGAAAAGTCGACAGATCGACTAACAAAAACACACTGACCAAGGACGATGTTCAAGAACTAGAAAACGTTGTAGCCGAGGTCGCCAAGAAAAGCCTCGAGGTTTTGAACACACAGCAAGCGAATGTGGCTAGTCAAGTTTCTGAGCACCTCAATAAGCTCATCGATGCCATCAACGATGTTAAAACCATTGTTGAGGCCAAGACATATGGCATGAATCCCAACATTTCGCTTGTAGCACTAGAATTAGTGTCGCCTATCAAAGTACAGATCCATGGGGCCACACTAGAAACAGGAACGACGAAGGGTGCATTTAATGATGTGGTCAAAGAGTTTACCACATTGCAGATCAACTTCTCCAAGATTTCATTGGGTGAAGTTCATAATATATAGTAGGCAGTCGCGACGAAAATACAACTAATGGAGAATGCGGTTGTCTATCAGGCAACAAAATTAGCAAAGGAAGGCCAAGCAGTGGAAGGCCCTTGTGAAGGAGAAGGAGCAAGAAATCCAGGCACGTGACCACAGCCATGTTACACTAGCTAAATCCATTAAGGGCACGATCATAGACTTCCCACCTGAAGAGGGCCAGGAAGATGAAGATTCGGTAGCTTAGGTTACCTGGCTGGTGTGGATCACAACAGAACTGAAGAAGCAGGTTGAGTAGCTGCAAGCAAGGAAGGTACCAAGCACACCTCCTGAGGTGCTTGAGGAAGGCAATAAAGCAGAATTTGAGGCTACTGGAAGGATAAGTGAAGAAGAAACACTCTACGCAAAGGTAGTTGAAGTCGTTTCCATGATATGGGAAGCGCTTCTGGAAGATGTGACTGTAGAAAAGATAAGGGAAAATATGTGCAAAGCTGAGGAGAAAATCATTGCGGAAAAGGCAGAGATGAAGAAGATGTTGTTTCAAGAGAAGGTTACCAAGATGACTGAGATCAAACAACTGCAGCAGGAAGTCCACGCTCTCCGTTACCAAGAGCAAACTAGGGAGGCGGAATTGGAAGCGCACCAATCGAAAGCAGCGCAGCTCACAGGTTTGATTCAACCATTGCAGCAGAAACTTCAAACAATTACACAATTAGTAGAGGCAGGCCCATCAGAACATATCAGTTCCGACCGAGTGGAGCAGTTGGCCGCACAAACATAAGAGGTAACAACAGAAGCTGCTAGAGTGCAACAGATGGTGAAGGGATTTCAAGACAAGGTTAGTCCTCCCGCACAGCCTGAGTTGGCGACAGCAACATAAGTGGTTGGGAGAAACTACAGTTTTGCGATAGGAAAATTTTGCGAAGACATCCCTTTTTGCTTAGTGGCTCGGGATGAGCCCCATGTGAGTGTTGGGGGCTTGCTGGGCCAGGAAAAGTGCGCAAGGAAGAAGCCGACATGCAAGCAAGCAAGGAAAGGTGCATGCACGTCATAAGGGGAAAGTAGGTCAAGAAGGCAGCAAAGGAACCGGCACAGAAATATATAACATGTGCATGACGGAGCAAAAGCGAGCTTGAAGTAGTGTAAATGAGTAACGGTTAGAAAGCAACAGGTCAGGAAGATCGTGGATGCTAAAGTCGGTGTAAGCCAACAGACGCTGCATGTATGAAGGAATATATGTAATTCAGGCCTATAGTGCCTTGTGTCAGTCTATGATAGCTTGTAACTGGTTTTGATGGTTGATTATGACCTATAACAGATGAGCAATATGTAGTCGACCTTGCGTGGTCCTGTAGAAGATATAAATAGGAAGAACCCACTCTATATAAGGGTTGTTGGTTAGTTGGTTGTTCATTCGCCAAGTCACTCAGTTTTGTTAAGGAAGTTAGGGTTAGCAGGAAGGAAGACTTAGAGAAGAGTCTAGTAGCAGTAGAAGCCTGTGGAGCCGCGGATCTTGCAGCTGTGTGCGTAAATCGCTAATAATAGAAGTAATATACAGCTAAGTGTGCATATCGTAGAGGTAGAAGAGTTGATCCAGGCTGTGTACGGATCAGTAGGAGTAGATAGAAGCATAAACCAAAGAGCATGAGAGTAAGAAGATTGAGTCAGAAAGACATATCTTAAGAACAATCTGCAGATCGCAGACTGCAAGGTGCTATACATAATTTCTCATGCCAGATGAAGAGCACCTTGGTGGTTTTTCCCAGATGGGGTTCCACGTTATTTCCTGTGTTGAATGATTGACTGATATTGAATGTTTATGTGAATGTCAAGTAGTTACTTACTGTATATTGATGAGTTACTATTGAATGTATGTCGCCATCTTATTAATCAGTGAATGAATGAATGTTTAAAGCATTACTTGAATGTTCTGTATGAGTTCATGGTTAAACTGCTAAGTTCAACCATAAGTCGCACACTGTTTGTCAAGTGCAAGGAATCAGCTGCGTCGCACAAGTTGAGCCAGTTATTGAAGTCAAGGACATGGTTGTGTCATGTACGTGCTGACATATAGTTGTGGCCTAGTCGCATAGTGATAGGATCCATCATCCTATCGCCTTTTTCGATCACCTTGGCCATGCGCCAAGGGACTATAATCCCTCACCAATTGAGGAAACATGGTTCTGGAAGTTACCCATTAAGATATCTCAGGTGAGACTGTGCCTGCATTGCCAACTGAGCTTGATCTGTCGGGTTTATGTCTTGTGGTGTCTTGTTGGTATTGTGTTGTTGTTGAACTGCGGTTTGAGATAGAAAGAGAGAAGAGGACAATAAAATACTTTTATTTTGCTTCCAAAAAATATTTCTTCCCTTGAGTTTCGCATCTTTTTATTTCTTTGAATCTATGGTCTTCTTCACCATTGTTGTCTCTATTTTTATTATGACGACATTTAGCAACAAATTTCCCTACTTCACCACCATTAAAATATTTGAAAGGAATCTTACCTTTGTATTTGTCGGTTCCTTTCCTGAGCTTCCTTATGAACTTGGATTCCTATGCATCAAATTCATCATTTTGGTTGTCACTTGATTTCTCCTCCCTTTTGACTGTTTTCTTTGAAGCTTTGAAGATTTGAACGTTGCTTCGCTTCTTGATGGTTTCTCTTTTTCTGTCTACATTTCATATGTTTGAAGGACCCCATGCAACTCATATATTGTCAGTTTTTCCATCTCCCTCAACTCCTCTAGGGTGAAAACCTTAGCATCAAATATTAAGGGAAGTGATCTCAGCGCCTTCTATACGATCACAAAATCTCCAATTTGTTCACCCAATTCTTTGACAGTATTGACAACTTCATTTGCTCTAAGAGAATAGATTGCAATGTCTTCTTCTTCTTTCATCATCAAACTTTCAAATTTTCCTCTATGTGTTTGAAGCTTAGCTTGTTTGACTTCATTATCTACGTCATAAATATTTTGAAGTAAAGAGCTGGTTCAAAAAAGATTATGATTGGGAATACAAAAGGATGGTTATTGTGTTGAGAGATGTGTGTCATATTAAAGACATCAATAAGTATAGGTGCTATGTTTGTGGGTAAAACTAATTAATTAAGATGAAAAAATTTGAGGTCCATTGTAAAAAAGAAAATATATATATATATATATAATTTATTAATTAAAGAATATATATAAAAGTAGCAAAAATGCATATTAACCTTCAAGTTTTTAGCAGCAAGAGTTTGTGCTTAGTAGAGTTAGGTTTAATATGGATTAATTCTAGTGATATTACGAATGCAAAGATTCTATTATTTATTTATAAAAAAAAAAATTATATTTGTTTAAAAGAGGGAAGATCTGGTCCTTCTTTCAATCAAGTCAAAAAATAAAATATGGACATCAATTTATCCTCCAACATTCATCAATCAACTTACTTGTGTGTGTGTGTGTGTGTGTATTGGTTGCCAAGAAATGAGAAGGGGGTCCCCATGTTTTTGAGTTTAGCATAGTTATTTGGCATATTTCTAACCATTGTCATTGCATTGGATTGTTATTTTCCCTACATTTATGGATTGTGTGTAATGGAATGAGATATATATAAGGAATGAGATATGTAAGGTCCTACCCATTGGTCGGTTGAGTCAGGTTCCTGTCGACATTGAAGGGTTGTGCAAATTTGCGTACTTTGAAGTTATTAACAGTGTGGATGACACGAACCCATACCCCGCGCTGCTAGGGATAGATTGGGCCATAGACAACCAGAGCATTATAAACTTCAAGAAAACGATTCTCTCATTTGAGGATGACAAGATGAGGGTAGTGTCACCAATTGATCCATTAGAGGGAAAAAGATATGTTGAGCCCGTCTACAATGATGGACAGGTTGACTATCTTGACCAGATCTACAATGTCATTGGCATGCAAGAAGACTACATCAATCCAACATTGGATGGAAACCTGAGCTAGAAGGGTGCTAGTTCCAGCACATTCGACTCATGGGAAGCTTTAGAAAATCGGCAAAACAGACTACATGAGGTCTCTATGAGGAGATGCACAAGAGTTACAAGGTCTGTGTGACGAGTGGAGAATGAGTTAAGGGAGCTACCCACCTATGAGGGTTTACCTAAAATTGCAACCTTCTTAACTGAGTTTGAAGGACTTGTAACAGAATTAATGCGCTTATCTGCGCTAGATCATGTGCTAAAAGTACACCCGCTAGATGGTGGGGTGCACACAAGAAGTCCATAACAGATTGGCCACAGTGCATAAGATTGATGCAAGTCAGATTCGGCGAAGAGGTCACCCTCGTGAACCACAAGTATTCAGGACTGGCGAACCCTGTTGAACATCTTAGCCACTGTTGCACGGTCTTTGTAGAGTACCCGCGACGGGAATGGGTCCATCATTTCATACATACATTAGAAATGACACCTAGGACCTAGTATGCATCTATGGAATTGCGACAAGGAACCTGGGATTGGGAAGGGCTCACTAAGTAGTTCACGCACACCGTTTTGAATTTGTTGATGAGCAACCCACAGTTGATGATGCACTTCAAACAATAAAGGAGAAGATATTCGTTGAAATCCCTGTTAAAGAGGCCAATGCTCACCAGTGCAGTGTGACCATTCAGCAATGGATGGCTTGCTACAATCTAGATGGAGACCCAGATGATGATCCAACTAACATAAACATACCAAAATCAGAGGGCACCCACACAGTAGAAGGAAGTGGTATTTCAAGCGACCAATTCCTTAAGCCGTTGTAAATTAAGAAAGTAAACATTGGATCATCGGAGAACCCAAAGTTTGCCAATATAGGATATTGTTGGGATGAAGAGACAGTCGCGAAGATCACAGATTTCTTGCATGAGTACCAGGACCTATTCCCTACCAACTTTTTAGATGAAGGGGATAGTAGGAGATCTAGGGGAGATGAAAATACCCCTGCGACTAGATGCAAAGCCCAGTAAGCAATGACCCTATAGGTTGAATTCAAGGTATAAACAGAAGGTCAAAGCATAATTGGATCGCATGCTCCACGTAGGAATCATGAACCTGTTGAGGAATCAGAATGGATCATCCCTATAGTGATCCATGATAAGAAGACAATAGGTGAATTAAGAATTTGTGTCGAGTTAAGGAAACTAAACGATGCATGCTTACACGATCCATTCCCAACATCGTTTACAGATGAAGTGCTTGAAAGCATCGGAGGGCAAGAACTGCATTCATTCACTGATGGCTTCTCTGGCTATCATCAAGTTAGAATCACGAAGGAGGATCTCCACAAAATGACCTTCGTCACCGAATGGGGATGCTACTAGTATATGGTAATGCCCTTTGGACTCAAGAATGCACCTAATATTTTTTCTAGAATAGTAGTCTCTTCTTTTAAATATTTTATTCATAAATTTCTTGAGGTTTACTTTGATGATTAGACTGTGTTCGGTCTAGTAAGAGACCATATTGAGAGTCTGCGCACGATGCTGGACCATTGTCGCCAGTATCAGATCGCACTTAATTCTAAGAAATGTATATTCTGCGCACCATTTGGTGTTCTGTTGGGTCAAGTTGTGTGTCGCTACGGTATTTTGGTCGACACAGCAAAATTTGCAATTAGCCTCGACTTATCATCACCTAGATCAGTCACGCCACTAATATATGTGCTAGGACACACGGGCTACTACATAAAGTTAATCAGAAGATATGCAGAGATCACCACACCTATGGAGAAATTGTTGAGAAAGAATGAAAAGTTTCAGTGGACGTCAGCTTTCCACGAAAGATTGGACAAATTAAAGAACAAGATGGCCACTGCGCCAATACTTGTGTTCCCTGACTGGAAGAAGGAGTTCCATGTTCATGTCAACGCGTCGTTTGTCGCGCTCGACATAGTCTTGACGCAACTAGGAGAGGGTGCGCTAGACCACTCTATTGCTTTTCCAAGCAGGAAACTATCAATAGTAGAAAAGAACTACACGATGACAGAAAGAAAATGCCTCGCCATGGTCTATGCACTTCAAAAATCCAGACACTATTTGTTGGGTGGACATTTTCAGATGTACACTGACCATTCAGCACTCAAGTACCTAGTCAACAAGCCAGTGCTAGGGGGGAACATTTGTAGATGGCTTCTCCTCTTTCAAGAATTTTATTTTGATGTTGTTTTCAAACCTGGTCGACTCAATGTCAACCCATACCACCAATCAAGGGTAGAGAGTGGTGAAGAGCCAACCAACCTAGAAGATAATTTTCCTGACACGCAACTATTTGCGATCCACATGATGGACGATCAGAACCATGAGTTTAACGAAATCATTCACTTTTTTAGCACATGCTATGCACCTGAAGGATTGTCAACTAATCAGAGGAAACATTTGGTTGTCAAAGCTGTCGATTATATATTAATTGTGGGACATCGGTATAAGTTGAGCGTGGATGAAATACTGCGCCGCTGTGTTTTTTATTATCAATGACCTTGGGTAATGAGCGAAGCAGATGCTGGTGTCGTAGGAGGACACTATGCGGGAAAAGCAATTGTGCACAAGATATTGCAGGCAGGACTATGGTGGCCAACCATACACATGGATACTGAAAGCTTCTGCGGGCGCTGTGATATCTTCCAGAGAACAGGAAAACTATCGCGACGCGATGAGATGCCACTTGCACCGCAGATAACCCTTCAAGCATTCGAAAAGTGGGCAGTTGATTTTGTTGGACCGATCAGTCCACTAGGAAAGTGAACTGGCGCATGCTACATTATCACTACTATGAACTATTTAACCAGATGGGCTAAAGTTGCGCCTGTTAAATATTGTACCGCTGTGACTGTGGCAAAGTTTTTGTTTGAAAACATAGTCACCATATTTGGCTGTCCAAAAATAATACTAAGTGACCAAGGTACGCATTTTCTTAACAAAATGACCGTTGAGCTGACTGCAGAGTTTCAGATCCAACATAAGAAGATGACACCCTATCATCCTCAAGCGAATGGAATGGTCGAATCTTTCAACAAGATTTTGGAGAATGCATTGACCAAGGTATGAAATGTGCATCGAGATGACTGGGGTTAGAAAGTATCTGCTATGTTATGGGCGTATCGCACAACTTGCAAGCGACTAACAGGGCTCACCCCATCTAGGATTGTATATGGACAGGAAGCTGTTGTGCCAATGGAGTAAATTGTGTCGAGCCTACAGATTGTTGCACTGACTGAGATGATCGATGGGGACGTTGTCGAATAGAGGTTGATGCAGCTTGTTCAGATGGAAGAAGAATGCTTCGTCGCAGGATTTCATCAGATAGTTGAGAAGCAACAATAGAAAGCATGGCATGATCGTCATATCCGAATCAAACCATTCAAAGCCGGAGGACTCGTGTTGTTGTATGAAAGGAAATCAAACATCTAGGCAAGTTGAAAATACATTGGCTAGGGCCATACACAATCACGCATATCACTGATGTCAACGCAGTAAAATTAGAGAAACTAGATGGTATGTATGTCGCAAGTATGGCGAATGGCAGTCTCCTAAAGCCATACTATGATGGTCATAATATCCCTGGCTAGAGTCGTGCTACGCATGAAAAAAAAAGCGGGAAAAGGTGAAAAGACGTAAATTGTTCTGTTGCACATATGCGGCGAAACCAGCTAAAAGCGCAAGAAAAAGCGCACAGCACAGGAAAAAGCGAAAAGTGCTGGAAAAAGCAGAAATGACAGGCTGGCTGACATTAAAGTGCAAATATCCGACGAGTATTGAGGCGATTATGACAACTAAGCTTCATCAATTTGACGAGATATGAGGAGAATGACGATGTGTGTTTTGGTCCCATCAATCGTCCTCAACACAAACTACCATAACTGTTCTGACAGTTACAACGCAGTACTCAATCTGTCGAGTTGATGAAGGAACGTGTCGACCAAGAAGCCCATGTGACCGATTAGACCTCGACCTCCCATCGCATGACGACTGTAGGACGCATCCATGGGTATAAATACAAGGCTTCAACATCAAACAATGTTTTACACATGCAGAGAAAGAAAAGAGAACCAGAGTTGAGAGTGTATAGAGCCGAATCCTGTCACAAAGTGAGCCGCAACCCATGGTTATTGAGATTTCTAGTGCCAGCAATTTATTCGACGTAACCATCACCTCAGCATGCCCAATTGAGGAAGATATTCAATAACCTGAAGTACATGAACCAGAACTCGACCAGATGGCATGAACGAGAAAGCAGCATGTGCCTGCTTCAAGCCCTGTTCAACCTCTTGGTTCGAGCGCGATGTCGAACCCTGTTCAAAACCCACCAGCTGCACCTGCATGACCTATCACAGAGCCAAGACAGGCTGGGGAGAGAGCTCCTAGAGAGCCATCCGGACCACCACTATCCAGAAAACGCAAGGACAAGGCTGTTGTGGATGACGCTGGGGAGACAACGCCTAGAGAGCCTCGACCTCCATTAGGGGCTCCAGTGCAACTTCAAATTGGAATCATAAACAAAAAGAATGGGAGTGTTTTGTCCACAATGGGGGAGTAACCGATCATATGTGATGAATAGAAAGATGATGATAGTTTACAAGAAAAGATGACAATGAATCCCTAAAAATCTAAGCCTGCCTCGATGAAATAAATGTCCTTCCATCCATAAACAAAGAACAAACATTCAGAAAATTGAAAGAGAAAAGATATTCAAGAGACAGGAGGAGCTGAGAGACATTGCACGTCCATTGCATGGTAGAAGAAGTATAAAGAAACTAGTTGATATGGTTGAGAAGCCAAAAAGACCTACCTGAGTTGAGGGAAAGTTGACTAGCTGATAGAAAAGGTGAGGTATTGAAACTGATTGATGAGTCACTCGCGATGGTGTTGAACCTACAGTCCTTGCACATTGTAATTCTTGATTCTTTGAGTCAAGTCGAGTATGTACCAATGATCATGATGACTGGACTAACTATTAGACAAATCATTGAGTGGGATCTGCGACTTGGACAAGGCGATAATAGCATATGGATTTCACTAGATCAATGTGGATGAGTTACAGACCGATTAATGATTCAATGATTTCCATGTGGTAATTTGATTACATTCATACCCGTGTTTAGAAGACACACTTTTAATTCATTCTATTCAGACGATGTGGAGGTACCCCATCTACCAGCAATGTTATTGATTGAATCTCCTAGCCCATCAGAGATCTAACCTTTCGACGAAGAGATTATAGAAGAAGTAAGACTATCTTGGTACAAAATCCACCCTTCAGAAGTAAGTATAAAAAGTCATCACAAAGATGCAAGTTCATCTATCATTGTGCACTCATGTCCTGTAAGTAATAAAACTAAAAATTGAAATTGCATTAAGATGGCTTATCATCATTGGATTCATACCCTAGTTATGAGGGAGATGAAAATCTGAAAAACACTAGTTTGTCTATGAAACCCTTTGGAAAGCTAACCTTATTGATAATAAAAATAACATATTACACAGTTTGCAGGTGGAAATCGCAAGAGAGCACTTAGGTGGTACATGAAATTTATTGAAGATGGAGCAAAAATGAAAAAATAGATCAGAGAAAATTTTATAAACTTCTTCAGGACCCTCGATAGCAATCATCTAGCTGGCCATAAACGAAAACAAATTACACAAAGACTAGGAGAATCAGTGTAAAAATATGATATAATTTTAAATACTTTCTCATCTAGATGCGATCCAAAATGGACCAATCAATCATGATCCAGTTCTTTGTTGCATGTCTACAACCAATAATTAAAACACCTTTGCTACTACTTGAATTTACAATGATGTTTTAAAGAAATATTTAAAGGTCAAATAAAATATTGACTTCTTAGTTGAAACTACTGACATAAGACTTGAAGAAAAGTTAAAAATTATGTAGCAATCACTTCAACAACTTGCTTTGAGACACAACGAAATATGGTGCGTGAAGTGCTCAATGGAAGGTCCTATTAAAGACAATTGTTGATATGAAAACCGACATCTTCAATATGATAGAATAATATTTCATGAAGAAGGAATACCATGTCCAGAAGAAAGAGGATTACAAAAGAACCTCAACTCTTTCTTGAAGAAAGACATCAAGGAAATTTCCAAATTGCTCAAACCTACTAATGTGATATATGTGAAAGTTTTGATCCCGATTCGACAACTAAGTGACCCTACAATGCATACAAGGTTAGACCCAAATGGTGTGGCAGTGTCAAACTACACAACACACCACTACGACAGAATGTATCAAGAATCTTAAGAACAAGATGAACTACCAAACAGTCTACCAATAACATACCATCGAACAAAATAATCAAAGAGGTCAAGAATCTAGACATAACGACCAGTGCTATAACAGATACAACTAATGAGGCAACTATAATGGATGAGGAATAAATAGTAATAACCAAGGAAATTGCTCCTACAGTCGAGGAAAATCTTGTTGCTATGCTTGCTTCAATGAAGAACACTTAATCCCAAACTTTCCTTGGAAATAAAGGACAGACCTCAAGTTTTGTACAAAATGTGGGGTGGGGAGCATAATCTAGAAGAATGTCCCACCAAGTTGGAAAAGCTCAACAATAAAAAGAATATTAATATCTTGTCTAGTGTTCCCAAGCATGAAGTGTTAAATCATAAAATCTTGCAAATCATTACAAGGCACAACAAAAGGGATGGAGATGACAATCCTCAAATCACAAAGATTCAAAATAAGGAAGATAAATATCCAAACCAACACAAGCAAATACAAATATTCAATGATGCTTAAAAAAGCTTTGAAGAATTAGCACATTAAGAAGAAAATACAAAATCTAAGTTTAAAAATCTTAATGAATTGTTACAAATTCTTACGAAGGAAGAAGTTTTCGCCAGACTCAATGATTTAATGGATATTTTAAAGAATAGCATGATCAACAGAAAATTGATAAGAATTTATGACACCTTAACCAAAAATAAAAACTTGACATCGACCCTTTAGTCAACCTCGAAGTCGAAGGATATCACATCTTGCAAGTTGTCCTTGACTTCGCTTCACAATCTAACACAATGACAAGATCAATGTGGGAATGACTCAGTCGATTACAACTATTAGAGTTGGGAATATACCTTAAGTTAGCTGACGAAGATCTAAGCGATCCCATTAGAGTTTCGAAAAACATTAACACTGGCATCATGGACATAAAAACACAAATTGACTTTGAAATAATCAAGCCAAAGAAAGGAACCAAATCGTTCCCTACACTGATCGGAAAACCATGGGGAAGAAAGATGAAATATTCCATCTCACTTGAAAAATATAGAATAAAACTCAAGGGAGATGGAAAAATAGTTATTCTTCTTATTTATCCATCTCAGGAAAAAACATGGGAAGAACCCTACGACCATGATGCAGACATTAGATTATTATATCAAGTTCTACAAACTATAAAATATTCAATTGAACCTAATGAGT
This sequence comes from Pseudotsuga menziesii, assembly GCA_001517045.1. Taxonomy (NCBI): domain Eukaryota; kingdom Viridiplantae; phylum Streptophyta; class Pinopsida; order Pinales; family Pinaceae; genus Pseudotsuga; species Pseudotsuga menziesii. Next base: position 105,160 of record LPNX010507677.1, read on the forward strand.
ACAAAGAAAATCATTTGGGATAGCCCATGTCTCTTAGTCAAAACTCTGACTCTGAACTTGCAGACTAGCAAAAAGAAAATTACAAAGCACATGCAAGAGAATGTTGGTCACTTTAGATCATCCCTTGTCACTCAATACATAAGTGTTTCACAATATATGTCATTCCAAAAAATTTCCAAGTGTTTATCTCTTCTGGTATGTGTCTTTCCTTCAATTATCTGCGTCAAGACACCCAGTTCCCTTATCTCTGATGTGTGACATATAAATACAAAAACTGAGTTACTTCTACAGTTTGAGATCTACGTTTCTACCTTTGTCCAATTTTTCAAACTCAGTTACTTCTGCTACTTTGTTGTCTACGTTATTTACTGAGTAAAAAATTTGTAAATCCTGAATCTGGGTATCCTTCTACTTTACACTCTTCTTTCTATTCCTCCTCTGTTGATATGTGCACTTCGGCTCTGCTATATATGTGCTTCTTTTGCGGTTAACAAGCCATTGATACCCCAATAATTATGAAGCTTTCCCAAAATCGATTGTCTTCAAGTATTCATTCTCCAAGCTTACTTCAACATATCCATCTCTTGCTTGTTTATACTCTTTTTAGTTCAAGATATGTGTCCACTTGTTGGGATTCCTTAAACTTGGTGATGCCCCAACTTGTTTGCTTCTTGAGCAGGTTATCTTTTGTGTCGGTGTTCCACTTTTTGCAATTCATATTTGTGGGGTTTAGTGCACATACACCATTGTCTTTGTGGGGTTTTCGCACACAAGTCCATGTATTTGAATTTTATATACTTCTTCTACATTTTAACATAAGTCCTGTACCATAGTGGTATTTGCACACATCCTTATTTCTCATATTCCTCTTTTAAATTCTTCTTCAAGGTTTTTATATTTGCACATATGACCCATGTCATAGTGGGATTTTGCACCCATTGGACTTCCACATTTTCTTCTATATATTTATTCAAACTAACTTTCTATGAGGAAGTCTTCATGCACTTCGTTCATCTTTGATATCAGTGACAGCACCAAGGTTCAATATTTTGTCCTTTGACATCATTGAAAACACAAAGGTTCAACAATCTCCCTCTTTGGGATTGTTGTCAATACCAACTTATGATAAGCTTCCCCTAAAAATGAGCTCTTCCTATGTGCTTAAAAGGTTCCCACTGTGATTATGCCTTTGATTCTTTTCTCTGTTCTTTTGCGTAGATCCAGCTTTTAGTTTCTTTCATTCTCCCATTTTATTTCCTTATGTTTTATTCTCCCCCTTTGACATTAATGGAAAAGGGATTCTCTTTGTCATGAACCCCCTAACTTCATTCTCATCACATTCTCCATGTCTTACTTTTGGGGTTCCAAGTCATAGATAATCCATTTATGCGTCGAATGTGCTAAACTATGTCACTCTCCCTCGTCGGAGTTGTTTTCACTTTATAATATTTCCTGAGTCTTAAATAACAAGGTCAACATATGATATTGTCTTGTATTTTGCACACGAAGAAATTTGATAAATGTCATTATATTAGCTTGTGGTCACACATATTTACATTTGTCGGCGTGTGTGGTAATAAAATGAAAAAGACCGACAATTTATGTGAAAATGTCCACATGTTGCTTTCGTACTTGGGTTTTTACATGACATCATTCCCTCCAAGTTAGTGCCATGAACTGGATTTCCACTTTTTGTCCTTTTTCCAATATTCATGAATCCATGCAATAAATTTTGACGTCTCCATAACTATCATGACACACGCGGACATGCAATTCATTTACTTCATTGTCTCTTCAATTTATTCTTCGAGCACATGGAGAACCACCTTCCAATTCTATACGTCGGTTGCATATTTTGTTGGTTCATCACCCTAGTTCATTCTTTGTCGAACTTGTTGGGTTTTTCTTCTTATATCACCATCATGTCTTCTTACTTTCAGGGTTCTAGAAATCCCATTGATAGTCTCCACACAGTAATTCAATCTTAGCAAGCATAATTTGAACAACTAAGAGTAGACCTGAGGGTATGGTAATATCAATTCAAAGAGACAAAATTCATGCACTGGTACCACCAATATCAGTTCAATCAGCACACTTCATAGAAGTTGTCTAATCTAAGCAAGAAGGTTGATCTCCTAGATCAACAATAGCAACAAATGTTTGAACTTCTGAACCATATTTGAGTTGAGCAATCTGTTGCCAATTCTTCAACCTCTACTCTGGAGCTATTGCAATCATCAGAGTTCATTGAGCCAAATCCAATGGATATGGAACTGTGTCTTTCATAGCTTCCTATCAATCTAGATGAAGAAGTTGATCTCAAACTACGTCTATAAGTTATCTTCGTCTTTTATTGACTTCATTTTTGTGCATCAAGCAATTGGCTTTGCCTCAATTTTGTTTGGCTCCATTGTATGTGGTCACTAGAACTTTGGTTCTATTTTGTACGCCATATGTGGCCTAATGTATATGAGCTTTGAAGCTTCAATTTTTGTATGACATCTTCTAAATATAATACAAATCTTTGATTTTGTTTCTACGCAATTTTTGTGTGTGTTCGAGTAATGCTTACTTGTACCATGTATCTCTTTACTATTTCATGTCTAACAATCCAACACACTTTTGCACATAAAATAACAAATGTACATCACATTGTATAAAATAACATACTTCAAATGATCTCTAACTGCAACACTTTACCAACCCGATCCTTGAATTCCTAATGTATACCTTGTTGAATTCAAGGATCTTACCTAACATTTTCTTGGTTAACAAGGGGGAGGAAATTACTTGTTACTTGCGTTGTACTGTACTTTTTTACTTCTTCTATGCATAATCCAGGAACTTTCTTCACCCATGTATTTTTATGTGCAAACTACCTTTATGTCTACACATGACACCCTTCCTCTTTTCTCCATTCTTCTTTACTAGAGCTATAAAAAACAGTTATTCTTGGCTAATTTACTTTCTTTGAACAGTATGAGACCTTGTGCCCAAATCCATCACACACATAACATCTTACAATATGAAAATATTTTTCTATATGACCAACACAGTTACATCTCCAATATTTCACTGAACTGAAATTATTTTTGTGACTAGAAGTATTAGCATACCTGAGTTTTTCATGTCTTGTAAGCATATCATCCCTTCTCTAAGATGCATCCTATCGCTCTAGAATATATTCTCCTTCTTTTTCGAAGTTATTGTTACTTCCTCCTTTGTATCCAATACTTGTTTTGTCTTCTAGGGATTTTTTATTGCTCGGAATATCATCTAGAATTGTTTGTTGAACTTTGCTTTGGTATCTACATCCATACATGTTTCGATTCTACTCTAATTTACGCAAACTCTCTTAGTTTTCAGGTGTGAAACTTCTATTTCTTTTTTATCCAATTGTTATATCAACAACTCATTCTTTGCTTCTGATTCCTTCATAGATTCTTCTAGTACGACCTTATTCTCTTCAAGTTCCTTAATCTTGTCTTTTGTGTAGTCCAATTGTTTTCCAAGCTCTTTTTCTTTGTCATTCATTCGTCTTTCCAGTACTTCTTGCATGTCCTTGGTGTGTTTGAGTAGCTCCTCTGCTTTTGCCAATTGATCCTTTAGTGCCTTATTGCTTCTTGTTGACTTCTTTAATTATTCCAGTGCACTAACTAGATCACCTTCCCAATTGATCTCGGCAATGTCATCATCTCCAGACTTTGAGTTATCTTATGTGTTATTTGAATCTTCTTTCACTTCAGCTTTTGAAGATGGTATATAGATCCCATTATAGGGACGTTTGCTTGCTATATTCTTCTCTGATTTGGCAGATTCTTCTATACAACTTTATCTTTCTTTTGTTTCATATTTTAGAGAGGACATATGGATCCCATTGTAAGCCTACTTTCTTGTTGGTTTGGATGTTCTTTCACAAGACCCTTTAACTAACAATTTTTCTCCATCCTTTGAGTCTTGATCTTGAATTAGTTCCATAAACAATACTTCTCTTGAGTCATCATGACTATCCTCTTCCTCAGATAAATCAGTATCCTCCTTGGTGTAAAGACTCTTCCTCTGCTTGGGAAATTTTTTCGTGTTCCCAACTCTGCTTTGCTAATACTTGTTCCTTTGTTCTTGGTAGTATGGTTCTTCTTCACTCTCACTATCCTTGATTTCCTCATACGTACATTTGGAGACAAGGTGTCTAATTCTTCCGCATTAAAAGCATTTGAAAGGAAGCTTTCCTTTATACTTGGCATGTCCTCTTTTTAATTTTCTCACAAAATTGGCTTCTTCTTAATCATACATGTCAGATGAGTTCTTACACTCATGCTTACTGCTATTAGGTTTCCTTATGACTTGAAACGAAGCATCTTTGATGGGTCCATTATCCTTTTTGGTCCTCATTTAATAGGTTGTGAGAGTTCCATGCAACTCGTATTTTGTCAACTTGTCCAAATTAGTTCTATCTTCTAAAACATATACCTTTGAGTTGAACCGTGGAGGCAGGGTTCTTAAGTTTTTATGCACAATCAAATCTCCTTTGATGGTTGCTCCAAGTCCCTTGATGGAATTCACAATCTCATCAACTCTAAGGAAATAGGATACAATGTATTCCTCTTCTTTCATTTGTAGTGTTTAGAACTGTGCAGAAAATGTCTGTAATTTGGCCTTTTTGACCTTTTCATCCCCTTCATAGATGCTCTTCAACTTTTCCCAAATTTCCTTTGTTGTAGTGCACTGCATAACCTTCATGAATTCAACATCTGTAAGTCCACAAAGTATTTCATTTTTCACCTTTGCATTCCATTCATACTATCTTCTATCCCTAGTTCAACTAGCCCAGTCCTAGGAATTATGTGCTCATTTTCATCAGTTTCCTTTGATTCAGTTGAGATTTATTTTGGAAATTTGTATCCATTCTCTATTAACTTCTAGATGTCCATTCCAAGAGATTGTAAATACACTTACATTCTTATCTTCCAAAAAGTATAAATCGACCCATCAAATCGTGGTGTTTTGTTAATGGGAAATCCTTCCTTCTTGTCCATATCTGTGTTGGATTTGTCTTCCATATGTTAAGCTATAACTTAAGACGCCCGCTCTGATATGAAATTTTTTGAATTTATTGTATATACGGATGGGGGGTGAATCAGTATATAGCACAGATTTCAACAATTTTATAATTAAACAATTTTCACCACTTAAAACTTTTCAGTTGAAATAGGAGAACACACAGTTGCACAAAAAAATTGAAGAATATATATATATAATGAATTATTACACTAGTGGGATAGTACAATATCCAAACATGAGCATCAACTCATTACAGACCCCAACCTAATCCATAAGAAACAACCTAATGATTACAAGCACTGACCTATAAAGACCTCAATCTGCGCGAGCACCGACTCACGAACTTTAGGCACCAACCTAAGCATATGTCTGTCTTACTGCACAAGCTCTGACTTGTAGTAATCAGGAACCAACCCGTGGAATATTGCGATATCCAATTGCTTCTTCAACTATGACTGAATGGAAGCGCCAACTCGCAAATATGTTTACCAACTCCAACTAGAAGGAGGCTCCAACCCCCTAATTGTTTTACCAGCTACCACTGGAAGGAAGCATCGACTCCCTGATTGTTTTACCAGTTGCGAATGGAAGGAAGATTTAACTCCCTATTCCTTGCCCCATCCTTCCTCCCTGATAAGTTTTACCAACACCTACAAGAAGGATGCTTCAACTCCCTATTCATTGCTCCCCCCTCCCTCCCTGATAAGAAATAGTTGTGTATCAAAAAAATTGAAATATGCACTTTACCTTATCTACAAACTACAACTATTGTAGCTCTTATAGTCTACATCTTGCCTTTGATTATCTGCGTTAAGAGAGCCAGTTGCCTTATCTACGATGTGTGATAGATAACTATGAATATCGAGTTACTTCCACAATCTGTGGTCTGCGTTTCTGTGTTTGTTCAGTGTTTCAAACTCAGTTACTTCTATGGATTTACAGTCTGTGTTGTTTACTAAGCAAAAAATTCGTACATCTTGAAGCCAGGTGTCCTACTTTATGCTCTTCCTTTTATTCATCCTCCATTGATTTGCACAATTCAGCTATGTTGTATATGTGCTTCTTCTATGATCAGCGAGCCATTGATACCCCAAGAATTATGAAGCTATCCCAAAATTGATTGTCATCAAGTCTTTATTCTCCACACATCCATCTCTTGCTTATTTATACTTTTTCTAGTTCAAGAGATGTGTCCACTCATTGGAATGCCTTAAACTTGGTGATGCCCCAACTTGTTTGCTTCTTGATCAAGTTATATTTTGCGTCGGTGTGCCACTTTTCTCAATTAATCTTTGTGGGTTTTAGCACACATACACCATTGTCTTTGTGGGGTTTTCACACACAAGTCTGTGTCTTTGACTTGCATATTCTTTTTCTAACTTTTGACAGAAGTCTCGTACCATAGTGGTATTTGTGCACATCCTTGTCTTTCATATTCTTCTTCTAACTTCTTCTTCAAGGTTGTTATATGCGCACATATGACCCATGTCATAGTGGGATCTTTACACTCGTTGAACTTTCACATTTTCTTCTATGTATTTCTTCAAACTAACTTTGTATGAGGAAGTATTCATGCACTTCATTCATCTTTGATATTAATGACAGCACTAAGGTTCAACATTTTGTCCTTTGAAATCAATGACAACACAAAGGTTCAACAAAAGATGTAGGAATATTATCAAACTCCAAAAAGGAAATAATCTATTGATATTTTTTAAAGAGTTCGAAGATGTGTTCTTGGATGTGAAAAAGTTGACACCTAAGAGGTTGATCCAACTTGAGATTGATATGGTCTCTAATGTTTCACTACCAAACAACTAGTTGTATAAAACTTCTTTATTGGAGAGTGAAAAGATCAAGAGCCATCTATAACCTTTGTTGAAACAAGGGGTTATTTGTCTAAGTACATAACCTTCTAGTTTAGTGTTGGTATTGTTTCTCAAGAAGGATGGTATGTGGTGCATGTGTGTGGATTTTTTAGCCATGAATAATATCACCATCATAAAATGATATCCTTTCTACCAAAATAAATGATTTGATTTATCAACTCTGGGGGGAGTATTACTTCACCAAGTTGGGTTTGAGGTATGGATATTATCAAGTGATAATTTAGGAGGATGACATATATAAACCATTGTTGAAGATAAAGAAAGGGTTGTTTGAATGGTTGGTTATGACATTTGTCTTATGTAATGTACTTGCCACTTATGCATATTCAGAATGTGATTTTAAGTCCATACTAGGAATCTTTTGTCATTGTATACTTAAGGACATATAATGGAGGGGGTTCTATAGATGTTGAGGGAGAATGAGTTGCAAGGCAATCTGAAAAGTAGGAGTTTCAAAGATGAACATTTTATGCTTGGGATTAATTATCATCGAATGATAAGTTTGCATTGAGTTGACCAAGATGCAAGCCATTTTTTATTGTCCATCCCCAAAGAATGTAACTAAAGTCAAGATATTTTTGGGTTCAAAAATCCACCTTAGAATATTTGTATCGAAGGTCTCCAAAATAGTGGTTGCATTGCATGGGTTAACTAGATGAAATGAAGTTTTCTATGGGAAGTAGAGCGTTAAAATTGTTCAGATATTTGAAGGAGAAGGCATGTAAATTCCTATTGTTGGGTTTACCAATTATAAATATTCACTTGATATTCAATATGATACCTTGGGTTATGCCATGGAGTGGTGTTGTTGCGGTAGCGTAGGTCCATTTCCCATCACTTGGAAACCTTTATGGAAGAATTTTCTAACTACCTAACATATGGCAAACTGTTGTATGTTATAATGCAATTACAAAAAATTTGGAGACATCATTTACTTGGCAATGAAACCTTGATACACTCATACATTCAATAGCTGCAATTTTTGCAAACTCAATCTAATTATAGAAAAGTCAACACTTCAAGTAGATGTCATACTTATAGAGATTTGATTTGGTGATTTAGTACAAGAAGGGTATCTATAATACAATTACATATTTTACATAAAGACCTCTAATTTTATAATTATTAATTTTATTGTAGCTAGATACATTTGAATCTCTAGTTTTGATGGATGTGTCAATTGTTGATCATTAATTTCATTAACTATTGCTAGCAAAAGGGATATTGATGTGATTGAGGTGTCATGTTATAGGCAAGGGATTTTCCAAATCTAAAATCTCTAGACCAAAGGGATTTTCCAAATCTAAAATCCCTAGACCAAATGGATGGTCGGTGGAACTTTTTCTTAATTTTTTGACATTATGGGGCATGATTTATTACTAGTTGTGGAAATCCAGGATGTCTGGTAAAGTTGATGAAGGTTTGAAATCTACCGAAGTAGCATTAATACCCAAGGTTGTAAAACCATAATATTTTGGTGATTTTAGACCTATTTCACTATGTAATCCGGTGTACAAGATCATATCTAAAACCATTGCAAATAGAATAAAGATGGTGTTATCAAGACATATCTCTTGGGAACAATTTGGCTTTCTATAAGGCAGGAAAATCCTAGATGTTGTAGGAGTGGCACATGAGATTTTTCATAGCATTAAGACAAGAAAGCTACAGGCTTTGGTACTAAAGTTGGACTTGGTAAAAGCATATGATCAAGTAAATTTGGGGTTCCTCAGGATTATTTTACTACAGGTGGGACTGGATTTGGATTCTACTAAGTGGATCATGGCTTGCATGCAATCTGTTAGTTATGCGGTCATCATTAATGGATCTCCCACCAAATTTGTAGAATTACTAGGGGAATCATACATGGATGCCCCATATCTCCCCTCCTTCTTATTCTTATCATATAAGGACTCAACAAGTTGATAGAATATGAAAGAGGGAGGGGTGATATTACAGGCATTTGTATATCCACTATTATTAGCATCACACATCTCTTATTCATAGATGATGCCATGATTTTTGGCTTGGGAAAAATTGGTGAATGGCTTAGATATAAATATATTCTAGATCAATTTTGTAGAGCCTCGGGTATGCAAATCGGTGATACGAAGTAAATCTTTCTATACCACGGTGTGAAGGCAAACAATATCAACATACTAAAAAATATATTCCCATTTACTCTCAAGAGACTAGAAGAAGGTACCAAATATTTGGGATATGTTCTCAAGCCAAATAACTATTTGGTAAAGAACCAGTTTTGGTTAATCAAGAATTTTGAAGTCCGCATTAAGCATTGGAGCTTGGGGTGGCTCACAATGGGAGGCGGGTTGACTCTGATTAATTCACTTTTAACAATTTTTCTATTTATTGGATATCATTATGTAAAGTGCCTAAATTAACTATTAGAGCTATCAACAACAGAATTTTCAGTTTTTTTGTGGTCTAAAACGTCGAAGAAGAAAAAGTATCGCCTGGTCAAGTGGGAGAGTATTGCTAGACCGATTTCTCTTGGCAGATGGTGTACCAAAACTATATATTTATTTTCTAAGGCACTTATAGCAAAAAGTCTTTGGAGGGCCCTCTTCATGGACAATTTGTGGCACTAGGTCATTGAAACAAAATATCTAAAAAATATGGGTATTGAGAAGTGGATCATAATGGACTAAAAACCCACAAGAGGTGCATCAAATATATGGTGTGGTATCACATACGCTTTCAATGTTATTGGTCAATGGTTGGCTTGGGTGCCTAGCAGTGGGGACTCCATAAGGGTGGGTATGGATCCGATTGTGGGAGGACCGGATAAATATATCCTTTTGTCATCCCTAATTGATGTTTTACATTAGAATGGACGATTTTTGCTGAACCATTTTTTCAAACAAAGAAATAATGGATGTACTGGAATAGATTGGATGAGTTCTACAGATTTGGGACTGGAAGATAGTTATGGTATGGAATGGGAGGGATACATTAGTGGTTTAAATAAAGGTGGTATTGTGTTAACAAATGAGATGGATTATTTAGCATGGACCTAGAATAGAACATCTGATGTTGTCACGATAAAATTGTCATATGAGGCACTTTGGTATAATTATCAATTGGTGGTGACTTGGCGGCTTCTAGCAGTTTGGAGATGGCATATTTCGTTGAAATGTAAGATATTTATTTAGCTTGTCTTAAACAACACTATATTAACTTGAGAGAATTTGGCTAAGAGAGGCTTTATGGGACCTAGCATATTTGTGTTATTCTTAACACACAAGGACACTTGTAATCATATTTTTACACAATGTGCCTTCACAAAAAGTGTGTGGTCTTGCATGTGGGCGTTACACAGTCACATGATAATTGGAATGGTGAATCATTGGAAACATGTCTAAACATTTGGAGACACACGCAGTATGGCATAATGATCTTACCTATCTATATATGTTGGGAGGTTTGGAAAACACGTAACCATTGTATTTTTTAGAACATTATACCTTCTATAAGCTACAATGTCAATAGAATTAAATCCTTGTTCTCGAAGAATCATGAGAAAGGAAAAACTTAACCGGTCAAAGATACACATGTCACCATTATTTGGCAAAGATTACTATAGGGCGTTCTTTGACGGAGTGTCGCAAGAGGAGGCTACCAGTGGCGGAGTTGGGGTTATATTATGGCTTAATGATCCTTTATATTACAAAATGAGCTTCAACTGTGGACCTGGGACAAACATTAGATCGAAATTTATGGCATTATATATTTAAAAACCTAAAGGTTCTTGGGGACTCCAAGGTAGTAATAAACTGGATTAATGGTATTGGCAAGCTACAGGTGATGATACTAAAAAAATAGCTAAACAAAATGTAACGTCCCCTCACCCAATCCGACCATCGGGAGGGGACATTACATTGATTCAGGGCCTCCAATTTCGCTCCAAACCCAAATAAAAAATTAATAATAAATAAAATGTGTGTACGGAACATAAATAAACATACACATTGGAAATAAAATTGATCCACACACTATTAACATGCATATACAAGCATAAACATTACATGCATCAACTAAATACTTTTCAGATTCAAATACATAAGAATACTTATCTTTAAACAATGCATGTCTAAGCAACTGGTTGTGTAAGAGTGATTTTCCACCCAATCATAGGCACTCTATCCAACATATACCCTTTATGTTGAGAGGCCACCCCCAAGTCGGGCAAAGAGGCCACCAGGGTGAAGGAAACACCTACAAGCTTATATCTCTCAGCCCACAACCCTTTCTGCTCTATATGCTTAGCCAAATGCTCATATAGAGCTCTACAGGGATCTCACTCAACTCTCACAACCTTGGCTTCCACAATACCTGCCCCACACAACATCCTTCTTGGCTCAGGCATCCCCTTCATTGATCCATCTTGTCGAGTGCTTCCAATGTGTGCATAGAAGACCAGCCTGCTAAAATGTTGTTAGAGAAACACTTATAGCCTAAATTCATGGCTTCTCAAACATTTATGAGAAACAAAACTCAATGGGTAAGGGTCCCTAGATTTCCCAACCTCTTTGCTCACCTACAACCATCAATTTCCCTTCCAAATTTGCAGCTTTGTCCCCAAATTCGAATTTCCTGGGTTATACAAGCCATGAACAAGAATACAAAGCTCTGAGTAGTGTAGATCTACATGAGAGTGTGTGAGAATAAGGGTTGACTCCAAGAGGTGTGAGAAAATGGCGACAATACAATTGACATAACTTTTGACAGTAGAAGAAATAACTCCTGCAGTTGTATATTGACTTCTAGCAGCTGACAAAATTGTCACAAAAGTGTAGTCAGTCCCATCCTTCAATAACCGCATGAGGTGACTTTTCCCACCAACCCCACACGTGCATTCAATGATTGGAAATTAGTAAAAAATGGGAGATAATTGGCTTATTCAAGGCACATGATAGAATTTGGGTGAGTTCCAAAGTTGACAATTGGCAGCAAGGATTTGGTATCCCATGGCCCCCCTTTCCTCTTCCCCTGTGGTGGAATCATATCCCCTTTGGTGCTCTTTACACAACCATTCTTGGACCATTTTATTATTTATGCACATAATATTTACATACATTTTGAATTGGCATTATGATCCAAACATAGTGTCCAAATAAAATATTTGCATCATACATGCCTAGTCATTCCTTAGTCGGGCCTTGGCCTTGAGCTTTGCACTAGGAATCCATACTAAAATAATTACATCATTTACATAATCTTGGTTAAATACATTCCAAGTCAAAACTAGGGGTATTACACAAAATCAAGGAGTTCACATGTTCTTTTGATAGTATCAATCTTGAGCATACTTATAGGGAATTCAATCAGATGGTTGATGCTCTCTCAAAATCAACTTTAGAGATTTAGGAAGGAATTGCCATGATACAACTATTCCAGTTTGATATGAAGGTGGAACAAAGAATATATAGTATATTCTAATATTATGGTGCAGGACATCGGTTACAGTACAGAGCTGCAATCCCATACATATCCATTTATTTTTGAAGATTTTGGCTCCATAATTTCTTTCTAGATTATTATATATTTTTGAATTATAAATATGTGTAAGGTATAGATATATTTAATGTTTTGACTGGAGCTTGTGGTTATAGCATCTATCTGAAGATGGAAGTTTTGAGACAACATCTTGTTGTATTAAGCACGACAATTTGCAGGCTTCTATTTATTTTTCGATATATATATAGATTCCTAGTTATATAGATAGTTGGATATCTCTTAGTTGATAGATCGACTCTATTTGTATTTTTCAGACTGCTATAGGCTCTTTTTTGATGGCCAACTTGTATGGGATGACTTTGTTGATCTTTTTATGATTGATGATATCTTATGGTTATGGACATATGAACATCTTTGTATTGGGTGATGATTAGCGATCATATGGTGTTTCCATCTATGGGACATATGGTTTCCTTGGTTGATGTTGGACTAGATCATGACTACATGTATCTCTTGGATTAAAGAGACATATACTTATTAATATAAAGTATAGCTTTTTTGGTATTGAAACGAAATCCGTCACATTTGGAATGGTTAAGATTCTAGAGAAACGTAGGTAGCAACACATTCGACAAGTCAACAAGGTGATTATAAGTCGTATGGAGTTGGAAAAATGGGGTGAATAACTATTTTCCATAGGAAATAAAGTGGTACAGTAAGAAGCAAGTCTAATATTTATTTTTAGACTTGAAAATATGTGATGTTGATGTGGATCTTCAAAATCCTAGTTGGGAGGTTTGATATGTCAATGAAGCATTGTTAAACTAACCTTTGGAAAATGGATAAGTACAAAGGTAAAAGGTTTGAGCCCAAAGAGTTCAAGGAAGTTCAATTTTGGACAATGATAGAATATATGACAACAAATGTAAATCTAATGGGTTGTTGGGTTAAGACAAAATAAGTGATGATAGGGGGATGTCGATGGATTGTTGGAAAATGAAAAAAAAAGGTGATGAAAACTGGAGCGCCAACATGTCATGGGATGATAATGGAAAAGACAATGGCATGAATTTGGTCATTATCAACATTGAAGACTTGGTCATCAAAGAGGGATGAAGTAAAGGATGACAACAATGATGGAGGATTGATAATTGAAGCTAATGATAAATCTAATCACCGATAGGGATAGATTCAAGATGGTTGAGGTTGATTATGCCATATTTTATTCGTTATGAGACATCTTGTCGACCGTGCCTATAAAATATATGATTATAGAGATGTTGGCCATTTTAGGGACTTGAATCACTAAGTAATCATTTTTAAATGAAACCTTATTGAAGGCGGTACAAAGGACTAGGAGGAATAGGTTAGCTTAGACATATACTTTATTTGTTTATCCAATTTAATATAATTAATCGTTGTTATAGTCTCCAATAGTAAAGTATGGTGAATTTGTATCTCTCATCACTAATTTTGTTCCATTAGAAATGAAATATCTTCAAAGCAAGAGGTTTTGATTGTATTATAGTTATGAAACATCGTAGCTTGGTTGTCACCTTTACAAATTGTTATCTTGATATACTACTTTTTGTATTGAAGTATCTATATTTGTAACCCTCTATGAGGGTTTTTTTAGTTAACAACTTGTCTTTGTGAGTTCATATGACTGTTAGGTGTTTCGTTGATGTATAATAGTTGATAAAATACATTTGGGATTGCATGGCAATAATTAACCTTTTTATAACCCTTTGTATAAAAGGATAGAACTCTCTAATGTTAACTTAGATTGGAGAGTTTGCTTTGAAATAAGGTTCAATAGGATAAGTAAGTAGTTTGCTTACCTAGCATTAAATGAGAAAATAAAATAAAAAAACAAAATCAACCAATTGACATATCATATTTGGTATTGGTATGTGTGTTCCATTAGATCAATAAAGCAATAAGTAAACTAAATAGACCATTAACAAATCAAAGGAGGCAAATCATGTTTGTTACCCCTCTTTCTCTTGGTGGTCGAATGATTGAAACTTAAATGATAGAGAAATAAGAATGCAACCTAACTAATCCTTCTTAACCCAATGAAGACAACAAAAAAACAAACATGAGGTTAATTTATTAATTCCTTTGGTGATCAGGAAAATCATCAAGGAAACCTAAAAAATATTCATGTCTTAGACAAATCAAAACCCTTAACTAGGTTTCATCCTAAACAATTCCGATTTAATTAACATAGGCCAATGGCAACAACATGGGCTTAGGGAAAAGTTAATCAAAAAGAAAAAATGGTTGGTTCATAATACTTAACATCCCTAAATATATTTACCTTCCCTTGTGAAAACACACAAGGATTGTTTGTTTCCCATATAAATAAATGAAAGCAAGAAATCCACACACAAACAAAACATATATATTGGTGCATGATGAATGCATGCTCCATATACCCTTAATAGTGAAGGATACCTCCTATTTCATATAAATGTGTCAAAGATTCCTTTAAGGTGGGGATGGAGAATGGTTGAAGTGTAAATGGATGGATGCAAGACACGACATGTTGCAACCAACATATTGAACAAAAGGAGATCCAAACTATCAAGGAGAATACACCAAACATAGAAACATTCAATAGATGAAAGGTTGACAAAGAGAGATGATCCTAACAATCTCAAAAGTGTGGGAGGTGATAGGATATCACAAGTTCACAAGAAAGTTTGTAGTTTGGTAGAGTTTTAGTATGTAGAAGAGAGACCAAAGGATCCCCTTAACAAAGAGCAGGGGAAGGACAAAATTAAATTTGGGAACACTTGGATATTGACATGCCTAGATGTTGAACACATCATGGTAGATAAAATATTTTGTGTAAGTATGTACAAGCCACCAATTACATGTGTAATATGGATAGAGATAATTGTACATGCCCAAACAACCCAATCCAAATGATAAATTCAACCAAGTAAACTCCTAAACAAGCATGTTGCCCCACCAAAAATTGAGGATGTTGTGGACCTAAATGAGTCTCTTTAAGTAATTGGGGCATTGCATTGTTTGATGGATGAGGCCTAGAATTGGTTTATTCAACTATAAAAGGACCCAAACATGGAAACCAAGTAGTCTATTGGGGCCAAATATGTGACAAATAGCTAAAAGTAACAAAGGTAAGCTAGGGGATTCTTTTATGGTACCAAACATCAAATGGAGACCAAAGTCACATATTTGGATGATTGAAGAGGCACTCAAAGGAGGATCTCAACACATGTGATTCATTATAAGGATGATATGGAAGGCCTTCATATCATCTTTGGTCGAGTTTGGTATTTCTAAAACACGATGCAAACTCCACCTATCTATATGCAAAAGTATATGTGTATGGTCAATACAAAGTGCAAAATCCATACACTATAGGCAATTTTATGACTTATTCTCTCTCTCAAGCCTCTTGACATGTTGAATTCCTTATTTATCATCTAGAGTTTCAATCATGTTCAAATCCCTATATGACAACCAATGAGCATGTTGGGATTAAAATAGTGACCTAAGTTGACAATCACATGAAGCTTAACATGTCTCATGCATAAAGAACATGCTACAATCTTAACTTTCCCTTTCACAAAACATACATTTAAACATCTATCTAAGATTGAATCATAAATGAAATAGACCAAGGAAACCCATAATATACACAAGGATTTATAGCGAGAAACAACTCGATGAACGAGAGGAAAAACCACTATAAAAGAGGTCGATTACTTATCTTTATCACAATTTTTTTATACATGATATATAACAAAAGCTCCATTGCTTGAGATCGATACCATATCCATCTGTTACAAATAAGAGGGAGAAAATATATGTGATGATCATTTTTACTATTACATACCCTTTATTTATAAATGGGAAATAGGTTGTCAAAGTAAACATTTAGCACTCAATGAGGGGTCGGTTAACATAGTCAACCTTGATCGTGTTCAATGATTAATTTGATTAGAAGTTATATTATTTCACAACAAGGAGGTTTCCTATGACAAATAGAGCCTCAAGTAAATTTTCAATCATCCACCTCCAAAAAGCTACTCTTTCAACAATGTCATTTGACATGGAAATGTTGACCAATCCCAAGACATGGTTGCCTGGATTTAGTAGGGTCTAGGGTAATATTTAGGTTGGGTCTATGCAATATCTAATGACCATTGTTACAAGGATTAGCAAGGCAAGTGTTTCCATATCACCCCTCCTCTCCACATGTTCTAAAACAAAAAAACAAAAAATGTGTAATCATATTTAGTGCATTGTTGTTATTGACATAGAACCTATAAATAAATAATACGAGACTAGCTATTGAGTTTTGCATATTTTGCACCATAAATTTTATACATGGGTTTTTCTAACCCATCGCATTATAAGACATTACTTCTATCATGATTTGGAGGCATCCAAGTCCATTTTTCTCATGGTCATTTGTATCATTCAACGTCCCAAAATCATTTTACAACCTAATTGTTTTAATAGAATCATCAAGTATGAGTTGTTGGGGTCAATGTAGGTAGTCCTTAGCATCCACATTTGACTGAGAATGGATAATTGAGGATAGCAAGCTATCCCTATCACCTTTATCCCTTCAAGAAGTGATGTAAGACAAACTAGGGATGTTCTTTCCTATGTATAAATCATTTAGTCTTGCATGCATCAAAATAAAGACCCTTGGAGATTTAAATGAACATGCCTCATGTAGAGGAGCATATTTTTATCTTGTGATGATTTTCTAACCATGTGTACCCACCCATGATTACCAACATTTATCGAGGCTTTTCAACACGAGGTTGGGGAGCATTTTCACTTGGAAGTGTAAGAATATCAACTTTGACCATCAAGGGACAATCTCTAATATTATTATCAAGGATTTATGTGTTTAGAAGATGGACATATCTCATCCACTAACATGGCACTCTACTCCCAGCTTATATGTACACAAACTCTTTTATATCTTCAAGCAAGTTTACCCCAAAGCAAACATACCTTTATGGCTTATGGTTAAAGTATTTGGCTAGTTGTTGACATAAAATGTCGCCACATAGTGCAAATATATTTTCAAACCAAAATAAAACACCATATGGGAGATAAGAAACCTTAAAAATCAATCTACATTACAATATTATAAATTAACACTAATTAAACTAAATTCCCATCAATTTCTCACTAAATGGCAATCAAATCAACTTAATGAAGAATTGATACTTTAACCACTTCAAGTGCCAATTGAAGATAGTGATGGAAAACCACAACCCAAGCTCAAATCATAGAGAATACTAGCTTTAACGTCCTCAAAGCAAATATTAAATGTGATTCATTGTTTTAACTATATACCATTTTTTTTGGAAAGAAGCAGAGAATAATCTTGTAAATTTATAGTTGTCATTTTAACCTTTATAGATGTGCAAAACATTAGTTAACCTTAAGGAAAACCTACCTTTGTGATTAATGGTCAAATCAATTTACTAGCTTTTTTTCAATAAGGAAAAAATCATACTTATATTAGAAGTATATGAGAATTAGACAAAAATTATAGCTAAAAGTCCAAAGATGTGTCCCAAAATATCAAAAGGATAACATCAGAACTAGATGGTCCAAAAGAGACGCAACATAAGCAAAAGAAAAAGATTCAACCCAATAAATAGTCCCAAGAAGAGATAGAAGCATATGAAAAAGCTTCAATGCTATGAATAGTCCCAAGAAGACATACATAGTCCATGACGAAACATAAATAGAAAGAAGAGAACAACAACAAAAACATAAGGAAAAAAGCTAAAGAAAAAAGATCTGAATGCTTCCCTTGCTAGAAAAAGCACCATCATCCCACTCCTCCCAGAAAATAAAGCCTTCTATCACATATAAGGCTCTCTTGGAGAGTGAGTCTTCTAGTTGATTGGATTGTCTGAAGACGTGAGAGAAGGATAGAAAGCTACCATCGAGTGGAAATATCTTATAAAATAAAATAAAAGCACCATACATTACCATGACCAATAATGATAGATAAACAACTTTACAATTTAATCTTGATTACAATATTGAAAATTTACACTCAACAAACTAATCTCCAAACATTTTTTCACTAAACCACAATTAAATCAACATAATGAAGTATATACACTTTCATTGCTTCCAAAATAAATGGAAATTGGAGATAGTGATAAATAGCACAACCCAAACTCCAAACTAAGGGGAATACATACTTTAACATCCTATTTGGAAAATGCTAAAATGAGATTCATGGCTTCAAATACTTTTTTTTGTTGTTGTGAAAATAAGCGTAGAAGGTTACAATATTATGAATTTATAATCACATGCTGGAAAATTACTTAATCATAAAAAAAACTTAGCTTTGTAACCATTTGATTAGCTATTGGCATATGAAGCTACCATCAAGTACAAATATTATCAAATCAAAATAAAAACACAATTATGATAAATTATGGAAGATAAATAGTTTTACAAATTTTGAAATTTTGCGTTAATTAGACTAAGTTTCACTAATTCTTAGAGAACCATAATAGAATAATCAATTAAAAAAAGGATATTTAATTCTTACTAATTCTTATTGTGGCTTGCAACTGAGAAAAGTATAAATCATTTGCAAATTTTTGGTGATCCTCAACTTATTATTCGCTGGATTACAGAGGAAAACATGATACACACTATGTAGTTGATCCCATTTCTGGAAGAGACACAAAGACTTAAACAAATGGTGAGTAATGTGCATATCAAACATATTTTTCGTGAACGTAATACAAATGCTGATGAATTGGTAAAAGCAGGAATGCTATTGGAAGAAGGACAATGGATCATTGAAGAAATTCAAAATGATGCTGCAAAAACTTATTCACACAATCCTTTTTGTGATATTAGGTGAATTGTCTGGTTTACTGCAAAAATGCTTTAGTAAGTGTAGTCTGAAGAGAATAATATATGCTACATCAAATTGATGGAAGAGAATACATGTCATATTTTGCTGATCTAGAAGCATTCAAATCATTTTTGAATTGGTCAAATATGTTTTTATGTGTTGATGAGCCTAAGCGACAATCATAGTTTTGCAGATATTGAACATTATCTGCTTAATAAATGTATATTTTGCGAAAGAAAGACTCGTGCATGAGTATATTTTCTTGAGATGTAATGGTATGTGAAACGACAAAATTGTTTCTCAAGGAAATAACCAACGTAGATAATCCAAATTACAACAATCCATGAATAAAATATATGATGAATAAGATAAGAGATGATATTACAATGAGAATGATGCTTGTATAAATACCCATACTGGGTGCCCTTTTGTAAAGAGGCATAATCTTTCATCAAGGTATCCCTTCATTAAGTATTAGTTATTTGATCATTAATGTTTATTTATTATACATTTTGTTCATTCATTATTGCTTTGTCCTCAAAGCATAATTATGGAAGACTTTGTCCCTTGTTCTTGCTCGTAACACTTTCTTGTGACATTGTGTGTTGGAAATGTTATGTAATTTTTTGAAGTGGTCCATCCGAGATTTACCTTTGATGGAATTGTTTGTTGATCGATTGTTTGGATATAACTTCTCTTTTTTTGATCCCACATCTTTTGTTGATTATGTCTCCATGTTTTTTTGATATCATAACGAATATGATTATGTTTCTTTTGACCTTGTCGTTGGTCATAACGATTTTTGTGGTTTGGATGGCGATAAGGTATTATAATCTTTTGTGATTGTTTTTCAAAATCATATTCTCTTGATGTTTGTAGTGATGTGACAATATGGTCATTCTTTTGAATTTGAGCATTATTGATCTCTGTATTGGTTCCCTTTTTGATGTTTGAATTTGAGCCTTTGATGACTTCTTTATTGCGCCAGCCATCGTTTCTTTTTCGACAGTTGCTCCCTTGCAATCTAGATTTTCTTGTAAAGATTTATTCTCCTGCTTTAGCTTCCTAACTTGTATAAGCACGTCCTAATTAAGTTTGTGTAAGAGTTATTCCTTATAGTTCGACTTGACGACTACATTTTTTTGTCTTAATTTTTATGCTCTCTTTCTTTTAAGCTTCTTAATTGCTCTAGCAATTCTTGATTAACCCTTTTTAAGGAAGATCTTTCTTCATCCTTGCTTGATAATTCTTTTTGAAGATCTCGATTCTCCTCTTCTAGCTTTTGATTGCGTTGAACTTTATTCTTTGCCTTCTTGATTTGCAAAAGTAATTTCTGATTACGATCTCTTAGATGAGAGATCTCTTCTTCTTTATCTGCAATAACCTTGTCGAATTCTTTCTATATCGTCTGTGTTGATTTCTCATTTCCCTATGACATCACCTTTGATATTTCTTTGCAGTCTTCATATGACGCGACCTCCGATTCTGACTTCATGTTAATGTCCCGCAATGTGATTTTCTTCTTTTTGTAGGGAAATGTCAGAAACTTCTTTTCAACATTTAAGATAAAAGTCCCCAATGTTTCTAACCAAGGTAATCCCAAAATTAGATCATTGTCATTGCTCCACAATGATCTAATGACAAATTGTGATATGAAGTTATAATCTCCAATATTTAGTTGTAAATTACTTATTTCATATTATTTATTATCCCAACTTTCACCTATATTTGACTCGGGAATAATTATCTTGTTAGCGAATTCAACACTAATATAATTATTGATTTCTGCCAAAGCAATAGAAATAGTAATATATTTTCTTTTGATTGTTCATTTTATTCTAAATAACATTGAAGCATAAATGTTTAAAGTACTTGGGAATCTTCCTTGTTTTTCTCCATAAAGCTCCATTTGATTTTTGTCGAAATTTTCTTTTGTGGATGCCTCTAAAAAGTTCGATAACCCAAAAATTAAATGCTATAATTTTTTTTCTTTAATATAAAACCACCTCTCACTCTCTCTTAAATAACTTATATAATTTTATTTTTTTTATATTTTTTAATAATTTCTTAACTCACTTATGAGTTACCAATAAATAAGTTCTTTAATAACCTCAAAAGTACCAAATCGACTTTGATTTATAACTCAAGGCACTCTTGAGTCTTCACCATGAACTTTAAGGATTTCCTTTGCAATCTTTTGATAAAAATAATTCCTTTGACTGGATTATAAAATTATGTTGGAACAATAATCTTTCAATACCTTCTCCTTATTTTAAGGTTTTGGCTTCTTTTATTTATGAATATAATTGTTAGTTTTGGGAATTTTAATATCTTAACTGAGAGAAAGAAAACTTGGATGCGACAAAATATTAAATGGCTTAGCAAGTGGGATATGTGCTTGAGCACGTATGCTACGAATAGTAAAGAAATAAAAGCTTTTGTTATCAATAAGTTCCACAAGCGGACTTGGGATAAGGAGCTAGGGAGAAAGAGAAATTATTATATTGAAGAGTTTAACCGTACCTACAATCAGCATCAAAAGGCGTACATAGGGGCCAATATACCTCGGAAAGCCAAAATTCTCATTGCTCTATTAAGAACTAATTCCCATCAACTCCGTTGTGAGACCAAGCGTTGGAAAAGGGCAAAAGAAGCTTGGGCAGAAAGAGTGTGTAATTTTTGCACCACTGGTAAGGTGGAGATAGAAAAACACTTCATTTTGGAGTGTGAAGCCTTTAAGGACGATAGGGACATGTATGCAAATGTCTTGGCAGATAAATCATGGGATGATTTATTTAACGAGGGGACTGTGGAAAAATTGGGAGCGCTCATCATCAAGTTGAACAGACAAAGGATTGAATTGCAAAAAACAGCATGCGAGTTGGTCTATCCCATAGGCTATTCTTAGCCTCGCAGACGTTAAAATATTTCCTTCCTTCCTTCCCAAGTATCTCGACTTATGAATTATGGCAACTCTTATTTGAATTGAACCACGATTTGGACAAAATTGCATTGAATTGGACGGTGGTTATGGATATTTTACGAAGATTGAACAACACATACTTTAACCCCTTAAAGCAAATGCTAAAATTACAATTTTTTTTTTTTTAAATTGGAAAATAATCAAATATTGTTAATTTATAGTTGTCATTTATAAAAAAAAATTGGAAAATAATAAAATATTTAATTTATTGTTGTCATTTACATCACGTTAAAAGTGGATGGAAAATCAATTAACTTCATACAAATATACGTCTTTGATTCATTATTAAAGCATTGGACTATCTTATTATATCAAAATAAAAAACATCATACTTCACTATAACCAATTATGACAATATAAATCTCTAATTACAGTATTGAAAAAGTATTAAAAATTACACGTAGCACCAATTTCCCAAATTCTTACAGGACTACAATAAATTAAATTAATAAAAACAATACTTTAATCACAATCCAAATAAAGACTAATAAATAACATAACTGAAAGTTAAAACTCAAATCAAACGAGAACATATACCTTAACCTCCTCCAAGCAAATGCCAAAATGTCGGAAGAATATAGACTTGTAACTTTCAAAGCAAACGCGAAAATGTGATTCATTGTTTGAAATACGGGGAGAAGAATAGAGTATTGTGAATTTACGGTTGTCATTAACAGCCTGTTCACATGCCTGGGAAATCCAACAAGCAGCAGCTTCCTTCGATTCGAAGTGGGTAGCCCAGTAATAACCAGAATGCTGGTCCTCAGGGATTCTCTTCAATTCCCACTAACAATGAAAGCCTAATGAAGGTACGTAAGCTGGTTTTTATCATAAATAGCGTTCACAAATCATCCGCCTGACTCGTGGCTGACATACACTTTATGTGATCCATGAAAAGACTGAAAATTTCGGTTCTGGTTCTTCTTATAAATTATCGCTGTTGTTGCGATGGACGGTAGCGGCCCCAGTACTTCTGCTGCTGCTGTAGCTGCGCCCAGAAAAGCATCCCGGAAGCCTGAATGTATGTTTTGCTTCCCAATCCACCCTCTCTTTGGTTTTATTGTTTCACATAACAATTGACTTCTTGTTGTATTATAAGGTTTAATTAAACATAATCAGGTGGGCTAAATCAATCCCTTGGCAGACAATCAATTTGAATAAGTTGGTCTAGAGTGAATTGAAACCAAGATCTTATTGTTTCACAGAACAATTGGCTTCTTGTTGTGTTATAAGGTTTAATTAAACATAATCAGGTGGGCCCAATCAATCTTCTGGCAGACAATCAATTTGAATAAGTTGGGTTTAGAGTGAATTGAAACCAAGATCTGTTGCAATGATTTGCAACATTGCCCATAAGCTGAAACAACAGGATTTGTGAAAACCATGTCTCAATTTGACTAAACCCTTGTGATGATGTTATGGGATAGATGAAGGAGAGCTAAGAAAACATGTAACAAAACTGAGAATTCATGTTTGGAGGCCAATATCACGAAATAGTCCAATACCAACAAGTTTTCCCCCTCTTGCGTTTAAGATAAACTTTCAAGCAGTAATTTGGGAAACTTTGGTTTCCGTGTGTTTCGTGCACAAACCAAGGTTCAAATTCTCAGTGACACCTTTTCCCTGCTGCATCTTAGGCTGATCAGCCCAAGGGATTCTTGGTTACATTCCATTGTAATACTCCCAAAACGAGCAAGGGCACGCTTACCACGTTAATCATGAAGCATCTTGTCAAAGTAAAATATAAAACTTTGGTCCCTTATGATCTGTGCACGGAAATTTGATGAAAATAAATATAAGCTTTAGGCTGTCTCACACTGGTTGATGTTCCGAGATAACTTCATTTACGCTTTTCTTGTCAACTTAAATTCCTGCGAAAATAAAATGAAATAATCATAATAAACAGGATTACAAAATGGAAGATTGAAACAGCCCTCCCAAAATAAGGAAGAGCAAGCTTACCATGTTAATCATGAAGCACCTTGTCAAAGTACAATGAAAAACTTTGGTCCCTTATGATCTGAACACGGATATTTGATGAAAATAAATGTAAGCTTTAGGCTGTCTCACACTGGTTGATGTTCCGACATAACTTCAATTACGCTTTTCTTGTCAACTTAAATTTCTGCGAAAATAAAATTAAGTAACCATAATAAACAATATTACAAAATGGAAGATTGAAACAGCCTTTTAGGAGGCATTGACAGAGCATGCTTGTAAACTGTTTCCGAATAACACCAACCACAGGAAACAACGCTTATAACTGTGAACTTGTGAAGATCTGACACCGAACCCCAGAGCCTGCTGGTGGTCTGCGCCTCTGTGACTTGTTCCCATGTATCCAATCTAAAATCTTGTAACCAAAATATCGTTGGCTGATGTAGGTACCATTTGAGAGTCACATGCAGATCCAGAAGATGGGACAGAGGAGCCACATCTTCCTTGAGAAGCATTTGAATGTTCTGGTGCAGGTCTGAAGTCCACTGTGCTTCATACTAGCTCATGAGAAGATTTGAAGGTTCTCTGTAAAGCCTACAGGAATCATTAAGAAAACAACTAGCATCAATATGCCCATTAGTTAAATTGAATCCCAGGAATTTCATAAGTAGGTCGTGACCTACTTTACAATTGGACAGAACTCAATTCAGCTTAAGTCCATCTTGCACTTGTAGCTTCATCAGGCTAAAATAAATTGTGATCCCATCCATAAATTCCTGGTTGAATGCTGCTGTCTTAAGAAATTGAAATTTTGATAAGTTTGAACTTTGACTGAATTAAATTGCATTTCTTGTCTTGCCATACTTAAAGTAGGTCACCTCCTACTTTAAGCACAGTTCTGAACCTAAATTTTGTTGAATTTTAACATGTGCATGATATTCTTAAAAATTGCAGACTGTAATAGAGATAGATCTTGAAAAGTAAACAGCAGTAAGACAAGTACAGTAGTCAACCAAGCGTCACACAATTGAACACATGATTTTTCATGGGGAAACCGTTAAAGGACAAAAACCTCAAAGCATTAGTAATTCATCCTCTAAATGAGATGACTGAGTTTATACATGAAAGAAGAAAATTTGATCTCAGGATTCTGAGATGAATGTACAAAAATTTCTAAAATCAAGGAAGCCCTAGCAGGCTTGCTGCTGCTGCCATGTGGAGGGTGAGCTAATGCTGAGTCTTGTAGCAACCTTCTGCTGCAAACCCTAACCACCTGTAGCAGCCCTACTGCTGCAGACCGTGACCATCAACCTGCTGCCTGAGACCTGTTGTGTGCTGCCTGAGACCATCAACCTGCTGCCCGAGATTTGTTATGGGCTGTCCGTGACCTGCTGTATGCTGCTGCTGTCAATGGTAACCAGCAGCGAGGGTTGGGGCAGCCTTCTGCTGCAACCCATCAGCACCAGCGAATGTGGGGGCAGCCTTATGCTGCTGCCCGTGACCACCACTGAGAGTGAGGGAAGCCTTATGCTGCTGCCTGTGACCACCACCGGGAGTTGCTGTGGCAGCTCGCTGTTGCTGCCCTAGTCATCGTGAGCTGCTGTAGCAGCTTGTTGCTCCACCGTGCACTGTAGACTGAGAATGGAGATGCCCTAGCAAGCTATGCCGCCATACCAAGACAAGAGGAAGAATAAAGAAAAACTCAGCCACAGACTTTCCTTCAATAGCAGCGAATAAAAAGATAATCCCAGTCATGAATTGCCTTAGTAAAAAATGGAGCAGTTGAGTGATGAAGTTGTGTATAAAATGATTTGCAATTATCCTTTATTTATAGGCTATCAAACTTTTGAATTTGTTCCACATATTTAGGAGTTGACATTAGGGTTTAATTCTTTTTCATCTTTGACCCTTTGACTTTAATCTTTTTGTGGTACAAGGTCTTCTTTGTATTTTGACTTGTGCCACTTGGTCTTTCTCTTGTTGGTCTCATGGACCAAGACTAGGGTTAGATGGTCCTCCAAGTATTTTGTGGTCAAAGCAAGTGGTCTCAAGGGTCCTTGTGGTTCATTCATGCCCACTCAAAGTACATCATCATAAATAAGGAGAACTACTAAATGCTTTATCTTGATCTCCTTGTGTCACCAAGATCAGGTGCTAGGTCTCTCAACCAGGGGTAGTTAGTCCTTGGAGAAGGTCTCATAGCCCATAGATCAAGGAGAGGAGTACATCACGTGCCCAGACCCGGTCTAGGGCTTATGGTGATGACCTAGTAACTGACCAGGTGCCTCAGCCCCAGGATGCATCAAATGACTCAATGTCAAATACTTGGTAACTGACCAAGTGCCTCCATTCTCACGGAGACTGGGTCAATTTTCTGGTAACTGACCAGGTGCATCCATTCTCCCAGAGAATGGCCCTCAGCCGCAGCCTGAGTCCCCTAGTCCCAGACTGGTTCAAATTCATGGTAACTAACCAGGTGTCTCCATTCAAAGAATGGCCCTCAGCCCCAGTCTTAGATTGGGTCAAATTCCTGGTAACTGACCAGGTGCCTCCATTGTCCCAGAGAATGGCTCTTGATGCTGCTTAGGAAAAATCAACTCTCCCTCTCAGTGAGAGAGGTATTTTTTGCCATACCAAGCTTGTCACGAAAGTACACAAACTTTGTTGATGTCAGAGGCTTGGTCAATATATCTGCAATCTGTTCATCTGTATGGATGTATTGAAGCTTTAGGATGCCTCTCTGTACTAAGCCTCTGATGAAGTGGTACTTCATTTCAATGTGTTTCGATCTGTCGTGAAACACCGGGTTCTCTGAAAACTTAATGCAACTCTGATTATCACAATGAATAATAGTTGACTCGAGCTTTCCACCGAACAGATCAGAGAGTAGTTTACTAAGCCAAACTGCTTCTTTGCAGGCATCACTAGCAGCAATATACTCAACTTCGGCTGTGCTCTGAGCTATGGAACCCTGTTTTCTGCTGGACCAAGAGATCATTGCTGATCCCATACTGAAATAGTAACTTGAAGTGCTTTTTCGGTCTACTGCACTTCCAGCCCAATCATAGTTAGCATATTCGACTAACATTATTCCACTGCTGGAAGTATACCTGATCCCATAAGTGATAGTACCACGCACATATCTGAGTACATGTTCAGTAGCTACCTAGTGTATGTGCTTTGGATCAGATATGAACTGACTCAGAGCATTCACTGTGTAACAGATACTTGGTCTCGTGTGGACTAGATACATCAAGGATCCAATGAGCTGTCAATACTGAGTGGGATCCACATCCTGTGAATAGGTGGCTGAGTCACGTAACTTCTTCAAGTTTGTTGTCATGGGTACGCTCATGGACTTGCAGTCTTGCATTCCAAATCTCTGCAAGATATCGACTGCATACTTCCCTTGTGTTAGGAAGATCTTGCCTGGCTTTTGCCTGGCTTTTGCCAGACCTCTAAGCCAAGAAAATAGTGCATCAAACCCAGATTCTTCATTTCAAATTCAGAGGTAAGCTCCCTCTTATACTGGGCTATTAGCTGTTCCTCCCCAGTAAGGAACAAGTCATCCACATACAAGACTAGGATCAAGTGATGGTTGTGAACAACCTTAAAGTACAGATTGGAGTCGGCAATACTTTTGGAGAAACCCAAGCTGTGAAGGTAGCCATCGATTCTTGCATACCAAACTCTCGGGGCCTGTTTGAGCCCATACAAGGTTTTCTTCAGTTTACACACATGGGACTTATCCCCATGAGTCACAAATCCTTCTGGTTGTTCAATGCAGACTTCCTCTTCAATTTTTCCATTGAGGAAGGCTGTTTTTACATCCATCTGATGGAGTTTCCATCCAAACACAATAATAAAGGAGATGATAGTTCTGATGGTGGTATATCTGGCAATAGGAGCAAAAGTTTCATCATATTCTATGCCTTCTTCTTGAGTGAAGCCACGAGCTACAAATCTGGCTTAATAGTTTTCAATGGTGCCATTGGTAGCATGCTTGATTTTGTAAAGCCATCTAGACGTTACCACAGACTTCCCTATCGGTCTAGGGACAACTTCCCACACATCATTTTTCATAATTGAACTATATTCTTTGAACATTGCATCATTCCATACCTGTAGCTTTGCTGCTTCTTTGTATGTGGAGGGTTCTGCATTAATGGGCTTGCTCATAAAGCCTGAGTACTTCTGGGGCTTTATGCTTTCTCTGAAAGTTTTGGGAGGAGCTTTATGCTTCTCAGCTTCTTGCAATGTTTCTTGATACTAGGCAGGTCTCCTTTTGGAAGGTGAAACCTCAAGTAGTTCTTCAACTGGTCTTTCAGATTCTTGGGGCATATCTGGAATTTCAGGCTTATTTTCTTCTTCCTCCCTCTGAACTTTTGAATCTGGAATTCCAGAAGGAGTTTCTTCTATATCATCTGGAAGCTCTTTTGAATGGCGGAACACAGCTTCCTCATGGAATATCACGTCTATATTGACTTCAATGTACCTTTGTCCAGGAACATAGATGTGGTAAGATTTCGAGCTTTCACTGTAACCAACAAATATGCCTTTCTTTCCGGAAAGCTCTAGCTTAGACCTCTTTTCTTTTGGTACATGAATATGCACAGGAGTGCCAAAAATCCTCATGTGGTCAACTGCGGATTTCTTGTCTGCAAATACTTCTTCTAGAGTCTTTTCCCCCAAGATGGCACGAGTGCTTATGTTTTGAATGTACACATCAGTACATGCAGCTTCAGCCCACAGAGATAAAGGAAGATCAAGGTCACTCAGCATAGCTTTGGCAGCTTCACATATAGTTCTATTCTTCCTTTCTGCAACCCCATTCTGTTGAGGGTTGTATGCTACTGTCAGCTCCCTCTTGATTCCTGCTTCTCGACAAAAATCATTAAACTCATTAGATTCGTATTCACCTCCGTAATCTGACCTCAGGATACAGATGTGTCTTCCTATTTGGTTTTCAATTAGAGCCTTGAACTCTTTGAATTTGTCAAAAGTTTCACTCTTGACTTTTAGAAACTAGATCCAGGACTTGCGAGAGTGATCATCTATGAACCATACATAATACAAGCACCCACTCAAGGAGTTTGAAGACATAGGCCCAGATATGTCAGAATGAATCAATTCCAAGATTCCTTTAGATATATTCTTGCTTCTTGGGAAGGATTTCTTAGTGTTCTTACCTAGAGTACAACCTTTGCAAACACCACTATGTTCAAGAGAAAACTCAGGCACACCTATGACCATCTTTTGAAGACCAGGGAGTGCTGTATAGTGAAGGTGTCCAAACCTTCGATGCCATAGTTCGCATGGGTCAATTGTGTTGTGAACCAATGCTTGAGTGGAGTGTCCAGAAGTTTTGTGAAGACCTCCCTCTCGAACTCTAGTCGATTCTGCTGAGCTTAACTTCTCATTCTTTGCCCATAGTAGGACCTTTTTGTCCATGAAGAGAACCTTGTAGCCTTTATCTTCTAAGACAACAATAGAGAGGAGGTTCTTCTTCAAACCAGGGACATATAGTATGTCTTCAATATGCAAGACCGTCCCTAAGTCAAGTTGAAGTGAAGTTGAGCCAACTCCTTCAATTTTGTAGGTGGTGTCATCCCCAAGTTCTATTTAAGTAGTGAAATTCTTCTTTTTGTAGCTGGTAAGTGCTTTACGAAAACCTGTTATATGTCTAGAAGCATCACTATCCACTAACCAAGAGTTAGCACTGTTGGTGATGTTTCCTGAGAGAGCAGAGATCAAGTAGTATTCCCTTCTAGGCTCATCTTCTTTGGAAGACTTAGCATTCTTCTTCTTCTTAGGTTCATCTTCTTCTGTTGTAGAAGCTTAAAACCTTCTTTTGAACCTTCTCTTTGGCTGCATGTGGACTGACATAATGTCCCATCTTATGACAATTGAAACATTATATATTTGGAGCATCTGATTGCTTACCTCGTGGCTTCTTTTTTTTCTTCTTCTGAGGGAAGGGCTTCTTGAACTTCTTTGTTTTGGCTGTAAGAGCAAGGTTCCCTTCCTTAGCGCCATTTGTTCTGCTGTGAACTCTTCCCTCTTCTTCCAAATAGTCATGCCAACGTCTATCAAAGTTTGGCTGAGATTCACGTCCACTTACTGTTGCTAGAAAGGTTTCCCAAGAAATGGGAAGACCATCGAATACAATCTGTACAAGATCATCATCATCTATAGGTACACCAATAGCAAAAAGTTGGTCTCTTACTTGTGCAATTTTTGTGAAGAAGGGAGCCACTCCTTCATCTTTATTCATCTTCAATGTACGAAGTCTCTTATTCAATACTCTCTTCTGGCTGGTTGCTTTCGTCTCATATAAATTTGTCAATGTGTCAAAGCATTCTTTGATAGCCTTCAATGGTGTTAAGGTGGGCATCAAGGTCTCCTTGAATAGGCATAAATGATTCTCCTTGCCTTTGCTTGCTTCTTCTTGAAGGCAATCCTTCGTGCATTAGATGTAGGTTCTTCTGTGGCATTAAGAACCAAGTCATCAAGGTCATTCTCTTCCAAGGTGGCCAGAAGCCTAGCTTTCCATGAGTTGTAGTTGGCTGACCTCTCAAGCCTTTCTTCCGGTCTGAAGGTGTTGGTAGCCATCTTTGATCAACAAGTCTGCTATCTCAGTATGCAATTGTCCCAAGGTCTAGGAGGGTTACAGTGATCTGCTCACTCACTGCAATCTTCACATGCAAAGCTTTGATACCATGTTGAATTTTAACATGTGCATGATATTCCTAAAAATTGCAGACTGTAATAGAGATAGATCTTGAAAAGTAAACAGCAGTAAGACAAGTACAGTGGTCAACTAAGCATCACACAATTGACCACATGATTTTTCACATGGAAACCTTTAAAGGACAAAAACCCCAAAGCATTAGTAATTCATCCTCTAAATGAGATGACTGAGTTTGTACATGAAAGAAGAAAATTTGATCTTAGAATTATGAGATGAATGTACAAAAATTTCCAAATTCAAGGAAGCCCTAACATGCTTGTTGCTGTTGCCACCATATGTTGTTGCCACGTGGAGGGTGAGCTAATGCCGAGTCCTGTAGCAACCTTCTGCTGCAAACCCTAACCACCTGTAGCAGCCCAACTGTTGCTGCCCATGACCATCAACCTGTTGCCCGAGACCTGTTGTGTGCTGCCCGAGACCATCAACCTGTTGCTCGAGATCTGTTATGTGCTGCCCGTGACCTGCTATATGCTGCTGTTGTTAATGGTAACCAACAACGAGGGTTGCGGCAACCTTCTGCTGCAACCCGTGAACACCAACGAATGTGGGGGTAGCCTTATGTTGCTGCCTGTGACCACCACCGAGAGTGAGGGCAACCTTATGCTGCTGCCTGTGACCACCAACGAGAGCTGTTGTGGCAGCTTGCTGTTGCTTCCCTAGTCACCGTGAGCTGCTGAATCAGCTTGTTGCTGCTCCACTGTGCACTGTAGACTGAGAATGGAGATGCCCTAGCAAGCTATGCTGTCATACTAGGACAAGAGGAAGAACAAATAAAATCTTAGCCCCAAACTTTCCTTCAATAGTAGCGATTAAAAAGATAATCCTAGTGACAAATTGCCTCGGTAAAAAATGCAGCAGTTGAGTGATGAAGTTGTGTATAAATTGATTTGCAATTAATTGTCCTTTTTTTATACTCTATCAAACATTTGAATTTGTTCCACATATTTAGGATTTGACATTAGGGTTTAATTCTTTTTCATCTTTGACCCTTTGACTTTAATCTTTTTGTTTTACAAGGTCTTCTTTGTATTTTGACTTGTGCCACTTGGTCTTTCTCTTGTTGGTCTTATGAACCAAGACTAGGGCTAGATGGTCCTCCAAGTATTTTGTGGTCAAAGCAAGTGGTCTCAAGGGTCCTTGTGGTTCATTCATGCCCACTCAAAGTACATCATCATAAACAAGGAGAATTACTAAATGCTTTATCTTGATCTCCTCGTGTCACCAAGATTAGGTGTTAGGTCTCTCAATGAGGGGTAGCTAGTCCCTAGAGAAGGTATCATAGCCCATAGATCAAGGAGAGGAGTACATCACGTGCCCAGACCCGGTCTAGGGCTTATGGTGATGACCTAGTAACTGACCAGGTGCCTCAGCCCCAGGTTGCATCAAATGACTCAATGCCAAATACTTGGTAACTGACCAAGTGCCTCCATTCTCCCAGAGAATGGCCCTCATCCCCAGGTTGAGTCCCTAGTTCTAGACTAGGTTAAATTCCTGGTTACTGACTAGGTGCCTCCATTCAGTGAATGGCCCTCAGCTCTAGGCTTAAACCCCCAGTCCCAGACTGGGTCAATTTCTTGGTAACTGACCAGGTGCGTGCATTCTCCTAGAGAATGGCCCTCAGCCCCAGGCTGAGTCCCCTAGTCCTAGACTGGTTCAAATTCCTGGTAACTAACCAGGTGCCTCCATTCAAAGAATGGCCCTCAGCCCCAGGCTGAGTCCCCCTAGTCCTAGACTGGGTCAAATTCCTGGTAATTGACCAAGTGCTTCCATTCTCCTAGAGAATGGGGTCAAATTCCTGGTAATTGACCAGGTGCTTCCATTCTCCTAGAGAATGGCTCTTGATGCTGCTTAGGAAAAATCAACAAATTTACACTTACAATTGTGGTTGTCTGATGATACCAATTAGTGGGAAATAACCCTCAGTCAAATTTGTTTCACCTTTACCTTAAACAGTGTTTGTAAACAGTTTGCAGTGTGACAAGCGACACATTTATAGATTCATTGCTAACTTAATCAACCTGTCAGTTGAGTAGCCCTTAGGAGAACGTCTTGCTGCTCAAATCTGATTCTGATATATAGCCACTTGTAAAACCGAGATTTTGAAGAGCTCCAGTTCTCACAAGAATTTTTTTAGAGCACTGAACCCTGTTGTGTAAATTAATTCGCAAAGATCTAAATACCAATTTGTTTGAGAAATATTTTTTTATGATTTCATGCCATGGTATTGATCTCCTAGAAAGGTTGTCACTATAGGTAAGTCAAGGATTTGCTTCAAAAAACCTGGCAGTGATAGGAAACACCCATGGGAGAGGGATTTGAAATGTAAATTTGTTGGATCTTTGGAAACAATCTGGGAGGGGTAGTGTGGAGGGTTTCAAACTTTCACAGGGATCAGAGGGTAAGGTGTTTGCTTTTTTGTCTTATGAATCTGGGATAGGAATCTAATAACCTGGCAGAGGCGGAAGGCCTGCTGACAAGATGAAAGTTGGTTGTAATGCAAAGGCACTTACATTTGGAACTGGAAGGAGACTCAGAGATCCTTACAGAATGGGTGGGAGGTAATAGGTTGGAGTGCCTAGACAATTAGATACTCAAGAGTCAAGGGCAAAGTTCATGAAATAAGGAAACTAAATGAGTTCTTTAACATATGAATGCCATTGACATTATGAGAAGAAGGAACAAGGTTGCTGATAAATTGGCTAATCTAGCGATTGATCTATG
Organism: Pseudotsuga menziesii; assembly: GCA_001517045.1. Lineage (NCBI taxonomy): Eukaryota > Viridiplantae > Streptophyta > Pinopsida > Pinales > Pinaceae > Pseudotsuga > Pseudotsuga menziesii. Next base: position 138,876 of record LPNX010507677.1, read on the forward strand.
GCATACCCTTGACTCGCAAGGTTACTTGGGAGCGGGAGCAAAAGCGAGAAGCGGGAGCGAAGCGAAAAGCAAAATTTTCAAAAGCTTCCAGGGTGGGAGTGTTTTCAGGAGCGTTTTTTATATAATATATATTTTTATATATTTTGATGCATATGTCAACAAAACCATGTGTATCCATCAAAATTGAAACCATTATACACAAATATGCAAAGTTTCTCATGTATATAGCAAGTAAGAGTGCATACAACCAAAATAGCTCCAAGTGCAATCCATATTTGAACCAAAGTACATCAATAAATAGGCTATAAACTAGGGATTCTTCAAAAACAAGTTTTGAGGCCATCAACATCAATCTGAACAATCATCACCACCAACATTAAGATACATAGAGGGGTTGATGTGTTTGATTAAATGGCAATCCCATACCCTCATAGATGATATAATCTGGTGGGAACATTGCAATCCTAAAATCCTAAAAACTTTTAACCATGTTGAATTTTGAATGGGATAAAAAATTCTACTTTTTGCATTTGAAGTCTGATGAGGTTGGAACCACTCTCAAACATCCTAAACAATTAATGGTAATGTTAAAAATTTAAGTAAAAGGATATTAATTTATTAAATGAAAGATAAGGAGAATGCCAACTTTTACTTTAAGAATTTAATATTACGATTTGATGCTACTGATGATTACTAAGGTTAGGTTTTTTGTTATTAGAGTAGGCTTTGGCTCCTTTATATAGCATTTTTATGGACCTAGGGTTAGTTACCCCCCCCACCCATCACTTAAAGTTTTGGTTTTTTTGAAGAAAACTTGGAAAAAAAGGTGGGAGCATTTTTTTTTTGCTTGGAAGCGAGCTTCCTGAAAACGCTCCCGTATGGGAGCGTTTAGGAAGCACGTTTCCCCAATGCTTCTTGGACGCTTCCTTCGGAAGCGAGCTTCGGGAGCGGGGGCGAAGGGGGGAGGTGCGCTCCCACGCAACATAACCCTTGAGGGGATGTAAATTTGGTCAGGTTCACTATTTTCCTCAAGTTATAATTAGTGGCTCATTATGCTCCAGATTTTAAATCTAGACAAGGGAAGCATTAAATAAAATGACCACTCAATCTTTTAACGTGCAACATGTTGGGGTTGGAGTTATAACGTAGAGGTAATCTTCATCAGCAATAATGGTGGAATATTATTGATGCAGGGAAAGAGGGTTGTGGTGGTTACATATGTCCTAATGTGGAATGGTGATGACAGACTACAGTATAATTCACACAAGAAAAGATGCATCTAGAAGATGTGACCTGTTAAGAAGTAGGATCAAGATAATGATGTTGAATCAGGAGAATTGGGATCAAGTCTATTTAGTTAGTATGTATTCTAATTTGAATGACAATATAGAGAATGGCAGTGAGGCTATTTACCCATTTTTTTTGCTTTAAGCTTTCTATCTTCAGTGTAGAATCTTGGGGGCTTATAGATGACAGGTAAATATGTGAGGAGGTCAAGGAGGCAGCTAGTAGGATCAGTGTGGAAATTTTTGAAAACCATGCTTGATGTAAACTCAGAAATTTCACCTCAATTTTGAGGTTTCCAAGATCTATTTCCTTAAGCCTTAGGGTTGACTTTGAATTATAAATCACGGCAGTAGATAGTTCACTTCTGTTCAACCAAACAAGCAGCCCAATAAACTCAACACCAAGGGAACTATGTTTCCATCCCTAGGCACAATCCCCATCATAGGACAGATCTGAAAATAATTCATAAACAACGGATTTGTTGCAGCCACAAAGCTACCCTCTTAGCTTCTATTTACTTGTCAAGACTTAAATCACTCAGCAAAATCTGCTCCATTTATATTAAATCAGCTTAGATAACAAGCATTAGAAACTATAATCACCACGAGAACATAAGCTGAAAATCAGATCCGGAAGCACACAGAGTTTGGATAGCATAGTACACTTCATATATACATAAGAATGTAGTTACAAGTACACACCAACCTAAGTCACATGGTTCGGGTTCAAGTTCAAATTCGGAAATCATTTGATTTGATTTAAATTTGATTTTTTTGATGAGGTTCGGCATTGTATTTCTGTGTGTGTGTGTGTGTGTGTGTATGAACTTTAAAATGAAGTATAACATTAAACAATAGAAAATCAACATCAATAAACATATATGAGTAAGAATGAGTAACTTATTCATGATAAAATTCAATCATCAATGCCCTTATAAAATTTAGACTTATAGTAGAAGATATTCTTTAAACTTTGGAATTTAAGAGGAAGAATTAGGAGAAGCTAAATTTTAATTTTTATCATAAGTTAAAATCACATCATTCAATATGCAGAAATCTCGACATTAAGCATGTGATGCGGTTTCTCGAACACAAGATTCTCCTTCTTAGTAGAGAACCATTCGATAGTGGTTGGGATCATAGTTTTAAAAATCGACCGAATCGGTTTCGGAATCGGTCGATTCACCGATTTGAGGGCAAACCGAATCAAATCGGATGAAAAATCGGTTTGGTCAACCAATTTGGTATCGAACCGGCCGATTCTGTACCAATCGGCCAGTTCGGTACCGAACTGTTATGATTGGCCGATTAATGACAAAAATCAGCCGCTTTTTTGTCGACCTGCAAACTTAAGTATACAGGGTTTTTAAAAGTTTTATTTCATTTTTAAATTTTCCTAACCTAATTTTCCCGCCTAACCTATTGGTGGCTACCCCTTGGGTCCACAACCTTCATTTCATTTGCAATTGGCATCGTGAAGTGGACTATGGGAGACTGTCTGCAGTTGCGAACTCCTGGATTTTGCAACAGACTATTGGAACCCCGCGTGGATAGTGGATTGTGCAAAAATCAAGTGCAAGGGACTGTTGAACAGTTGGAACCCCGAGTGGGATGTGGAGTGACCCGTGGAGACTGGAACTCGAACTGTGAGTGTGGAACCTGAATTCATGGAGCAGAGTCAGTAGATTGCAATAGCACTTGGAGACTCGTGGATCACTAAGCAGCTGGTACACTTTGTGACATTTTGATATATTGACTCTTATATGGTATCTACATGAGTAGACTTTGGATATTTTGTCTTTAATGCATTGGAGTCATGGATTAGAATCTTGAAAATGTTGTTTCTCTTCAAAATTTAAATATTTTATGTATTTTTGAGCAAACCAATTCATTAAATTCAAATCGACCTATTTATTACCGATTCATTGTTGATTCCCTTTATGATTCGGAGTGGACCCTCGATCGATTCCTAGTCCGATTTTGATTTTTAAAACTATGGTTGGGGTATGTGAATTCCCCTTCTTAGTAAAAAACCATTCGACAGTGGTTGGGGTACATGGATACCAAATGGTGGAGCTCTCAGCCTCGACTCTAAAGGATTGAGGTTATATGAAAATTGGTGCCATTACCCACGACTCCACACTAGGCCAAGTCTCAGGTGCCCTCACTACTTCTCTGACTTGTTGACTCTATCTAGAGCTCAGTTGATGGCTTGTTCAATGTGATCCTTGTCAATGGACCACGATTCCACTTGAGCGTTGAAACCTGTAGCAGAGTCAACTTTCGGTTTCAATGTTGTTGGAGACTATAGTTGGGAGTTGGCTGTTGAGCATGAACTGAAGTATGAAGATCGAACTCTTCGAGGGGCCAAGGTTTACTTAGCATTGAAAAATCAATAGTTGAGAGGCTTGCAAATGATCCTTGTGTGAAAAAAGACTTTGTGGTGTAGTTTTTTTTAATTTACAAGTTAGTTAAAAAATTCTAAATCAAATCCCAAATTATTTCGCCATAAAACTCACCATAACATAACATTCACCTAGGGTTTGGGTTCGATTAGAATCGCCTTGAAGTTCTTCTTTGGAGTTCGCCAAATTGAAACAATTTTTTCTTTTCTTTTCAAGTTCGCTCAATTTTGAACCTCAAGGTTTGATTTCAGCAAACATTGTGACTTAAATACCAACAACTTATCACAAGCTAGTACAAGATAGTCCTTTAAGCTTATCACAAGCAAGGACTCTACTATGAATCCAAACCCTATCTAGGAAATCCACTATCAACATTAAACACTAACTAGGAAATATGGTCTAGTAGGGCATCACATAAGGCTACTCCTAGCCACTCCAAAGGCTCAACAAGCAGTTAACATCAATACCAACAAGTCCACCCTTGATCTTTCAACAAGATCTCCAAGCAAAGCGCTCCAAGTCTCCTCTTGGGTTTCTTTGTTACACAAGGACTTCAACCCTAGCACTTCAAGTCTCCTATAGGTTTTGTCTCGCACAAGCCCTAGCGCCGTCCTCCCTTGCATAAATACAAGTACGAAGACTCAATAAAAGTCTGTCTTCATGATACAAATGAGCTAATTAACTCTCACATGCTTCCACATTAGTACTGCAACTAAAGACTCTCCTCTTGTTATCCAAAACATGTGAGGGAGGCCAACAATAGTAAAGTGGACTAGGTCCACAAGCAACCAAGTCTAATCCTCAAGATAAGGTCTCTGAATAAAGCATTCTTTGTCCAAGGTGTACACATGTCAAGACAAGGCTTCTCAAGTGGTGCATTCTCCAAGTGTCAAGCGCTCCTCATCACAAGGCTCGTCGCTCATCCAAGACGACATCCAATGTTGCGACGCTCCTCAATATATGTGTTTGGGTCCACAAACAACCCCAAACAATATGACCTCAACCTAGGCATCCTTAAGTCAAGCACTCATCCTCCTAAGGCATGCCAAGTGGCCCCATTTCACCTAGGGCTAAGCACCCTCTGTCCTAGTGCCTAGTGCTCCTCCTCCAAAGTAGATCCAACACCCATGCAAGCAACCATCCTCTTCAACACTAAGCCATGTAGAAGATATCAATGCCACATAAGATAACCACCTCATCAAGGAGTGTGCTACAGCTAGCACCAAGTCCAAGGTCAAGCAAACACCCATAGAAATCTCTCCAAATGTCATCAACCAAAGGGTCTAAGATACAACTAAGGGGCTAGGGTTTCACCATGCACCCCACATCACTTGAAGGAACCCCTTGCATGGTGTAAACACTTTTGGAGCAACCCAAAAGCTACCAATCAGCTCTTTTAACAAAGGAGAGGTGAAAGGGGAAGCGCAGACTGCAGAATCGCAGATAGTGTTGAATGGAGCAGAAGGAGAGGGAGAAATATTTCAATATTTCCCTTGAGATGCAGGAATACATGGAGGAGTGGAAGTTTCAAGGGAATTATTTAGAAGGACAGGAGATGAGGAGGTAAAAGGTTGAAAGAAGGCAAGATGGTCTGATTAAAGGATTTTGGAAATATCCATGGCAGGCAGAATATCTCTGTTCTGTGTTCTGGCATCTAGAATAAGCTGTGTTATTGGATCCACCACCCGAGTGTGTAGGATCCGCGTATCCACAGATCCAATACATATCTGGATCGGATTCGCCTCGGATCCACCATGGAAATGGATCCCCTACAGAAGGAAACGTATCCTGGTCCCATGAAATGAATCCTGTGAAAAATCAAACAATTCCTGAAATTTTCAAACGAATCCCGCAAGTTCCAGTGCTTTTATGACCCATTGTTCCCCCCAAAAATTGTTTTTTAATGAAAAACTTGAAAAGCCCTAAACACCTAATGGTTAAAAGCATAAACCCCATTCCTGCTCAAGGTCTGATCTATCCTTATGTCAAGATCTGCTCTTGAACTCTGATATATCAATATTAAGGTCTGCTTTCAACGTTTTTATTTGATTTATCTTTATGGTCAAGGTCTGCTGTTAGGGGCTGATCTATCTTAATGTGCTATGTTGTTACTCAGTTCACCTACATTGTTCTGTAGTCTTGCCATAGCGTTCAAGAAAACCACTTTATTCCCTGCTGATAGGGACATGTGGATGTGGCTCACAAAAACACTCTTATGACCTGCTTCAAGTTCATGCTGAAATGGTTTTTAAAATTCTCAATATCAATCATGGTTACAATTTATCAAATTATCAATTATGGTACATGACATCTCTTTTTTGACAATAACTTATAGTTCTACTCTTGTGTTTCCTAAATAGTTTTGTTTCTTCATTCTATTCTTATTTGTTTATTATAAAAATATTTATATTTGTTTGTACTTGTCGTTTCCCTGCCGTATCCGGATCCTGGGTTTTAAAAAATCTAGTGAATCCGTATCTGTATCCAGATCTGGATTCGAATCCATATCCGTATCCTAGTAACTTAGAGAATAAGCTATGAAGGGAATTATATATATATAATCTTATTTTTACCAAGGAAAAAAACACATTCTTTATTCTAGCAGAGAATAAAAAGCACTCTCTTGAGGTGCTCAAGGAACAGTACATCTAGTTGAGTCTGACCATAGATTTGTACTCATTCATAGCACAGTCCTTCAAAATAGATTGGAAATTAAAAATAAAACGACCAATAATCCCTCAGGATAACTATCCACACCTCCTCATATAAAAAACTTTAAGTCCTTATTTCACATGTTACAATATTCCATAATCACAAGATAAATAAAAAGCTAATGATCAACGGTGTCATGTGGAATACAAATTTAACAGAACTAGATATTCTGTCTAAATGTAGTGATATTTCCATCCAAAGACTCCTACAGCACGAGCTGGCCAACTTGCAAGATTAACACTTCTTTTGACAAGGCATCAGCAGCAGTATTCAACTCCCTAAAGACATGACATGTCAAGCAAATCTTGTCAAATTAAACAGAGTTCTCCTTGATTTGTTCTGCAAGTAGAAGCAAATTTATATTTTGAATATGGAGAAGATTTTTCATCCAATTTATTACCAATGGTGATCCCTAAAGACCTGCAGCTGCTGTAAGCCTTTATCCATAGCTGCCATTAGAAGAAATCTAAGCACCATAAATTTACCATAGTTATTAACTTATTTGTGCCACTTCCCATATTTGCTTTGAACTGAAAGAAATGGTTGTCTGAAAGATATCAAATGCCACCCATACTACAAAGTGAATCGGGCCCCTGACAGCCCCCATCAAAATATCTCCATGGAGTAAATTTGTCAACCATCTGTCGAAAAGTCCTTACCTTTTCAGTAGATTTGTACTGTTGAAATATAGTGCATACCTGTGCTGTTACCTGAAAATAAGGAATAGATATATTCTCTAATAAAACAGCATTGCAAGCAATCCATATGCCCCATAAACCAGAAAGGGAATGTATCTGTTTTTTTTAAATTCTTCCTGTCAAACCAGATCTTTATACAGTCCTCAAGTCCCATCCCAAATATCATTATGGCCCAACCATTGCCCCATATCAACTAGGAAGGGAAATATGTTTTGGCAACGTCTGGTGTTTCAACTTATGAAAGGATTGAGAATTTGTGTTCTGAGATGGTGGAGCTATTGAAGGAGAAGGGAGAAATAAGTCCCTACAAAAAGAGTATTATTGAGATGTTGGAGCCAGTGTTTTTAAAACCGTTCAACTCGAAACTGGAACTGGCCGAGTTGACGGGTTCAATCTTCATCAATATCAAACCGGGACAAAATTCGGCTCGGATGCCGGTTTGGTACCAAACCAGCCTCAAACTGGCCGGTTTTTTATTAACTTGGCCGAGTCAATACAAACATGCCCAAGGTGCATGCGTGGTGGCTAGACATAGATGCTCATAAAAAAGATTGACTAGTCTGTCAGTAATATTGAATAGTAATGTTAAATTCTTAAAGTAAAAGTATCCTTTTACTTAAATTTTTAACATTGCCATTAATTGTTTCAGGATGTTTGAGAGTGGTTCCAACCTCATCAGACCTCATATGCAAAAAGTAGAATTTTAGATCCCATTCAAAATTCAACAGACTTAATAGTTTTGAGGATTTCTGGATTGCAAAGTTTCCACTGGATTCTATCATGTATGAAGGCAAGGGATTGGAATTTAATCAAGCACATCAAACTCTCTATGTATCTTGATTTTGGTGGTGTTGATGCCTGATTGTAGAGGTTGATTGAATTGCTATGTCATGACCTTAATAAAAATGTATCCTTTAGTGAAGCAAAATTACTTATTAAGCATGGGAAGCTTTTCTAGCTTATTTGAACACCTAGATTAGGAAGTTTCATCAAAATTGTAGGGCGTTGACTAATGTCCTTGGAGGATCAACTTTGAGATTCAAGGTAGAGGCAAGGCCTAGAGCCTAGAGAATAGGATCCCAATATAGGCAAGGATTTTGATGATTATGAATTTTTAATTTTGATTCAGATATGTATTGCACTTGGTGCCATTTTGATATATTCACCCTTACATGTTATAGACATGAATAGACGTTGCATATTATGTCTCTAATAGTTTGAAATCATAGCTTGAAATGTTAAAAACTTAAATATATATGATTATTTTTTCATTAAAATTGTAAAATTTTATATATTTTTGAATAGTCCGAGTTATTGAAATCAAATCGCTTTGGTTCATTGCCGGTTTCGGTTTCAATTCGAGTTGACCCTCGACCAGTTCAACTCTCGGTTCCGAGTTTTAAAACATTGGTTGGAGCAGGATTTCAACTCTTCAAGGATCTTGTCTTGCAAGATTTTGGACAGTTTAAAGAGCTATTGTGTAATAGGTTGGAAGAATAATATACCAACTGTTGATGTTTCTCCAGGTTGTAGCATCGGGTAGACATTCATCCACGGGAAATGGCCCGAGTCATATGGCTAGTGGTGAATGGCCTAGGAAGGGGCAGGCAATCTCCCATTATCTTGAGCCATATGGTGTGGGGAGATTGGCCCCAAGATGCTATCACATTGCTTGCTCTATGATGGAGTGATCTATTCTATATTAGAGTGAGTTGACTTGTTTATTTGATTGGGGATTTCATCCCCTTGTGGAATATACAAGTCTAGTCTAATGTTAAATATCACATAGGCTCTAAGAAGTGTATGGGATTTCTTAGTGTGGGTCAAATCAACATTAGATATTTATGCATGAATAGACGTGCATGAGAGGAGATGATCATCAATAAGGACAACTTTTCTATGATGAAGAAATAACCAAGAAGACAACTCAACCATTGAAGAAGTCCCATATAGCATTGAAGAAGCCCCAAGGAAGATTGAAGACATGAAGACAAGTCGGCCCCAGCAGAAAGAACAAGTCAACCCTAATGAAAGTACAAGTCAACCCCACTAGTGAAACTTGAAGTGATTTCAAGTGTATAAATAAAGTGCTCACACTTTTCATTCTCATCCTCATCACATCATCTCTTCTCTTCTCCACTTGTGCGCACTTTCCAAGAAGGCCTAGCAAAGGTATAAGACGCGACTATTTTGGGTTCTTATTATCTCCTAGTGGCTCGCTATCTTTCCCTAGAGGTTCGCTAGGGTTTCCTCATGAAAGAGGGCTCATTGCTAGGGTTTCTTCATGAATGGTAATGTAGTTATTTGACTGATTTCTTCTAAGAAAAGTTGGCTGGGTTTTCTCCCAAGTTTGGGTTTCCCGAGGGAAAATTCTTGTGTCTATTGTGCATGGTTGTGTTGCTATGATCTTTTGTTTCCTCTGTAATTTAGGTTGAAGTTTTCAGTGTGCAATTATTTAATGAAAAGTAAAACTGTGGGATGAAAAGAATGCTTGAAATCATTAGGAAATAATTGTCAAGAATTGAAAATTGTATTTCTACTGCTATATGAGAAAATTCAACACCAACAAATGCCAATTTTTCTATGGTGAGATCTTGGAGATGTTTTTTTTGTAATTCTAATTTTATTTATATTAATAGGAAAAATACATATTGACTAAGAGAGCAATCCCATAAGTGCAAATTACTACTTAGGATCAAGACAAAATAAGCTTACTGTATTTAGTCCTTAGACTCTAGAGTCTAAACAGTCTAAACAATCCAACATCACCATAAATACCTATGCTTGTCAAAAAAGAGAGACAGGCTTGCAAGCTGATTGCCATACAATGATGCATATAAATAGTGACCAACTAGTCAACGGATCTAGAAATCTTAAATAAAATGTTGATACCTTGCCTTAGATATCTATGTTTATGATCACTGGAACAAAGTAACATGAAAAGCAGAAAATAGAACAAAACCTGGTAAGCTTAGTTCTACTCCTCATTCTCCTTTATCACCCCATCCAGGTAGTTATATTGAATTTGATGACAATTTGGACTGAGATCACCTTGAGTTAGATCTATCTAGCTTAGATTCAAATCCCCTTCCATCTTGTTGATCCCCTCATTGTCTAGTCAATCTGCTAACTTGTGAGCTGATTTCTTGACATGGGAAGGGATTAGGAACAAGATTTTTTTGATCAAATTAGCAAAGGCACTAAGACCGGCTACAAGCCGTCAATTTTGAGAAACCTTCTCCAGATTTGTGCCCTTATAGATCTTATTGAAAGCATCTATGACTAGTTGTGTGTCTCCTTCAATGACAAGGCTTCCATATCCATGAGTGATGGCAATTTGGAAACCAATTTCAAGAGGCTGCATCTCCACTACATTGTTTTGTGTCGTGTCTTGTGTATCCTACAAAAATGATGATGCTAAGGCACTTGCCATTGCGAAAGGCTCCTCCTATCTCTGTGGGTCTTGGGTTACCTTGGGAGGCCCTTTCGAAGTTCAACGCTACACAATGAACTGGAGGGATGCCAAAGGATAGGAGAGGGAGATCTGGGATGGAATTGCCGAGAATGTATAGGTAGATTGTCAAGATGAATTCCCTAATTTGACAAGATCTTTTTCTTCTACTCTTCTAACTTTTTATCTTCCTCTTGCCACCTAGAGGCTCTGGTAGTTTATTTGTTGTTTTGCTCAATTGTTTCCTTAAATTTCTATGGTTGTGTTCCTTTCAAATTATCCATATAAGAAAGTGAGGGAAAAGATCCCAAACTTTATAGAGGACAAGAAGAGTGGACAAAAGATCACAGTTATTCCTATCACTTTGATGGAAGAGTTGAGTTCCCCTTTCCCAAAGCCAGTAGGTTATAGGTGGTTGCAGAGGCATTCCTCATTTTTTTAGCTTGATTGAATACATAGCATTGAGAAGGCCCTTGAATGCCTTTTTTGCAAAGATTGTCCCAAATCAAAATTCTCATACAAGGCAACAACCACAAGAATGTTGTTATCGTAGGCCAAAGAGAGGAGTTCCAGATATTCAGCCATAAGTTTCTATCTGCTAATTTATTTGGGTGAAGAGCCAAATGGCAAACCTCTTTAACAGAGTAAGCTCCTTTTCCTTGGAAACCCAATGCATATATCTTTTCCATCTCTTATTCTTATTTTTTGATCTTGAATAATTGGCTCTAGGCCTTGCTTGTGTATATTCAAAATTTCCTGAGGTGATCACTATGTCGATTTCCACATTCTCCAGCTACTGTCACAATTGTTGTCCCTATTGCCTTGATCCTCCAGTGAGTAATCAAGAAGAGCTGCAGGAGAATCATGGCTTATAGTAATATTGGGAGATCCTAATCTTTGGCTGTTTCCAAGAGTTCTCCTAGAAAAGGTAGAGTAACCTTCTTTGACTATCCAAAAACTATGGTTTGGATTAAGTATTTGTTTCGAAAAGCGTTGTTTTGCATCATGGATCTCGTTCTAAATCCATTCATTTAGATTAACTAGTCTTTGTCATAATTGGCCACATATTTATCTTACCAGAAATGTGCCCATAATTCCAATGGGATTTTGAGCCACCTCCACCAGTGTTTACCACCCAAAGCCTTGTTCATAATCTAGACATCTTTGATTCCATCCCCTCCCTCGCTCTTCTGCATGCATACTTACTCCCAAGCTACTAAAGCTTACTTCTTCTCCCTTACGGGAATCTCCCCAAGAGAAATTCCCTTTTCAAGGGTTTGATTGCCTTGATGATTTTTGGGGGAGAAACAAAGGTTGAGAAAAGTTAAAGGGGCAACCTGGAAGACTAATTTGATCAAGAGCACTTTGCATGCAAGGGAAAGGAAACAAAAAGTCCATCCTTGCAAATTACTTTGTATCTACCTACCTTTGTTACTTCTGATGTTTTGATGTATGAGCATATCTTGTTGCCTATTTTGGCCATCATTTCCTTGTCCCAATACTCCTATGGAAGGGAGTACATCTTGATGCAGAATAGGGCTTGCGAAAAATCTTCTTTATTGGGGCAGAATCTTTCCATCTAGTAATGAAAGTGAAGGCCCGTGGAGTTGAAATATGACCCATTCTCAAAATCTCTCTCTTTGTCTTGGATATTGGTGAAGAGGCAACAAAAGAATCCTTTGGAATTGAGCTTAAGCTTGACTAAACCTTAGTGCTTCTAGTAGGTTTGAATCCATGAAGTGAGGGCTTTATTCATCGACCAAATGCCAAGGTATTTTCCTATTACAACATGGTCACTCATATATTGTATGTAGGAGATGATTCTTTTAGATGTTACTATGTAGCAAGGGTTGTTCAAACTTTTGGCCAAAATCGACCTTCCTTTCTTCCTTTTAAAGGGATCTTCCTTGGCTTGGGTTGTTGTAGACGAGCATTGAGGCTGGCTTGCTGCTTGTTTATTATGACACCCTTCAAGGATGGAGAAGAAGAGGTCACTTTCCCTTTTGAGGAGGCCATGAAGTTTTGTTGGTTCATAAAGAATACCAAGGAGTTGAAAACCTAATCCCTTGACTGCAGGTAAGATTGTGTGAAAAAACACTCATAAGGTGGCTGGTTGGCGGCTTGCTTCTATATTGGACAAACCCTTCGCATTTTTCATGGGCATATATTAGCATCAATGAAGGACAAAAACTTGCTTTTTTGGTCCCACTACCTCATCTAATCACTCCTTTCTGATTCTCTAGATCATCAAGTGATGCAAGAGAAGAGCATACTTAATGGACTAGCCCTAGGTGCTCTCCTTCTCTGATAACATCTTACAAAAGTTAGAAATCTTAACACATGAGAGAGATACACACAATAACACCATATGATATTATGAGTAACTGGTGCGAAAATTACAATGGAGTTTGCCTCCTTATATATCAATGTTAATTTATCAAGTCATTTCAACTTATGAGTGTGAGATAAATTGCTTTACACAAAGTGAATGTTAGTGTATCTTAAAGTCATAAAGTGATTTTATTACATAATAAGCCTTAGATTCTAACAAAGAAATGGAAAGAGAGGATAAATTGGCTTAGGGAAGGTGGCAACAACAAGTAGGAAACAAAAAATGAGGATCCTCTTCCATTCTTGAGGAAGCCTTCTAGCAGTTTTGGGAGTGAGATTGCAATTCAACCATCAATAAAGAGGCCAACTCCACGGGAGCCCAATGGACAAGATCTTTCTAAAAGAGAAGCAAGAGGAGATTGATCTTACCATTGGGTTCTTTTTCTATCTGAACTTCATTTCAGTTATTGTTGCACTGTCTCCTTTATTTATTAAGATGTGTTGAACTCTAGTTGAACATGTTCTAGGTATGTGCCTCATGGCTCTTAGTCAGCGCCAGTGTTTGTTTTGATGGATGGACAAGTGCAACATGCCATCGACTCATCCATTTCATGGTTTCTTCACAAGATGGACCAATCTTCTTGAAAGCAGTGGATGCTCTTGGACGATAGAAGGATGCGCAATAAATAGGTGAGTTGTTCATTAAAGTTTTTGAAGATGTAGGTGTTGATTCTTGTGTGTAAATTATCATAAATAATGTGTGCCTATTTGCAAGGCTGCTGGCATGCTTGTGGAAGATAAATATCCATATATATTTTGGATTCCTTGCATTGTTCATTCTTTGAAGTTAGCACTTAAATCTATAGCTTAGGACATGACATAGATTGGAAGTCTTATTGATGATGCATGTCATATCTGCAATTTTGTACAAAACCATACCAATGCCCTCACAACTATAAAGAGTACACACATCTATCATTATCGAAGATTGCAAATATTCACATTTCCTTCTCATTCATCATGCTTAAGAGGTTGATGGAGGCCAAGACTGCTCTTGGGGTCTTGGTTATTTCATAGTTTTGGTCTTTTTTGAGAAAGTTAGATCAAACTTCTTCAAAAAAGGATAAGGATAGTGTTAGATGATGATTGGCAAGAGAGGGTAGATCTTACCATTAAGATCATGGACCTTATCATTTCTTTGTTGTAGTTTGCAGACATGGACCAACCCATCTTAGGGGATGTTTATGAGGGGTGGTATTACATGATTGAGTCTGTGAAGATCTTTGTTTTATAGGATGCTTGCCTCGGGTTTGAATAAATATCTTATTCACCACCATACAAGATATTATTATCATTAGGTGGGATAAGAATTACACACCTTTACAATGCTTAGCTCACTTATTGAATCCCAAGTACTAAAATAATGATTGGTTGAATGGTGTGCCTTCTCATAGTTTCCCTCCTCAAGAGATGGAGAGATTTCATAGGGGAAGAAGGAATCATTTAGAAGAATATATCAGGATGAAGCATGCCTTTGTGAGGTGGAAGAGGGATTCATAGATTTTTCCACTAGCATTGGGAGATTTGAAGGCTATGTTTTTCTCAGAGATAGGGGGGTCAAGAAGCCCAATGTTTTGGGGGCAACTCATGGGGAAACATGCCCTATTCCACAACATTTAGCTGTGAGGCTCATCTCCCTGGTTACTTCATCCTCTTTTTGCGAGAGAATTGAATCACATATGGGAATTTGTACAATTTAAAGAAGAGGAGGCTTGAGCAATCCAACGCAGAGAGGATGGTGTATGTGTACTCCAACCTTTGTCTTATTTATAGGCAGAGGGAGGAGTGGTTGAAGGGAAAGACAAAGACGTGGGATGTGTTTTTTGATGATATGGTTTTGGACAATAGTGTTTAGTCGGCATTAGCCAACTTGTTTTTTAATGAACCGATGCTAGAGCTGATCACTTTTGATGATGATGATCCTCTTGAGGGGTCATCCTCCACACCAGTAGATGTAGATTTTGGATTGGATATAGAGGAGGAGGGGGTGAGGAGATAGTAGTGGTAGTGGTGGTGATTCTAGCATGGAAAACTATTGACAATGATGTGCTATGAGATTCTTTCATCTACGGTTCTAGTAGCTACCCTATTTTGTATTTGTTGTTGGCGTTCCCATCTATAGTATCAATGCTTATGTATACATTTTGATTTTGATGACATTAAATGACTAAATGAGAAAATTGTAGTTTATGGTTCTAACTTTTAAGTATTAAACTTCTATTTTATGAGGTGTATTGGATATTTAATTTCTTGTGCATTTGATCATCATTGATGTAGTAACTAGTTGTATCAATATTTTGTAAATGTTCTAGTTTCTAAAAAAATTGGATTGTAATGTCTATATTTCATTTTTATATTTGTAATTTGTAATTTTTTAATATACATATAATTTTTAATTTTATATAAATATATAAAACTATCCCCTTGTCCTGTTTTTTGGGTCGATGTGTCTTGTTTCTAATACTTGTATTTATGTGTCCTCCATGTTCCCTGTTTTCATGTCAGGTGACTTAGCTACTTAATATTTCTTATTTTCTATTTAGTTAACTTTTTCTAAATAGATGCTTCCAATTCTTGGTTTGGACTCATATTATATGTGAGATACCTGTTAATCCTTGAAGTTTGGACATTTATTTGTATTGTGCATTGTATGGACATGGCTTTGTTGGATATTTCTATTTAGATAACTTTTTATAAATAGATGCTTCCAATTGTTGGCTTGGGCTCATATTATATATGAGATACCTATTTATCCTTGAAATTTTGGACATTTATTTATATTGTGCATTGTATGGACATGACTTTGTTGAATATCAATAAAAATGTTTAAAAAAAATTCAAAATACGTGTATATCTTTATTTTTTTGTACTTGACGAGGTGTTCTTGATTTATTCTCCATCCAATTTATGTTGATTTTTCTAAGCAGTTAGTTGTTATTAACTTATCTATTACATAAACATAAACTGCATGCATATAAAGGATCACTGAAAGAAACACATTCACAGTAGACACAAACTTTATCATGGGAAAACCCTCTCATGGGAAAAATCCAACAAACTTCTCTAGATAAGATTCTTCAACAAGATACAATGTCTAACCCAGTGCCCAACACTAGTTACAGAATAATAATACAAGAAAGATACAGAATAACTTCTGAGCCCGAAGAGAGAGAGAAAGATAGAAAACCCCAAATGTCTTTATAATGCTTCTTGAACCCTTGACTATGCCTCCTTGGATCTGCACACTTCTTCTCTTGCTTGAGCGAATTGGTGTGTTGCAAATGAGCCAACTTCACTTCTATTTATACTGGAAAAGTCACTTTTCCATGCTGGGCCAACTTGACCTAATTTACTGGGTCGACTTGTCCTTTTTGATTGGGTCATTTTCTTTTTGAATGAGATGAATTGTTTTAGGGCTAGTTATTATTCTTTCTTGTGGAGAATATCTTTCGATGCTACTCAAAACATCAACAATTTACACTCTTCGCTCTTTTGCCTCACCAATTTTTTGTTAGTTTCGAGTCTAGTAACATGGGGGAGAACAATGAAAACCCTAGCCTCCAGCAAGCATCAACATCGACAAGTCCTCCTTGGCTTCAACAACAAGCTTGTATCTCACAAGCTCTCTACACTTGCATGATTATCTTCCTTGGGGTTTGCAAACCCAGGCCATGTTGAATCATACAAGTACATAACAAGACCACTTTAGTGCTAGCCTCCAAATCTACATGTCTATCCTAGTGTTTGAATCCTCAAACCCAAGTCTCCCACTCTTACATCATCAGAAGCACTTAGAACATCAATGGATCATCAAGAATACAAGAACTCCACTATTTTTCCCTACCTTTACATCCCAAAAGAACAAGGCTCCAAAATCATACAAGGCATTATCTCCATTCTCCATGTCTTATACTAGGGTAGAAACCTTGGTGCTACAACACAAGCCATAACAATCACCATCATCTTCAACATCAATGAAGAGGACAAACCCTAGTCATCACAAGAGAAAACCCTAGCATCACACAATAGTAATCTCTCCAAGAGCAACCAAGACGTCTCTCTCTCCCCTTATCTTCTCCTAAGGTTTTCTCATGAACCCTAACATCTAGTTCTTAGGGTTTCCCTCATGAACCCTAATGTCTCCAATACAAGTACAAAGAAGAGTACAATATTAATGAATGGATACAAGAGGTCTCTCACCCCTTATAATATACAAGTGGGTGTAGGAGGTTAATATTAGTAAGGACATGTCTCCATGCAAGTAACCAACAAGGCAACCTCACATGGAGCTCTCTACAATACAAGGATGCACGTGTCAAACTAGGGTTTATTCAACCCCCAAAGTGAAAGGCTCTTGAGAGTCGACGTCATGATCTTGGGCTCAACGCCCCTCCTCCAAGATGGTGCGCCCTCCCAGAAAAGTGAAAACACTTTGGAGTAATCCCAAAAGCTGACAGAAAGTTGTCCAAGTTAGGAAAGGTGATGACAAAGAAGGTAGCGAGTGGAAAGCTAGCAGTTGGAGGACATAGAAAAGCCCAAGAAGTTTCCAAAATGGTATTTGCAGACATTGAAGCACTCAAAGTTACATGAACTACCTAAATGCAATGAAGGAAGCGGCAACTTAAGAAGACCGTTGCAGTTAACTTCACAATAGGTAAACATGGCTGTGATGACTACAGTTCTGAACTCATGAACCTGTTTCATTTGAGGATGCACATGGAATTGAGGACTGGCACAAAGAAAGTAGAACATGATTCCATACAGGTGAAATAAAATGTGGGAATTTGCGGAATTGCCTGAAGGGAAAAGTGGAATCAGTAGCAATTGGGTTTAGAGGACAAAGTGTAAAGCATTTTCAATTGGCAAGCAGAAAATAAGGTTAGTGAATAGAAGGAAGTTATTGATTATGAAAAAAGCTTTACGTTAGTGGTGAAAATCAAACACCATTAGATTGGTGATAGCCATGGCAGCGTAGTTCAAGTGCATCATTCATCAGATTTATGCACAGGAGCATGGTTGAGAGGCTCCTAGACTTGTTGGTTGTCTCCCTTTGGTTGATCCTCGACCTTACTTTCCAAGATCCCTTGTGTGTGCAACTGCACATTACTATGAATATTTCTTGTTGTCTTATATAGATTTCCCAGGGCCTAATTTCCATCTTCTTCACCTGAACTGTATCTCCTGCACATGTAACCATTGACCATTGGAGCGAAGGAAGAACCAAGGGGATATAACAGCTTTGCAGTTTTTGACTCCACTCTGGCAACTATAATGGTCACTCAGATAGTTCTTGACTTCCTGTCCCGCGGCCACCTGCGTGCATGTACTATTACTTAGATTTTTTGTTGTCTGATTTGGATTCTCCAGTCCCAGATTCTGAGTTTACAGACTGGGACCTGGATATGAAAGATTTGGATTCGGATCTTCCAGCTTTAGATTCTGAGGTTCTGATTTGTATTGGATCTTTAACTGGGGACTCCGCATCTGGAAAGTTGTCAAAATTGCTTTTATAAAATTTTGGAAGAGGAACTGTACATGCAGCTCCCAAGATTTTTTTGAAAAGGGGAAAGAGCATTTGGTATGCAAGCTGAAAGAGGCACATGTCTTAGGAAGGTTCTCGGTGACATAACCCTTTAACAAACTCAAGCTATGCCCCTCTGTTGTAAGTTGTAACAATCCAAGAGATAATTGGTGCAAAAGAACATAAGATAGTCATTAAAGAGGTTGTTAAAGTATGTAATGCCCATTTTACTTGAGTCCCTATTTAACAAAAAATAGGGTAGAGACAAGGTTAGAGTGCGTGATAAGTTTGGAGAGGAAAAGCAATTTTGGGCTTGAGCCTTGGCCTAATTGTGGCTGGTGGATAATCCTTGTTTACGGATATCTAATTTTGGAACAGTTTTGTATCACAAATATTTACTCTGGTTAATGAATAAAAGAGCAGCGATCTTGGCCTAATTGTGGCTGGGGGATAATCCTTGTTTACGGATATCTAATTTTGGAACAGTTTTGTATCACAAATATTTACTCTGGTTAATGAATAAAAGAGCAGCGATCTCTCTCCTCTCTCATGCATCTGTGCTCAGAAACTAACACTAGGATGGTTTAATTTGTGCCCAATGAAGTGGATGAAGCCAAATTTTTTTATTGATTTTCTACATGCTCCTTGTAACGGATCCAGCCCACTTTTGTACATTTATGCAAATCTTATTTTTAAGAGATGAAGCCCATTTTGTGCACCTAATTGTATGTCCACTTTAACATACCTAGATTGCATTCAGCTCCTTTTCATGCGCTCACTATAATGGATCCAGTTCTCATACCTTGTGACCAGGGCAAGCCTGACAGGGATTGAAACCTACAAGCCTGACAGGGATTGAAACCTACTAGAAGGAATATTAAGATAACATAATTTTATTAATGTCCAAAAAAGACCACAAAAGTAGGTCAAAGGGACTAAAGAGGTACATCCAGTACATGCTACAAAGTGGGAGTGCCAAGGCATCTGCTAGAACAATGCTAAAGCAGAAAGATAATGAGATCTAAGATCTAGCTAGAAACTAACCACTAAATGTCTAGCTTAAGAGAAAAAGTTGATGACAAGCATGCAAATTCACTACAGGCTCTACCATTCAAGTCTTATTATACTGTTATCAAAGGCATCTAGTCCTTTTCAAAATATGATACTTTCTCACACATTGCACATTGATGTTTTCTTGGGTACAAGAATATTTTCTAGTGGCTATTGAAGCATCCTATCTTCAAAAAGCTGTCATTTGAAATGGGATAAAAGAATCCATCCTTGAACAACGTCATTCCCAGAGCTTCACTTTCAAGTTTCTGCTTCTGTTTCTTTGCCATCACTCTGCTTTTTGTCAAGACTTTTCTATTTTATGGAATTCGTCCTGGCTTCCTTTCTTGTGTTGACGACTCACGGAAAATATTTGTCCATGGATTTTTCATTTAATGGTTGGAAGCATGTTATAGTCCATCACTCGCTTTTGTAGCAGAAGGCAGTCTCAAGTTCATATTATTGTCATAAAAATGCCATCATCAATATTGCTTTTGATAATCATCATCATGATTTCCATCTTCGATTGAGGGATGGGCATGCATATTAGACCATCCTGCAAGACTTTAGCTAGTTAGTATAAATCAAAGATAATAGCATTTGGAATGGAGTGGTGCTGATCCCAAACCTGGGTATTTCTTGTTCTTGTAATCTTATTTTACCATTTGCAGTTGTTGATACACAGTATTTTGCAGTTTGCATTTTGTAGTAACATAATATATGTTTTTCTCCTTCAATTTATTTGCTGAGAAGCCTAATGCCTGTTTTGCAGATACAAGGTTCACACAGCAGGAACTTACTGCTTGTAGACCAGTTCTCACTCCAGCATGGGTGAGTTCAGACACCAGGCTTGAAGTACCATGGCTATGTTGAAGATTAATGTTACCAGGGATTCAGCTATATTACCTGCACTAAAATTCTTGTGTGTTTTAATTGTGCAGGTCATCTCAGCATTTATGTTGATTGGTATAATCTTCATCCCAATTGGAGTTTCTTGTCTCCTTGCTTCTCGGAGTGTATAATTCTTTTGACCCTAAAGTTACCTTTTTACACATTCTTCTACGTTTGAATTACTGGAAACCTATAACTATAGTCTGTTGTGTGGTTACAATTATGCATACATTTTGTGAAAGAGACTGAAAATCACCTCCCATTTTCAGGTGGTTGAAATTGTGAACCGATATGAGACTGAATGCATCCCAGATGAATACCGGAATAACAAGCTGGCCTACATTCAAAGTGGTTCAACTTCCAAGAGTTGCACTAGAATCCTGAGGGTGAGTTATAAGTTTCACTCGTGCAAATGAGATATGGAAAATTTGAAAGCATAGAATATCAAATTACTAAAACTAAATCAAAATGCTAAGGGTACCTGCTCCGAGTAAAAGAATTATCAAAATAATTTTACATAATGTATTGGATGGACAACATACTATCATTTTCTGAAAAATGTATAGTAAGACCCAGTAGGATTCAATAATATTTTCTTGTATGCATTGGATGCAATCAGCTCTTTGATAATGGAATATTGCAAAGTTGCATCCTTTGATATTCTTCTTCAAACATTACCTTATATAGTTTAAGATGTAGTCTGCACTATGGTACTATTTAAAATGGAATGGTCTTTTAGAGTTCAATTGGTAAGTAGCCTGTCTTTATGGCTTGGTTTAATGGTTGATTACCTTTTGCTTGAGATCTTCAAATAAGTGCTACATGCGTTGACATAACCGCATAAATTACCTTCTAAGCTCGAGAAATTTTTTTTTTCCTTTTTCTGAAGGAATTCCCCAAAATATCATTAAAGATCATAAAGTGATCAAAGGGTTAAGACTTACATTAGATCGCTGATACAGTTTAGTTCTAAGATTGTTTTCTGCTGGGAAACAAGTAACGAGGGATATTTATTCTGTCAAAATCATCTAAGACTTGTACCTTGATAGTAAAATGCCTAGTGGATGTTAACCTGGCTTTATGCTGACAATGCTGTGAGTCATTTATGGGCAGTCTTCAAAGTTTTGCACCAAACCCAAGTCTCAATGTAGGTTAAGGATGTTCTTATGGGTTCCAGGAGTTGCTTAACATACTTAAAGAATGTTCAACTTCAAAGTGTTATTTCTGTATGATGCTTCACAATACAAAAAGGACTGCTGCAGGTATGTCTATTGGCCAGTGTAACAGAGGTAGCAAAGAAAAGAACCAACAAACGTAGATTTAGGATCTTCTATCCTACCAACGTTGCATTGTAGATTTTCCAGTTCCCCTGCAATCAACACACCTTCTGTAAAGAAGGAACCTTTAAGAACTACTAAGATTTAGACTGGAAGAAGAATACTGATGCCATCTGGTAAGTGGTGTTTAATGAGTGCAAGTCTATGCATTAGGAACTCATCTTTAAATATCTAAAAAATCATCATTTGACTAGTGAAAGAAGAGTGACACCTTTAAGCACAAGAAGAAAGATGAGGCATTACACCAGCCTTTCAAAATCTATAGGACCTCAAAAGATTTGTTACCCATATGAACCCATACTTAAGGAATTAGAATGAACTTCTTTAATCTCAGATTGGTCAAATGAGCTGAACCATTGAGGCTATTGGGATAAACTTTAATCTCTGTTTGACTGAAATGTGAATATTTTTTTTGACCAAAACGGGTAGGAGATTTTATATTGGTCTATTTGCAGGTCAAATTTGTCTTTCAACAGGTCCAATTGAAGCTGAAATTCCCTCCTCTCATTGAACCAATGTTGCTCATCCTCGTCTTGCCATTCTTCTCGGCGCTGCTCCCTGTCTCTGAGGTCCCGTTCCGTCTCATGGAATCGATGCTTGAGCCTATGCAGACCATGAATTACTTGATGAACATTGAAGACCATGCCTGGTACAGCAAAAGGGCTCATCCAGACCACTGTCGCTATCCATTACAGCTGGGCGAAAATGTTCTCTAGTTGCGGCCATCACCCTGGAAAAGATACGAAGAGAGCTCTTGAAATTGGAAATACTGCTGCATAAGACCTCCTTAGACTGATACTTGAGACCCCAAATTTGATAATATAACAGATGAGGAGGGAAGCGGCTAACAATTATAGGAACATCCCATCTCAAGCCAAATCCTTCGCAAGTTAATGTTGAGCGTCCGATATCTGATACACCGTACACCAGTTCATGGAAACTGCCTATCATCATTCTGCCTCTGCTTGAACCTGAGCGATTCACCTTATGGGGGAGAAGGACATCGCAAGATTTGGATGACATCCCGTCCTGTCGTGACATAATATCTATTAATCTCTCATGTACAAAAATTATGAAAGAACCAGCCACTCACTTATAGTATGATGCTCTTGATGTGCAATTATCAAGGCCTCTTGGTTTAAGAACGTGTCTCGTCCTTGTCATGATCACGATGATTGTCTCTAGAAGGCGGTTCCACTTGTCCCTTGAGTTGCTCTCCATTCTAAAGTCTCGATTCCGAGTTAGGATAGGAACCTTCAGCTTCTTATGGAACTGCTTCATAGTGTTCTTTGGCAAGGTGGTTTGCATAACATCCCTCTGATTCTTTCAAGGCTTTATTGGCCAACGAATCCACATCACAAATGTGGGCCCTTAGGACATGAAAAAAATTAACCTTTGGAATTCTCTTCAGGTTTTCCAAAACTCTGCTTTGGATCCTAGCCAAGGAGGGATTTTGCAAAGGAGACCGGTACTTCACCGCTTTAATTGCAAGCTTTGAGTCTCCTAGAATTAGGACATCTGAAATTCCTTTCTTGATGAGCATGTTTGTTCCTTGCCATAAGGCCAACGGTTTCACTTGGTTGTTTGAAGCCTTTCCTAGTGTAATGTTCCATTACTGATAAATAAGGGATTGACTGAGGAGTAATGATACATGGAGCTAAGAATACATTAAATACAACATTATGAGATCATCAGTAGATCGTAGAAGGCCGTTGGAGCAGATATCAACAAGCATGCAGGCCTTATTTCATCTTGCGTAAGTCAATGAGCAATTAGAAATTGGAATTGCATGCATGCAAAAGTAAAGTCATGCAAACCCTAAAAGCTATATAAGAAGGTTAACCAAAAGGACATCTATGATCATTATTACCTTTGAGTTTGGTTTCGAGAGCAGCAACAGCAGTAGCAGCAGCAGTAAGTTGGGGTTGGAGACGTGAGTCTTTAGCTAACAAGTGTTTTCGGCAGTGAAATCTATCTGCCCTAATCACTTTTAGGATATATCACTCAGATCTATCATCAGCATCTCACACATTCATCATTCTTTAGAGTTTCAACACACCCCGGAAGACAAGTTCACCGGGTTCATGTTTCTACTGCTGGGGGGCATATTGGAAATTCAGGGAACAATTCACAGAGGTCCAGAAACTCCATATTTTCTCTGCATGCTTCCACCATCATCACTGGAGGGGCCATATTATTATACGGGGAGATCACTGAGTCATTTGCTATTCGTCCGCAAGAGTTACAAGCAGAAACCACAGAAGAGGAGGGCGTCATCCTATACAAGCAAACCAATTCGCTACTGACCCTAGAGGGAGCAAACTTTCTGCATGTGTCATTCTTTCTCTCCAGCTAAGTCATACCCAATGTTATCAGAACCGGACCGGTCATCGAACCGGCGAAGCCCAAAATGTGAACCGGACCGGAACCGGCAAAAAACCGGGTAAAAAACCGACTGACTAAAAAATACATAAAATATTCATATTTTGTAAAAAAACATATATATTCATGTGCATATGAATCCAAACCATTAATACACAAATATGCAAAGTTTCTCATATATATAGCAAATATGGGTGCAAATATCCAAAATAGCACCTAGTGCAATACATCTGTGAGGTTTTGAACCAAAGTACACCAACAAAGAGGCTCTAAATGGCCCCTACAATCCAAAAATAAACCATAGTACTAATGAATAACAATAAAGTGATCATATGGCACTACCCTACTAGCCACTGGGCCCTGGCCCACTACTACTAGAGTCCAGTGTCTAGTAGTCTACTACTCATCATCGTCCTCCTCGTCGTCATCCTCATCCTCTTCATCCTCTTCAGGAGTGGGATTCTGAGCCCCACTTGATTCCCCTGGCCCTGAAGATGGAACCTCTGGAGGTGGGTCCAAATCCAACCAAGAAAGGTCTTCATTATCAAACACTGGTGCTTGAGTCTCCACAACCCACTCTGCTGATGGATCAAAGTCATCCAAGGTTATGTTTCTTGATGCTGGTGTCTTGTTCAACAACTGGTTACGCCTCAATCTAAGATTGTACTGGACATAGACCATATCATTCAACCGTTTGTGTTCCAAACGGTTTCGTTTCTTGGTGTGTATACGCTCAATTGCGTTCACATCCCGAAGCACTGCATGGCTGGCTCAATATTCGAATTGCAAAATTTTTCAAATCAGTGCAGCTCCCACCAAACTGCCCCCACCAATAGGCTGCAATAAGAGTTGAATGCAAACAAGTTTTAGCAAATGGCTTTGGAAATTTAACTCATTCTTTACAATGGGTTAAATAACTGTAAAACTTTGAAAATTCTTACCCGGAGGATCCTTGGATCTGCCTCGTATGGCCATGCTCATGCCAAATCTACCCATACTTTCATTAAATTGCAGTAGCTTACTGTGTATCTCATCTTGTATCCTGGGATCAGGAACCATGCGCTCAATGCATCTATACAATCCGTCTTTTACCTCTCCATCATCATTGGCTTCAAAGTCTTTTGTATAGTGGTACCTTCAAAAGTTCATTCAAAGTTCAAAACATAAAAAATATTCCACAATGAATTTGAAATTGTAACTTATAACTTTGAATAGGAATTTTGAGATTTCTTACCTTGGGTTTAAGTAATAGCCAGCTGCATGCAAAGGACGATGGAGTTGTCTGTTCCATCTATCATCAATGATATTCCAAATAGGAAAATACTTCTGCCTTTTATCACCATATGCTTTCTTTATTGCTTCTTTGGCCTGATCCATGGCCTCATAAATAAAACCCATAGCGGGTTTATCACCATCTACCATCCGCAACACTCTCACAAGAGGCTCACTGAATAAAACTATCTCTTCTGCCTTTTTCCAAAATGTTTTTTCAAACACTTTGTCAGCAATATCTTTCCCTTCAGCCTTCTGACTCCATTGACATTGATTCCACTCATCGTAGGAAAACATCTTCTGCAAATTGGCTTTTTGATCAACAAGGGATTGCAATGAAAGAAAGTTTGTTGCAAATCGTGTAATGGCTGATCTAACAAGCTCTTTACCCCCAGTGTTCTTCCTCATAAGACTCAAAACCCATGAGTGGTTGTAGATGTACCTGGTTATTGATTTTGCTTGCTCCACACACTTCTTCACCCACTCAATTTTGCCAATATCCTCCAGCATGAGGTCCAAACAATGGGCTGCACATGGTGTCCACCAAATGGTGGGGTGTTTTTCCTCTAACATCCTTCCGGCTGCAACATAGTTTGAGGCATTGTCAGTGATGATCTGTACAACATTCTCTGGCCCGACCTCCATAACTATTCCATCCAAAAGATGAAATAATAATTGTGCATCCTTCACCTAATCAGAGGCATCCACAGATTTAAGAAACATGGTTCCTTTTGGGCAAGCAATCAGGAA
>LPNX010507677.1:165428-292930 GCA_001517045.1 Pseudotsuga menziesii
AAATGTCCTTGAGGGGTTTCACAATCACCACCCTCAGGATAATAGTCAATCTCATCCTCAAATGGCATTGAGCTTCTCCCTATGTCTTCTTGAATCTTCTTTGTCTTGGCTTTTTCTTCTTGGTAGGCTTCAATACTACTTACACCTCTGCTCTAAGATCATTAGAGACTTTCCTACAAGGTTCAACATTGCCTCCAGCACCAACTAATTGTTGTTTTAACCTATGGATACCTCCCCCAGCTATTTTCTTCCCACAATAATTGCATATTTTTTTCCCACCATCATCCACTTGGCAATGAAGCCATGCTGCATCCTTCCTCTCTTTTGGAGCCATGGCAAAGTTCAAACAAAAGCTGGAAATAAAACCCTATAATTTATTAATAACTTCTTAACTAAGGAAAAAAAATTTAAAGATAAAAGCTGTGACTTGACATACCTTTGAGAGAGAAGAAGAAATGAAGAAAAGCTGCCAAGAGAAAAAGAGGATGCTGATCCGTGATAACAGTCCACAAATTCTGCACAAAAGCCTTCAATAACCTCCAAAACAGTCCACGTAATAGCTCCAAACGTGCTGCAAAAAATGATGCTTCTAATCTCCTCCAAATCCTTGCTGCAATACACACTTGACTATGCCCAACAAGTTCTTGGAAACCACCGGTAAAACTCAGCTGCAAAAGACTACACAACTGCCCAACGAACCGTGCTCTCAAGATTGCCAAACTGATAGCAATGAATAGTGTGAGAAATGTAGGGGGTGGGGGGGTCTTTAAATAGTGTTAGGATAGGCTTAGGGTTAGGTTAGGAGTAGTAGTTTAGTTGTTTTTTTGTTTTTTTAAAAAAAAATTTAAGAAAACGTGGGTCCCTGGCTCGCGGCTGTACGGAACCGGCCGGTTCAGTGGCCGGTTTGGTCCAGAATCCGGTTTTGCAAATTTTTTTACCTGGCCGGACCGGTCAACCCTGTGAACCGGTCAGACCGGCCGGTTTTGCCGGTTCCGATAACACTGGTCATACCACCATTTCCAGAAAGTTATAGCACCATCAGACAAGTATTAAAGCTGTTACGAGGAGATTTCTATCCACAAAAGGATGTTTTTCAGCTGCATGGGTGTCATCTCTGAGCTGGCTTCATGTTTTGGATATTTGGCGGATGCATGGCATGCATGTCTTTGATATATTGAAGAGTCTCCACAACTATAAATATTGGTGTGTACTTCAAATCGAGCTGAGTTATATTTCCTATTTTATCTTCGGATCTGCTATATATTAGGGCTTTTCAGCACGACACTTATTTTGCATACAAATTTGATTATCTCTCAAACACACTTGAAACGCATAAACCACAATCATATTATCAAATAAAGTAATTCTTCTTCGCTGGAAGTGGGTGTATTTTCCTTACTAGGCTGTCATCCTCCATTCTAGAGTTGATAATCAAGTGGTATGCAAGCGTGGGAAGACAAAGTTATTCACTGGGGATTGTTATCAGACTTCTAGAGCAGCAAGAACTTCTGTTGCAAAATGACAGCCATCTTGGGTTTGGAACGCATTACATCAGAGATCTGCCTTGACATATTTCCAGGCATGTATCTAGTATTTTCTCAATTTATAATTCAGTAAATATATGTCAGCTGGTGGATTATTCCCAATTATTTTGGCGATCGCAATAGTATTATCAGATTTGCTTGGGAGTTGATATGAATTGCATGCAAACGATTTGGAACTATAAGGGTATATACCTTAAACTAAACCATTTTAATACAAACAAACCAGTTCAACTGTTGAAAGGTACAACAACAGTAAGTGGAGTCTTACAGTGGTATCAGAGCCTTGGATTCTGCCAGCCTATGTGTACATGCTATTTTATGAATCCGGAATACAGGGAACCAGTCACTTTGAAGGAGGTCGAGTTTCCTTGTGTCTTCTGTTGTCTAAGTGTTGAAGGGTGCACTTCTTGTGCTAATGATCTCTGGTTCATGTGGAGGATGCACTTATGATGTATTAGAAGAGGGTGCAGTCCAGTAGAGGGTCACATCTGCTGGAGAAAAGGGGGCACGTTTCCCTTACAAATATTTACATCTGCTACCATCAAATGTGTGTGTGGTGCCCAGATCTGAAATAAGAAAGAAACATTGTTATTTGAAGATTCTGTGGGTTGTGTAAGGAGTGAAGGGCACACTCATCCTGTAGATGATCTTTCTCGATTTTAGTGCCTTCATTCTTAGATACTAATCCTCCAATATTTAAAGGAGAACGAGCCTATCTTTTACTGCTGCCACAGGAGTGTTAAAACAAAGTCATAAAGGAGGGCGCATCAAGTAAAGGAGAACTCTCACTGTAAAGGAAAAAGGGGTTTACTACTGCTGATATTATTGTTCATTAATGACTGTATGATGTTGATAGTGTTTGTGGGGTGACTTCATTCCATACTGGGCATTTGCTTCTTCACTAATATGTTGTAGACACCACCAGACAGCCATAACGTGGAATTTATTTCATTGTGCATCACTATTAAAGAGTGTTGTAGGTAATCTCAAGGTCCATATCAGAGGATTATTTATTATCAGAATTACATCTTGTTTACATTCACTAATTTTCACAAGTAGTATATCTACAATGCCACTCCTTGTGTTTATGATTTCTTAATTGTATAGAATCTACTTGATTTTGATGTCTAAAGAATATATCAATGAAAACCAATGAGTCTAAAACAACAATGAAACATTTTAAGCAACCAGATGTGTTAAAGAAGGGAAGAAGATTACTACAGCAGTAGACCAACCAGTGTCTAACGAAACCACACACCAAGCTATTTCAAACAGTGCATTTCCAATCAGATTTATCCACACAGTAAGTTACAGTAGTGTGTCATTTAAGTTCTTTGAAGTCATCACTTGGAAAAAAAAAGTGGCAAAGTTCATTAGTGGGTTAACTCAGTCATCTACAGCAGCGAGCAAACCAAGCTATTTCAAACAGTGCATTTCCAATCAGATTTATCCACACAGTAAGTTACAACAGTGTGTCATTTAAGTGTTTGAAGTCATCACTCAGAAAAAAAAAGTGGCAAAGTTCATTAGTGGGTTAACTCAGTCGTCTACAGCAGTGAGCAAAAGGGATTGCATAGTTTTTGACTTAATTACTAAACCATAAAATTTCCAGCTATCAGTCAACACTATTCATTTTGGCGTGAGAAAAGGTTACATCAATGGTGAGAGTTATAAATGGCAGACTGTTACCTACTTTCCTTCCTGCTTCGCCAATAGAGGAGGGGAAGTCTAATTGGGAGGAGCTAATGAAGAACCTTGACAAGACACAGCAAAGGATAGAGCTTAGCTTGCAGCTGTTTAAAGCCTCTCTATCAAGGTCCTCCGCATCACGAATCAAGGAAAGGTTGGGTATATCTACAAATGAACTCTCCAAAACCCTATATAAGGAGTTTAGTTTAGAGGGTGATAAATCAACAATCACGGATCAACATACAAAAGATCATGAGGCAAGCACAAATCAGTTACCAGATGGGAGTCCTGAAGAAGATGAGACTATGTTCACAAGCTCTCTTCCGCCATATGAGAATTTGGATCAAGACAATTCACATATTGCACCTGCGAGACTTCATGTCGAGAACAAAGTGGAAGAGCATGCAAAAGCGGAACATCATTTAGATTCACAGGTACAAGAGGAGAGACATGACTTGGAGATGGTTGACTCTATACATGTTGAGCAGTATGGAGTTCATGAGTCACTTCTTGAGGAGGGGCCATTAATGGCTTTGGTTGTAGTTGCAGATGTGTTGACAGGAGACATATTCCAGGGACCAGCCGATAGTGACGTGGACGCATCCCTTATCTTTCGAGATGGGTATAGTACATATGTGTGGGATCCTAGTTTAGATGACACTAGTAGAGTGAGTGCATGGGAGGATACTGCAACCCACACCAGATATAGGACAGTTGTGACCTATGAGGGCATGAGTGGCACTTATGGTTTGAGGGGAGAGCCTCTAATGATGATTCTGCACGAGGAGCATTTAGAGTTGCAGGTGACTGAGGAGAGATCTGACACAGGATTTGGATCAAGCATGGGATCATGAGTTGCCTCTGTGGGAGAGTGATTTAGCAATGGAGGAGGTAGTTGAGCGCGTTCCTTGTGGACCTTCCAACAAGGAAGTATATGCATATAGAGATTGGGTAGACATGTATATGATGGAGATGGAGACACCTAGGTTTACAGGCTCAGTTGACATCAGTAGAGTTGCTATGGAGGAGAGGGCCAATCTCCGCTTTTAGGAGTTTATTCGAGGGATGCTTAGGTTTGGAGGCATGACAAAGCAGTCTTCTGAGGAGTTTGTGCATCTTATGATTGCTTGGCTCATTAGGGGCCATTCATATGGGTTTTTGTGTTAGCACCAGACAGATTGGCACCTTGGGTAGAGGGTGCTCCACATCATACAAGCTAGTGGGGGACACGAGGGGCTTTACCTTTTACAGACAGGAGCGAGGTAGGTTCGCATGGAGATACTTGGTGGATATTATGTTTGGTCAATAGGGCAGGTTTGGACCCACTCATTCAGCAACATTGAAGCAACCTTCGACCCTCTCTGAGCAGTTATGGGGGATCATGTAATTAGATTGCGTCACAGGTTTATTGAGGATGCAAGACGTAGAGTATACATGTGCAGAGATTCATAGGTTATCATATTTCATGCACCTTCTGGAGATTTCCTCTGAGTATAGGGCAACACGGATGATAGAGCTATCTCTTGAGGAGATGATTAGAGTTCATGAGCAACCCAAAGTTGTTGCCAGAGATTGGAGCATAATTCCTTTGGTAGTATTTAAGCTCGAGTATTACAACAGATTTGTTGACTTCACCTGGATGCTTATGTACTCCACTTTTCATAGTGAGGGGATCAATCAAAGGGTTGTTTGGGATCTAGGTATCAAGGGATCAATTCATGATTGGGTGGTAAGGAGGCATGAGGCGATCTAGTGGTTCATATGGGACCCTGGTATTGGTGTCCGGATGCATTTTACAGTTGATAGTTGTTGATTGCTTGAGGACAAGCAATCTTTGGCGAGGGAGGACTGTAATGTTCCATTACTGATAAATAGGGGATTGACTGAGGAGTAATGATACATGGAGCTAAGAAAACATTAAATACAACATTATGAGATCATCAGTAGATTGTAGAAGGTTGTTGGAGCAAATATCAACAAGCATGCATGCCTTATTTCATCTTGCATAAGTTAATGAGCAATTAGAGTTGCATGCATGCAAAAGTAAAGTCATGCAAACCCAAAATGTTACATACAAACCCTAAAATCTATATAAGAAGGTTAGTTGAACCAAAAGGACATCTATGATCATTATTACCTTTGAGTTTGGTTTCGAGAGCAGCAGTAGCAGTAGCCGCAACAACAAGTTGGGGCTGGAGACGTGAATCTTTAGCTAACAAGTGTTTTTGGCAGTGAAATCTATCTTCCCTAATCACTTTCAGGATAGATCACTCAGATCTATCATCAGCATCTCACACATTCATCATTCTTCAGAGTTTCAGCACACCCCAAAAGACAAGTTCACCAGGTTCACGTTTCTACTACTGGGGGGCGTATTGGAAATTCAGGGAACAATTCGTAGAGGTCCAGAAACTCAATATTTTCTCTGCATGCTTCCACCATCATCACCGGAGGGGTCATATTATTATACGGGGAGATTACCGAGCCATCTGCTATTCGTCCGTAGGAGTTACAAGTAGAAACTACATAAGAGGAGGGCGTCATCCTATACAAGCAAACCAATTCGCTACTAACTTTAGAGGGAGCAAAATTTCTGCATGTGCCATTCTTTCTCTCTAGCTAAGTCACACCACCATTTCTAGAAAGTTATAGCACCATTGGACAAGTATTGAAGCTGTTATAAGGAGATTTCTATCCACAGAAGGACGTTTTACAACTGCATGGGCATCATCTCTAAGCTGGCTTCACGTTTTGGATATCTAGCGGATGCATGGCATGCATGTCTTTGATATATTGAAGAGTCTCCATAGCTATAAATATTGGTGTGTACTTCAAATCGAGCAGAGTTATATTTCCTATTTTATCTCCAGATCTCCTATATATTAGGGCTTTTTAGCACGACACTTATTTTGCATGCAAATATTATTATCTCTCAAACACACTTGAAAGACATAAACCACAATTATATTATCAAATAAGGTAGAATATCAGTTGGGATATTAGTAATTACACCTAGACTTCAGGAAAATGAATCCACCTTGATTCTACCAGGATCAAAGAGAACCCCACCTGCACTTGCCACCCTGGGGTTCCCTTTCACTGCACCATCAAAGAATAATGTGGCCTTGCTTTGCTTCTACTTCAAGAGAGTGAATTCATCATCATTCATTCTTAATTCCCAATTTCAGAGAGTAGGCTTATTTTATCATTTTTCCTACTGGAACAAATTCTCCAATATTTTATTATTGTTGTACTTGTCATGGAATAAGTTAGGAATATGATATATTTTATTGTAAGAGAGATTTAACCTATGGCACAAAACAAAAATGGAAATTAACACAAAGGAACGCTGCAATTAAAAAGTTAGAGCTAGATAAGTGTTAAATCTCCCATTAAAAAATGACAAGAAGAGGTAAATATAATAGACATTACATACCTTATACCAAATGTCGAAAAATAAAATGCAAACATACATTTTTATACATACTTGGGAATATGGATATGGTAGATGAGAGTCAATTCCCACTCCATAATAGCTCGGCTAATGGCAGTGAACACTGGATTTCCCCTTGTTTTCTTGATGGAAAATTGTGACAAACTTCTCAAAGCACAATCCCTTATCTTTCTTTTGAAAAATGAGGTTGAAAAGATCAAAATTTGGGTTATAAAGTGTCATTTGTGCTGGCAGGGCAATAAATTCAATTGGCTTGCGATATTAATCACGATATTTCCTATTTATTGCGATATTATGGAATATGGAAAGTCTCGCGATTTTTTCCAGCAATATTATCAGCTCAGGGAAAATACGGCAATATATTGTGATACAACTGATAATATTGTGATAAAAGTAACACTGATCATCACTTAAAACATATAAACAAACAACATCAATTGTGGATGATGAACATGAAGATTATTGATAAGAGGGTGTAGATCCAAGGATAATAGGTGTTTTTGCACATTGAGCTGTAGCCATCTTACAATGTTGTAATTGATATCAGAAAATGAAGGTATGAAGAATCCAGCTGAGAGCAGTCCCAGATTGACCAAAAAGAGGACACTGAAATGAGATGACAAGACTTAGGAGACATGGGAGAAGAAATTAGAAAGGCCATTGAATTAAGGATAAGGACACACTACCATGGTACTGAATCAAAGATACAATACCTTGTTAAGAAAACATATATTAGCCCTAGTGGAATAAGTTTCTGTCTTGAAGGTGAAGCTTGGGAATGGTAGGTTTATATCTATGAGTATTACAAAATAATTCACTCAAACGAAGTAAAGATCAAACTTTTTAGACAGATGGATAAACAGAACAATTGGGCTTGATGGCATGATGCTTCACAAAGGATTGGCTG
Organism: Pseudotsuga menziesii; assembly: GCA_001517045.1. NCBI lineage: Eukaryota > Viridiplantae > Streptophyta > Pinopsida > Pinales > Pinaceae > Pseudotsuga > Pseudotsuga menziesii. The sequence goes on from LPNX010507677.1 coordinate 173,023, forward strand.
TCAAGGCTAGACTCCATAAGGTTGATGTTACGAATGCTGCATGCACAATTTGTGGTAGGTATGAAACGGTTGAGTATGTCTTTTGGAGATTCCTGTCTACCAAGACCTTTTAGGCATGGTTCCAGGCTGATTTAGGTATTGTTTTATTGCCCTGATTTTTTATAATGCTCTCCTTTTAGAGGACCCTTGGATGATTAGGTACAGCTGCAGATATTTATGGCACACTGTTTGGATGTCTCGTACTGGCATTCACATGTTGGAGTAGTAGCTGCATGAGGATCATCCTCACAAGTTGGCCTTGCAAAAAGAACAAAAGTCGGCCCAAGAAAAATTATAATAAAATATTTTTATTATTATTGTTAAAATGACAAGTCGGCCCCAGTTAAATTTCAAGGAGAGAACAGTATAAATAGGGGGCGCCTCTCCTCATTTTGACACACTGCAACTTAGCACTGCTACACAAGTTCACCCTCTGCTAGAGAAGTTCGCTACTACAGTTTGGAGAGGAGTCTTCTGGGGTTTCTCCATCTTTGGAAAAGGTTTTCTCTTATCTCTCTTGGGTTTGTGCTACTATGATCTGGAAGTACTCTATCTCTGATCGATTTATCTCTCTTGGAAGGGCGAGCTTGGGGGTGACATTGTTTTGTCTATGGTTGGGAGATGATCTTTGTGATCATCTTGGATAAACGAGCTCCACTCTTTGTTTTGTTTTTGTGCTTTGATATTCTTCTAGTGATCTTGGTTTTGCAGCAGTGAAATTCTAACATCACAGAACTACTTTTAGTGAGGATCCATTTTTCTGTAGCCTAGGGTAATTGAGGCTCTTTAAGCAGGAATTGGCTTTTCTTGTTAAAGTCAAACTTGTTTTTTACTGCAAAGCTGTAGGCTCCCTCCCTATTGGGGCATTTCTTAAAACAATAGAAGGCCAAAAGTTACAGAAGACGAATTCAAGAAAGAACTTGTACGGAAATATGATAAGATATACAAGTGGCAAAACCTTGTTTTAACAGGCATTAAAAAAATTAAGGAGTTAAGAGAAGGAAAGGAATCCAAAGAAGATGGAGAACTTGCTTAAAAAGATGACGAATATCCAGGTTGCAGGATCATAATCAAATTCTTCTTACAGAAATTAAAAGCTCAAAAGAAGAGAAAAGAAAATGGCATCATGAAACCAGTCTGAATGTCATTGATGAAGAAATGGCCAATAAGAAATAAAGTCTTCAATGCAAAGAAGAATTGAAAAAGACCAGAAGAAAACGATGGTAGATATGGTCCATCCAATTAAAAAAGAGAAGATGGAAAAATAATAAAATGTGATAAGTATATGCTAAATATTGATCTCAGCTGCATAAGATTATATCCAAGATAGAACACTAAGTCAAGGGTCTGGATGATAGTCTTGCTGAAGCAAGAAACAAGGGAGCACATGTACACGAAAAACAAAAGAATTGGTTAAAATATAGGAAGACAAAAGAAAAGGCTGCTGACAGGAGTGAAGACAAAGGAGAAACACAATTTGAGCCATATCGACATCCTCAGTAGCTGCAAAGCCTCTAATCAAGGCAGGACATAGATTGACATCCACATGTCCAGGAAAGCAAATGTCAGAGCAATGTGTATAGGTGGAAATAGAAGCACAAAAGAAAAGGAAGACATGTGTATATGTGTATAAAATATAGAAAGACAGAAGAAAAGGATGCTGACAGGAGTGAAGACAAAGAACAAACACAATTTGAGCCATATCATCCTCCTCATTAGCAGAAAAGCCTGTAATCAAGACGGAAGGACATAGATCGACGTGCACATGTCCAGGAAAGCAAATGCCAGAGCAATGTGTATATGTGGAAATAGAAGGGAAACTATGCAACAAGGTATAGTCAAAGACCAATGCCAACTCCAAAATGACAAAGCCACGGAATTACATGGAATCAAAGGAAGACTGATCATGTAATAGCAAATCAACAGCAGTTGATAGATATAAGAATCAGCTATGGACAGATGGATAATCAAGTTTGGCAACAGTTGAACACGGATTTGAAGAAGCCTTGTTATTTAGCTTCACGATTCATCTAATGCTTCAAGGTCAAAGCATCTTAAGGAGGAAATGAAACAGTCCTAACGTAGTATAATATTATAAGAACATAGGTGTGATATAATAATATGGAGTATGTATGTCAGCTCGATTGCTAGGACCTATTTGAGCACTGCAGAGGCTGGACTATGGACTTCTTTGACCACATCTTTCTGTATTGGCCACAATAGCCCATCTTACTTCTTTGCCTTGGTTGTCTATTCTTTAGCAACTTGCATGAGTTTGATCTCTTACCCCTTCCTGTCACATATTCTCTTACTCCAATATTATATCCTTCTTGGGTACTCCCCATGGACGGCCAGATTTCTATTCTTCTTCAATGATGCTGTTAAGACCATTCTCCTACGGACAAAGGTGAATCAACAAGGGTGTAATAGACAAGAAAACATTGTGGATTTCTATTTAGAAATCTTTTTCTATTTCACCCTTTCAGTCACAAAGTTTAGCTGCCTAATCAATATAGAAATTCCAAACAATTGATTGATACAGAAAATAAAATCAGTTTTTATCAAGGTTTGCAATTTTTTCATATTTCTTTGTCCTTTTTTTTCTCATGCAGAAATTTCCATTTTTGTCTCCCAGCTTCTAGTTTTATCATCCATTTTAAGGATTTCAAAAGCAGTTTATGTAATAAATTTGATGGGTTTTGGTAATGAATCTTATTGTGGCTTGACGTATTGTTGAATCCTTTATTTTGGCATAACTTTAAAGTAGTTGTTTATTTCTCTCTCTCACCATTCCTTAATTTACTTTTGACCCTTTTGGATTCTTGTCCATTTTTTCTAATAATAATTTTCAAAGTCAATGGAGCAAAACATAGTCTACAAGTAGGAATCCAGCTTCAAGTAAGTTCTTAGTGTGGTGCTGGCAGCATTCATCAGCATTCTTGTCAGATTGCTTGTCTCTGCTATACCAAGAAGAGTTACAAGTACATAATCATGGAAGATCTTAATTTCCCTAATCAGATATGCATGTAGTTATAATGCTGACAAGAAAGTTGCACAAGAGATCAATCATCAGGTAGGTTGGCACAATATATGGACCAGTTGAGAGACCTGGTCATCCTTGACAGTGGGTTGACCAAGTGACAAGCAGACATTGATTGACAGTTTGCCCTTTTTGGACAACCAACCAGCCAAGAAAATATGTTTCCCTTTAAACCTTTGCTCCAACTGCACACCATACTCACTGTCTCATAGTAAGAGATACATCCAACATTGCCTCCAACAGAGAAACGCAGGTTGAACTTGAGAACCCCAAGGACCTGCGAACTTCTTAAAAACTCTGCAAAGATGCCAGAATCAACCCAGTAAGTCTGCACCATGCAAAGATCCGGCAATTGTTTTCTAATGTCGATGCATACAGTGTTCTTAGGAAATGCTTGTATTCTAAGACACCAATAAGATTTTGTCGGAGTTTTCACTTTCTATGCTTTAGAGTTAAAGTGGCACTACACCTTGAATACATACTGTTTCCCCAACTACTCTGCTGCCATTGTAAAAAGTTTTTTGAGCATGTATGTTTTTCTCCATGATCATATTTATCCCTTTCATTTTCTATTGAATACGAGTTTGCCAAAGCTATGTCATGAAAACAATTTAATACGTTATTTTATTAGTGTAATGGGTTGGACAACGGTACAACCTATCATATCTGGAAAGATGCATGGAATGTTAGACCTGATTAGTCGGGAAGGTTCCTATGCATGAACTGGATGTACCCCTTGTATACATTGACACAAGTTCTGCAGTACAGTGCTATTTAAATGGGATTATTGTATAACAGTTTAATTTTTATGCAGCCTCTTTTTATGGCATAGTTTGTGCTGCTCGAAAGTTGAAAGCCCCCAAAAAGTGATACATTCATTCACTTATCTGCCTAAATTGTGTTTCTATGCTCTATAGTTTTTGTGACAGTACTTCTTGAATATTTTACTGACTATTCTAATCTCATTGTACGAAGCTTTCGACAAACCATTCTGTTCCTCTGCCCGATTACATTGTATCTTGTCACAATTTTCTAAATTATAATAGTCGTTACATGATAATAATAAATAAGATAAACCTTTATTGTTAGCTGTCTATTTCTTAAGATTTTAGAAAGCCAATTACTTGAAAGCAGTACAGTGACAAAAATAATTGTTCCAGTGACAAATACTGTTTGGACTCATTGAGTAAATTAGTAATTGACATATGTAAAGTTTTAATGAATATTAATACTATATCGTCATTGTACAGGTTCCCAAGCACATGAAGGCTCCAATTTATGTATATTACCAGCTTGATAACTTCTATCAAAACCATCGACGGTAGGTGGAATGAATTAAGTAATTCTTCTAATGCATTTCCTTCTGTTACTTTTTTCTATTTACGATATTCTATTGCTAAGTAACAACTGTTGCTTAATTGATTGCTATTTTTCGAATGACTATGTTTGAAGAATCAAGTAACACAGGAAAATGAATGAATTCAAAAAACAACGAGAAATAATTACATAAATTGAGATTGAGAAGACAGGATTTTATTCTTTTGAAATAAAATTCTTATTTATTTCTGTCTTGTTTTTTTTTTGCTCTTAGAAAATTTCTGTGCTCTAGAATTCGTGATAAGATATTTTTGAAAGCACTTCGTCTTAAGTGCATTAGTTTCTTTATGTCTTTGTTATCGATGTGAGCATGTTCCTACATTTCTCTTGGATACTATCAAAAGCCTGGCAATAAAAAATTATTTTCTGTTTGTCTTCAATTTCTTCCTTGTTACTCCTTGGATATGTTCATTCTTCCCAAGGAGTCTTAGGAAGTGTCCACATGGAACTCGCCTATCTTGCTTTGAAGATCATGGGACTTGTATGCATTTTAGTGATGTTAACACCCTTCTGTTCTCATTGCCAATGGCATACATGCCCCCATGTTTTTGCATGTATCCTTTCATGCATATAACTATTCTAATTATTTTTTAATTTTTTATTTATCCCAATGAAATCCCATTCCATTTTGCCCTCCTCAAACTGTCCTTTATATGACTTCGCAATTAGGTGTGAATGGCTCATCTAGGGTTTTTTTATTATAACCATTATTATGGTTTAAAACCTTAACTGTGGTGAGACTAGCTCTCACAGTTTGTGAAATTGATGTTATAATTTTCCTGTTTTATGCTATTCTAGCAATGTATGGCAGTAACATTAAAAACAATTTTAAATGACAAAATGGATTTCTAGGGTTCAACTTTCAATGGAATAAATTTTTGAAGGTATAAAATAAAACAAATGCCTGACTATGAAATAAACTGAGCCAGAAAATGATCAAGGATAACTAAATAGCATGTAAAAATCATAATAAATGCATTAAAAATGAGAAATACTTGATCTTCTCAGATGTATAAGATGAATGTTGAATCCTCCAACCAAGTTTCCATAAGTGAATTAATATGTTACAATGATATTTTCCAAGGATTTGACCAAGGTTAGCTGAGTGTGTGGTGGATGACTGGATAGAAAACACAAGTAACAAAGATCATGGATAGGGTGAAGCTTAATTGGACACATGATACAATTTCTCCATCATGCATGGACTTCTCTTAGCTGAGGGCTTTTATGCACATGGACATGCCATTGATAAAGCTCTCAAACCTTCAAGCATGGACTCGCAGGTAAAATTAGCAAGCTGAAATATACATATTGGCCAATTGTTTTGTCCTTCAACTGCAATCTATTTGTGATTTTTCTTTCTACTTCCTGAAATTTTCTGACCTTGTATTTGTAGGGAGCCTATTGGAGCACACATTGGTGCCAGAAAACATGTAACAACAAATTGGGAATGCAAGATAGCACCAAAACAGATTGTTAGGAGCTCAGGTCCTATGCAGTATTTTAAAATTAACGGCCAAACCAGAACCGGAACTGGCCGGTTCAACCAGTTCAAAGTAACTTCAAATCCTCAATTTTAGTTTTTTTTAATTAAATTTTAATATTTTATGTATGTTTTAATGAACCAATTCATAAATAGAGTTATTAGCTGATTTCGAACCAAGGCTAATCAGAGTCTGTTCTGAATCTCGGCTGATTCCAACTTTTAAAACATTGGTCCTATGTCAAGAACGTGGAATAGTGGTACTATCCTGCACTCTAGATCTCTTAGGCTCACCCGATTCCCTGGGCACCTACCACCAAGTTAGCTAGTTTTTGGAAAATCCTGCTCCATGTTTGATTGTGGGGAGATTCCAACACATGTCAGGGCCAAATCCTCCGGGAGACTCTAATTCCTTCTAATTTGAGTGGATCCCTAATTAACCAAATTGTATGGTAGAAGCTATGGTTGGGAATGGTTTTGTCTCTAAGCACTCAATTTGTTGCCGCCTCTTACGCACCTGGGGTTAACGCAACAAAAATCTTCAAGCTGCTCAGTGCATCCTTGGGGGCAAGTCTCGAGTCAGGTGTTGTCACTTGATCCTGACTCCTCTGTTTAGGCCACTCCTAACGGAGCCAAGGGGGGTAGTCTCTATGAAAGAGTTACTAAGGTTGTTACTTTGATTAGTGATGGATGAATTGTTTTGTTAGGAGTTTGAAATGATTTACTGACAAGATATTGCAAAGTAGAAATTAGATCAGCAACATAAAGATATGACATTCATACATCGAGATGACTTTAAGCAAATGATAGTAGTACAAATTGTGCCAGTGCCAAATGGAGTCATAGCATATTGAAGTGTTGCTGAAAAGGTAAAATGTTTTGCAGTGTCTTGGAAAGTTTTAATTATTAAAATGATGAGTAATTAAAGGGAAAGGGATTCCCGATATATCGAATGGTACTGGGAATACGTCCGGATTTTGGGAAAAATGGCTCCACATGGGAAAATGTGGGCTTGTTCAACACTGCACCAACAAGGATGTATCCTAACGGGACCCCACGGTCACCTTCTAGTTGTTTCCGCTTTCCCTGAAGAATTTGCTCACTATTTCTCAAATTCGTTACGCTGGATTTTCGTAATGTTCTGGGTTGTTACTTTTATTAACTGAGTTGATTAATTAGATGTGAAAAAATTAATAAGTGCACAATTCCGCTTTTGATATCCCCAAGTCTCAGATAAGGCTGGGAGGGGTACAGCATACACGGAATAGGCAAATGTTTATTCCAATTTATGAAAGCAAAGTACAAAAAGATACAACCCTTTTAGGATGGATGGTATGCTTGTCTAAATAGAAAATCAAAGAAATTTGTGAAACTAATTATTATGACAATGAAATGCTGGATTAGTATTTGATTACTTTAAATGAAATTATAAACTTGAAATAAACTTGATTGATCTAGAATTTTTATAATAGTCAAATCTAATCTAAAAAAATCAAACCACTTCAAGGACAGATACAGTGTTCCCCCAAAATAGGGGAAGGAGGGTGTGGGAGCTGTAATCCCACTTGCTCTTTTATTAAATTATTACAATGCTAATAATTTAATAAGGGGCTGCCTTTTGATCTTATAAATTGATAAAAAATGCTTACAATAGCTTGCTAGAAGAAGGGGATTGACGAGGGGGGATTTGGAGGTGATTCGAGAGGCTAAAAACTTTGAAATTCCAGGATTGACCAAGACCCTTATATTAGTCTCCACTCTGGAGGACAATGGATATCAGGTGAAGTTCCGTGACCATAGAGTATATATCAGGCCCAAGGGGTCAGATAGGAGCTTGGATCGAGTGATTGGCAGGAGTAGGAAAGTTCATGGACTACACTTTGAGCCTGCGAAGGCTCTATTCAGCAGCAACAACAGTCAAGGTGAGTTATGGCATAGGAGGATGGCACACTTACACCATGGAACACCGAGGCACTTGAGATAGACTGTCATTGGAGTTCCTCAGGGACAGGAGGAGAAGCATAGCCACTGCAAGGGTTGTGCTTTGGGGAAGAACATCAAGAAGCCTTTCCCATAGAGTGAGCACAAGTCTAAAGAGCCCTTGGACTAGGTGCATTCGGATGTATACAGACCTATGAGTGTCCATTCATTCAATGGTTATCGTTACTGCGTAACCTTCATTGATGCCTATTCCAGGAAAACCTGGATCTATTTCTTGAAGGCCAAGTCAGAGGTCTTTGAGAGGTTTCGAGAGTTCAAGACTCTCGTGGAGAACCAAATAGGAAAGAAGGTTCGGGTGTTGAGGACAGTCAATGGGGGTGGGTACACCTCCAATGAGTTCATGGAGTATTATTCAACAGAGGGGATCAAGAAAGAGCACAGTGTGCCCCATACCCCACAACAAAATGGAGTTGCAGAGTGGAAGAACAAGACTATGGTAGGAGCAGCCAAGGCCAACTATTTGATTAGGGATTACCACTATTCCTTTGGGCTGAGGCATACATGACTGCAGTTTACATTCAAAATAGGTGTCCCCGCACAACTTTGGGGAGGAGGACACCAGAGGAGGTCTTCACAGGCACTCGGTCGGATGTGAGCCACATTCACATATTTGACAGTGTCTGCTATTGTCATGTTCATGCTGACACTAGGAAGAAGTTGGATCCTTCTGGAGAGAAGGGGCTACTTGTTGGATATAGCGAGACTTCGAAGGCATACAGAGTTTACATTCCTACCCTTAATAGGATCATTGTGAGCAGGGATGTCTAGTTCGATGAGGACATAGCCTTGCGGAGATCTATGGACTCACTAGCAGAGCAACAACCAACACAGGACATAGGGATCAAGTTGGAGGAGCCAGATGTACAGGTACAGGTATAGACACAGGGCACAGGCTCTGGTAGTTAGAGGGAGTCAAGTGGATAGGATCCTCCTATCTTTGATGGGGAGGATGAGCTGCAGCAGGAGACATACACCCAATAGCCGCAACAAGCAGACACTAGGCCACGACCTAAGTGGTATAGGTCCACAATACAGGGTTCCAGGCAGGTAGATCTTCCACAAAGATCTTTTAGACGGAGTGTACCACCAGAGAGACTCAGTGATAAGGCACTGATGACAGAGTTGATTGACTCTGAACCTTCCAGTTTTGAGGAGGCTGCACAACATGATGTGTGGCAGGTGGCCATGGTTGCGGAGTATGACTCAATCATGAAGAACCAGGTATGGGAGGTTGTGTCAAGACCTGAAGGCAAGAAGGTGGTAGGATTCAGGTAGATCTACAAGGTAAAGCATGCAGCAAGCGAAAGTGTGGAAAAGTATAAGGCACACTTCATGGCAAAGGGGTTTTCACAGAAGGAGGGCATTGACTATGAGGAGACCTTCACCCCAGTTGCCAGGTATTCTTCCATTCGAACCATTATCTCTTTAGCAGCAGAGATGGGTTGGCGAGTTCATCAAATGGATGTCAAGACTGCCTTCCTCAACGGAGTGATAGAGGAGGAGGTATATATTGAGCATCCAGAGGGGTTTGATGTGGAGAACAAGGAAACACATGTATGCAGACTGCATCGAGCTCTTTATGGGCTCAAGCAGGCACCTCGAGCATGGTACTCGAGGATAGACAACTATCTACGAGAGATGGGATTTCAGCGAAGTGAGGCTGACTACAACCTGTACTTCTTGACATGTGAGGTGCCTCTCATACTCTTTTTGACAGGAGATGAGAGTCTGATTGGAGACTGCAAGTCCAACCTTGCAGTGGAGTTTGAGATGAAAGATCTTGGGTTGATGCATTACTTTCTGGGCTTGGAGGTTTGGCAGAGAGATGGATGCTTCTTCATTGGACAGGGGAAATATGCAGTAGAGATCTTGAAGAGATTCAGGATGGAGCACTGCAAGCCTATGGCCATACCTCTAGTTTCCAATCGGAGGAAAATTGATGCATCAGGGTCAGACGGATTTGATCCTACCTTGTATTGTCAACTTATCGGATCACTTATGTATCTGGTCAACACACGACTAGACATCAGCTTTGCATTCAACTCTTTGAGTTAGTTCATGGTGGACCCTTAGAGAGTGCATTGGACGGCTGCGAAGCACATACTTCGCTACATCAGAGGTACAATGGAGTATGGATTGGTTTATGAGCGTAGGGGGAGCGTGCAGTTAGCAGGTTTCACAGATGCTGACTGGGCAGGATGTGTAGAGGACAGGAAGAGTACTTAAGTTACTTTTTCAGCATTGGGTCAAGGGTTGTTTCTTGGTTTAGCAGGAAGCAGAAGTCAGTTGCATTGAGCTCGACAAAGGCTGAGTACATGGTAGCCAGCATGGTTGCTTGTGAGGGTATGTGGCTGAGGAAGTTACTCTCAGGGTTGTTCGAGTGTGAGCTAGAGGCCACAGTAGTTCACTGTGACAATTAGAGTGGCATTAGGCTATCTGAGAATCCAATGTTCGATGACCGGAGCAAACACATAGACATCAGGTACCACTTCTTGAGAGATTGTGTTAAGAGAGGAACCATTCGGTTGGAGTACATACAGACAAATGAGCAGGTGGCAGACATTTTCACCAAGGCACTTTGCAGACAGAATTTTGTGAAGTTCAGGGATAAGTTGGGGTTGCGACCGAATCCCTTTGTCGTTGAGAGGGAGTGTTAATTTTTAAATTAGCAGCAACAAGGAAGGTCTTCCTGCATGCAAGTGTCCTTGCATGCAGAAGACTCTAAAACAAGAAACTAGTTGTATTTAATTATTTTTCCTAAGTGTACTTTAGAAAATAATTAAAGTGATCTAATTATTTATTGGCTTTAAGTGAAAGTGAAATTAGGGTTTTCACTTTACCTAAAGTTATAAAAGAAATGGCAATTGGTTTGAGAGGACACACACACTTGTATTTCGACAGAGACAGGATATAGACAGGGAGAGAAAGTCAGGCAAAGGATTTAGCTAGGAAGACGGAGGAGCGAGAGGACAGGATCACCGAGCTACCAGGCAAGACAAAGGCCGCACAGATCGACAGGCAACAACTGCAGAGGAAGGCCGTACAGAGTGTACGGATTCTGTACAGATCGTATGGATATCGTACAACAGTCATATGGATCCACACATGTGGGAGGCCGTACACTTGGCCGTACAGTCACGCAGAGGGGATGGAGCTTTAGCTGGGGTTTTCCCAGTGATTCTGTCGGGTATTGCTTCACCAAGTTTGGGTGATTAGCAGTGATTGTAAAAGTTCCATATTTTCTCATAATAAAATCTATATCTGACTATTGCACTGGTCTTCCCATCTTGGGTTTTTCCGGGGGTTTCCATACCCAAAATAATAGTGTCTATATTGTGATGTGATGTTGTGATTTATTTCTCAGTACTTTATATTCCGCTGCATACTTGTAAAAGGTATTCATGTGCGGTTATCAGTAGATCTATTTGAATACACTGTTTAGCCCTAGTTGAATATTAAAGGAAAATTTACATATTACCATTATTTTCTTCTTTCTAGAGGATAGAGATCGCATACTCGAAGAAGGACCCTATTTCTTCAACTCTGCTGGCCTCTTTCTCAGGAACTGGATCGAACGCTTCAATCCAGACATTGAAAATTTCTCCTAGGCACCAGTTTGGGTTCGGCTATATTCTCTCCCTCGGTACTACTGGGACGAAGAAACTCTCAAGGACATCGACAACTCCCTGGGAGATTTTGTCAAGGTTGCTGACCAGACAATACAACACAAGTACACATCTTACGCACGAATCTGTGTCTACATGCATATAGCCAAAACATTGCCGGACTCTGTCACTCTAGTACATGAGGACAAAGAATGGGTGCAACCGTTAGATTATGAGCATGTGCCTTTTAAATGCAGAAAGTGTCACGAGCATGGACATCTATATCGGGACTGCCCCCAAAACAGGTCGCCCATTGAGCCAAAAAAAACCCTAATGTCGACGAAGAGGGCTTCAAGAAAGTCACAAACAAAAGAAAACAGGGCAAGAAGAATCCCATTGAAAGCAAACCCTCCTGAAACGAAGCGACTCCATTAAGAATCCTAGAAAGGAAAGAAAGTTGTAGAATCCAGTAAGAACACAAAAGATGATACCTCCAAACAACCTCTTCCCCCTGAAGATAGCACTCATGGCCCGGACATCCCCACTTCTACTCAAGACATTGATGTCTTAATGGACGAGGACATGTGGGACATTGACCTGGGAGATCTAGATCTTTTAGGATTGGAAGATGCATGCAAAAACAACACCTTACATGCAATAGCTCCCAAGCAAATTCAACTATTAACATATATATTAAACCTATGTAGCATGGGAACCGTTCCTGACTTTTAGGAAACTTGTTCTCGAAGTTTCGACGTTCCAAGGAGCTTGGGAACTTGTAGGAAACTTTCCCAATCCAGCGGAAACCGTTCCTGTTTGTTGGAAACTTATTGGGAACTTTTACCCTCTAAAATCGGAAACTTGGGGACTTCTTTTTGCATGTTTCCTTCACTAGGAACTTTCACCCATTCATGATCACCATGTTGGTTGTTAACAACATTCCTATTTCCTCGTGGTCGTCCATATACATGGTTGACCTAGAATTTTACGCTGAATTGCTGAATTGCAGTTACTGCTAACCAATAATAAATGTAAATCTATTTTGCCTTTTTATATATTAAATAAAAGAAAATAAATTTATTTATTTTACTATTTACTTTGTGAATAAAAAGTAAACTTTTACCTAATTGGAAATGGTTTTAAATCTTACTTTAAAACTAAGTTCATATATTACATTTAAATAAAAATGATCTTGAATCCTTGTTTTTTATTTTATAATAATTTAATTTTGAATATTTATACATTTTGCAAATACCCTAGGATAGAATGTCTTGTAAACATATATTATTCTAATAAATTTTAATTATATTTGACACAAAAATGAAAACTTACTCTATACATATAGCCACAAATATAGGGACTATAACTTCTAAACATCCCCACTTTAGAAAGAGTCTACATTATATAATCAATGATGTGGATGGTAATCTTGATTTTATTGCCATTTCCATCTGCTAAGAGGTTCTAGTTACAACCGTAATACAAGGGATAAGTTAAGTCATCTGGTTTGTGTTAATGTTTCTTTTCTTCTCTTCTCATGTTTTTTTTAATTATTTTTTTTTTATATTTTTTTAATATATATTATTGGCGTTCCCAAGCTACCGTTTCCTGCAAATTTGGGGGAAACTTCTAGATGTATTTAATACTCGTACCCATGTTCCCGCATTCCAGAAACTTGTGCAACATAGTATTAAATTCAGCCAGAACTCGTGCCAGGCTTGGGATCATAACCAGTAGCCCCAAGGATACCAATAAGAATGTCAAAGATGTAAAAAAGAGAGGCAAGAAAACCGACATTCAAAGAATTGCTACTCTTGGAACCAAGCTAGTGGAATTAGGGCAATATTCCCAGCTTACGGAGTTCTTCCCTTCCAACCTAACTGTTAATCAATGAAGGTGATCTCTTGGAACATAAGGGGAATCAACAGCCCCAACAAACACATAATGTTGAAAAGGAAGATCCAGCAGGAAAAACCCACCATCCTCATGTTGCAAGAAACCAAATCCGACTCGACAACTTAGATAATTTGATGGCTAGATTATGGCAGGGCAGCAGATTCATTGTTGTTGACTCAACAGGGGCTTCAGGGGGTATAACTATCTCCTGGAATCCATTGGAAGTAGATCTAGATAACTTCTTAGCCTCTCGTCACTCCATCTCGGCTCATTTCCATCCAATTGGTACCAATATACATGGCAGAATTTACAATGTGGATGATCCGACTCCTCGTTCCTTGAACTTCTTACACTGGAACATTCAGGATCAACCATATGCCCTAGACATTCTAGTAGGGGATTTCAATCTCATCACCTCGTTGAAGGATAAATGAGGGGAACGTCGCTCACTCTCCAAGGAAGATCTTCTCTTCAAGGATTTCATCGACAATAATGACCTGATAGACTGGATACCAACAATTGCATTAGCATCTGGAACAATTGCAAAGGAGGAATTGCTCAGATTGCCACCAAGCTAGATCGTTTCCTCATCACAGAACATCTCATGCTCAGAAATGAGGAACTCACGGCCTCCATTCTTCCAGCTGTAGGATCTAATCACTGGTCCATATGCTTAAATTGACAGCTGGATGAGGTAGGCTGCATAAAACCTTTTCCTTTAAATTTTTTTTGGCTTACTCACCCTGATTTTCCTGAGATGATCAAGGATTGGTGGTTAACTACTTAGGCCACCGACCCCTCTTGCATGTTCAGGTCATCGAGCTTTAGTCCATTTGCATCGTCGGTGGTTTTGGTAAAAAAGAAAGATGTGGCACCTTACGGATGTGTATCGATTACAGGGCCCTCAACAAGAAAACCATTAAAAACAGGTATCCCATTCCCAGAATTGATGAATTAATGGATGAGTTACATGGGGCAAAATGCTTCTCAAAGATTGATCTCCGATCAGGGTAGCATCAGATCCGAGTGAGGGATCAAGATATTTCAAAAACAACTTTCTGTTGCCACTATGGTCATTATGAGTTCTTAGTCATGCATTTTGGACTCACCAACGCCTCGACAACTTTCCAATCTTGCATGAACCACACCTTCAAGGCTTAGTTGCAGAAATTTTTACTTGTGTTCTTTGATGACATTTTAATTTACAATAAAACTTGGGAAGAGCATTTGAGACACCTGGATGAGGTACTGGGAATTCTGGAAGAACAATCTCTTTACGCAAAAATGTCTAAATGTGAGTTTGGTATGCAGGAGATGTTATATCTAGGGCATATAATAAGCACAGATGGAGTACAGGTTCACATGGAAAAGATCAGAGCTATCTTGGATTGGCCTACACCAAAAAATGTAATAGAATTGAAGGGATTTTTGGGCCTTTGCACTTATTACAGGAGGTACGTAAAAGTGTTTTCTCAATTGACCGCACCATTCACAGATCTTACAAAGAAAGGGGCATCCAGCTGGACAGAAGGGGCACAACAGACCTTTGAAAAAACGAAAAAAATTATGAGTTCTTGTCCCGTTTTGGCACTACCCGATTTCTTGGAGCCATTCATAGTCGAGTGTGATGCTTCAGGAGAGGGACTAGGGGCGGTATTGATGCAAAACCATCACCCAATTGCATTTGAAAGTTGGAAACTTAAAGATTATGAATGCCTCACTCTATATATGATAAGGAAATGCTAGCAATCTTACACGCCTTAACAAAATTTAGGCAGTATTTGGTGGGAAGCAGGTTTAAAATTAAGACAGATCACAACAACCTCAAATATTTCTTAGAACAAAAAGAGTTGAATGAGCGTTAACAAAAGTGGGTCAGCAAGGTACAGGCATATGACTTTGAAATATAATATGTTAAGGGAAACAACAATATTGTAGCTGATGCTTTATCAAGACGACCAACCACATTATCACTCATGAATATATCTACCGACTGGAGGTCTCATCTCTTGGTTGAATATTCAAAAAATAAATTTGCTTGTGAATTGTTAGACAGACAAATACAGGATGATAGGTACAGGGTAATCAACGACATCATTTACTACAAGAATCGGATATACCTCGTTCCAGAATTAACTTTGAAGAAAAAGGTTTTACAGGCCTCGCACGATTCACCATTATCAGGGCATCATGGGTTTTTGAAAACTTACAGACATATTAGAGAGGTTCTCATGGAAAGGCGTCAAGGAGGATGTAATATAACATGTCTGGGAGTGCAGTATGTGTCAACAAAATAAAATCGAATACACTCATCCGACAGGGTTACTTCAGCCATTACCTATACCGGAGCATAAATGGGAGAGCATCTCGATGGACTTCATTACGGGTTTACCCAAGGTACAGGGACGGGATTGCTTATACGTGATAGTAGATCGGTTGACAAAAGTTTCCCACTTCTTTGCTATTTCTTCAGATTATTCGGCATCATAGGTAGCAGACTTGTTTTTCAGAGAAGTTTTAAGACTACATGGACTACCTAAAACCATTGTCAGTGACCGTGACAGTAAATTCACCAATGCCTTCTGGCAGGAGCTCTTCAGATTAGTGGGGACAAAATTAGCTACTAGCACAAGTTATAATCCTCGGAGCGATGGGCAGACAAAGATAGTCAACAAAAGGATTGAGGGATATTTCAGAAATTATGTAGCAAGGAAATAGAGGACATGGATTAAATGGATACACCTAGGGGAGTACTACTATAATACACTCACCATATGTCTATTAGGATGACTCCTTTCAAAGCTTTATATGGCTATGAGGCACTAAATTTTGCAGATTTAGTCTTCGGAGATAGCAGAGCACCTAAGGAAAAAGATTGGGTATAGGACAGTCAGGATATTCTTAAAGTTCTAAAAGAGAATCTACAGTCAACTCAAAACCAGCAGAAGTTATACGCAGACAGACACAGAGTCGAGCGTAGTTTTGAGGTAGGAGACTTGGTATACTTACGGCTACAACCTTACAGGCAATCTTCACTCAAGAAAAAAGGGGCGGAGAAGCTGAAACCCCGCCTCTATGGTCCTTACAAGGTAGTCAGAAAGGTGGGAGAGGTGGCTTATGAACTAGAGCTTCCAGAAGAAAGTAAAATTCATAATGTATTTCATGTATTGAATCTCAAGAAAACAGTAGGGCAACACATCGCTCCATCCACCAAACTGCCTCCCTTAGATGATGAAGGGCTTCTAGTAATGATTCTAGAGAGAATTCTACAGGTTTGAGAAAGGAAACTCCAAAACAGGGTAATTCGGGAATACTTGGTAAAATGGAAAGAATTACCTATTGAAGACGCCACATGGGAGGGAGAACATGTATTGCAACATCCTAGTTTACAGTTGCTTGAGGACAAGCAATTTCAAGCGGGAGGACTGTAATGTCCTCTTCTACTTAAGCATAAAAAACACCCGCTAACCTATTTAATTCCCATAGTTTCGAGCAGGTACTACAAGAAAAGGGAATTGATCGAGGACATATAATACCAGGAGCAGAGCGGATCATTCATTCAGTATTAATTCATCAGTATAGTAAAGAAAGCCTTATTTCTTCAGGCTTAAAGTCAACGAGAAATTAGAATTGCATGCATGCAAAAAGTAAAGTGCAAACCCTAAAAGTACATGCTAAAGCTATATAAGAAGGGTCATTGAACCAAAATGATCATCCATGATTATTATTATTAAGTTTGGTTTCTAGAGCAGCAACAACAGGTGCAGCGGAAGCAAGTTGGGGTTGGAGGCGAAGGTCTTTAGCTAACAAGTGATTTCGACAATGAAAGTTATCTGCCCTAATCACTTCCCGATAGATCATCCAGGTCTATCATCAACTATTCATCATCTTCTTTATTCTTGGTTCGATAACCCAACAGGCGGAAAGAGTTTATTGTAGGTTCACGTATTGCTGTTGGGGAGCAGCTGGAAATTCCTGAACCATTTGCTAGAACTCAAAAACTTGGTAAAACTTCTGCATGCTTCCATCATTCTATCGTTCCATTCCTGGCACATCCGGAGCATTCACCAACAAAAACAAGGAAGAAGAGGGCGTCATCCCTTTAGCACAGATCAATTTTCTAGGGTCCCTAGAGGAGTCAAAACTTTTGCATGTGTCTCCTTATCTCTCCATAGAACCTATACCATCATCTCTAGCAAGTTTCAGCAGCGACATACCATCCTTGCCTCAAAAACGTGAAGAACAACAGAAGAGAGACGTTTTCTTAGTTGGGCGTCAATTGCTAGAGAGCAGCACTATATCTTCTTTATCTTGCTTGCATGGCTTGCATGCCTCCTATATATTGACGGACTATCAACACTATTATTATTGGTATGTATACCTTCTCTCGCTGAAAGTCTTTTTCCTATTATTTCTCCAGATCAGCTATATTTTATCTTTCTCCTTAGCACGACATTGTTTTGCATGCAAATTTTATTTATCTTTCTTGTACAACTGAATCACCAAACCCACAAACATATTATCAAAACACAATAGAATATCAGTTGGGATATTACACCATCATCGATGGATCACATAAAGCTGTGTGATGTAGAAAATAGTGCAAAGATTATATAGAATTGTGTAATATAATTGTTAAGGTGGTAAACAATTAAATTATTGCACCGAGAGGAGCTAGGTGATCTACAACCCGGTATGGGGGAGATGTTGTCACGTAAGGTAACGTAACACAATGTTACATTAACAAAATAAAAAAATTCATGTTGACTCATAAAATAAAATAAAAAATATTAAAATAAAGGGTCTATAAAATAAAAAATTAAAACTTAAACCTGGATCTATCAAACAAGTGAAGAATCCAATTCCTCGAGTTTAAGATTAAAAAAAAATTACACCCCAAGAAATTGGATCCCTCTCGGTGCTTGATAGATCTGGGTTTAAAATGGATCTATGCTGGTAATAAAAGGAAAAAGTCAGAGGTGAAAAAAAAGAGAGAAAATTAAATGTCAAGAACAGCTAGAAAGAAGAAAAATAACACAGAAAACTCCAGAAACTGACACTATAATTATCCACTGTGGAAATCTCCATGCTCAAAATTATATATTAACAGTTTATATAATAATAAATTTTATATTATTTATTATGTTAATAATAATGGATTCGATCAAATGTTTTTTGCTACAATGATTTTTTTCAAATCACATTGTTTTCAAATACAAATACGAACACCAACCAAATAATTTCAAGAGATTAAGATTAATATATTTTTCCACAGAATTAAGATTAATATATATGATTATATTAATGTATACATTATGTACATTACAATAGATTGTGGATGAAACTTGATCTTGGTATAGGCCATTGCGCTAAAAGAAAAACCAACATCAATAGTCGTAAGAACTTTGATTTTGCAGCTATGAAGCTATGAGACCATTCGATGTAGGCACAAAATGAAATTAGAAAAATTAAAAGAGAACATCACACGGAAAAAACAAAATGGGAAAATGATCAAGCTGTATATGTTATCTTCTCTATATTACACATCTTTAAATAGGTTTATAACTACATAGAATCCCTTTTACACAACTATGGTTGGCCTGATTATTTACTCGAAAATTTGAATTTACTAATCAAACCAAACCTTAAAAACGATAAGCATTATTTATTATTAAAATGGTGCATAAAAAGAGATTTTGTACCAATAGAAGTGCACTTTATCAACTAATCTTTCACTACACCTATCATATACTAACTCGTCATTTGAACATATGTTAAAAGGTCGCAATTAGTATCCTTTTTAATATCCCATTAGTTGCAAAAAGGGATGTAGGAAGGATGCTAAAGGTAACATGAAAGTGGACACTAAATGAAAGATGATAATTGTGTCCCTTTTACAATGGCTTCAAAAATTATTGGCCAAAAAATGCATTGAAATAAAAAGATATTAGCTAATTCGTGTCTTGCTTAATGCATGATATTAAGCAAGTTAGTAGTGGGTGTAAGACAAGACCTATGTATATATGACTATACCTATTAAAAGGTGGGACGTTGTGTTGGATTTAGTTTGATTTAACATCTATGACAGTTTCTGTTATTCAATGGGCCCCATGCAGGGTGTACCAACTCAACAGTAAACATGCAATTTCTCGAGGGACTTGAACTTTAGTGGGGGAAATAACAAGTACAAAAACTAACTCTTACAAACATGACACACCCCATGCTTATATATAGATAGTGGGTGCATATGTATATATATTTGCCCAGGCCCACACCAATGGGCGTTTTGAACCCTGCCCCTGTGGGCTTGCTTAGCTTGAGCCCCATGAACCCACAATGCCCAATAGACAAGCATGACATCACTGCTATGGACTTACAAAGTGCAGAGATCAACCCAAGCATACCCAAACTGTTAAGTATTATAATTCACACGGGACCGTTATAGTGTGTATGTGTGTGGTCAGTAAATTACATGGTTTATATTTTTCATTGACTTTTTATACTGTAGTTAAGAATAAACCTAACAAAATACTGGATATTTGCTGTGCAGAGTTTTCCACAACAAATGAACATAAAATTCTGCATTCGGATGCCAATTTTGCTGCTTTTACCACAGCTGGCATTTTTCATTATTGATTTGACCATGTTCTGGTTGTGGATCAAATCATTTGAGTTTACAGATGTATAATCAGAATTTGAGATATTCTGTGGAATTGATCGATGTGTAAAGACTCCTGCGAGCACTTTTATCTTGCTATACGTATTTTACTGAAACATTACTTATGTTTTATACTAAATGCAGGTATGTCAAAAGTAGAAGTGACAAGGAATTGCTGCTTGGGCTGAACACTACGGCTAAAGATAGGGCGGATTGTGTACCTGAAGGTTACTCAAATGGATTGCGAATTGTACCATGTGGCCTCATAGCTTGGAGCTTGTTTAATGACACTTACAAGTTTTTTCTTGAGAGTGTTGAACTGAATGTAAATAAGAAGAACATTGCTTGGAAGAGTGACCGTGAACATAAATTCGGAAAAGATATTTATCCTTACAATTTTCAGAATGGAACATTAATTGGAGGTGCCAGGCTAGATCCATTAATCCCTGTAAGTAGTGCCTTGAAAATCATTTTATCCAAGGAGCAAGAGCAAACTTTTGTCTCTCATAAAGAGAAGACATGGCGGCAAATCTCACTTCTACAAAAATATCTGATTTCTTCTGATTTTTCTAAAAGTTTCAGAGTATTTTAAGTCCAAGATTATGCCTGCTAAGTTTTTCTTTTTTTGTTTGCCTGATTTTACCAATTTCCCAAGTTGATGGCCCCACTGTTTTTCTGCCCATGACAAGTTTTGCAACACTGTTCTATCCTTATACTGGTTATTGAATTTTAGTGTATGATTGGCATGGCAGTTGAGTGAGCAAGAAGACCTTATTGTATGGATGCGTACAGAGGCACTTCCAACATTCAGAAAGTTGTATGGAAGGATTGAGGTGGACCTTCAAGCTAATGACTTTATTACAGTAAAGATTCAAAATAACTATAATGTATATAGCTTTGGTGGCAAGAAAAGTTTGGTACTTTCCACCACAACTTGGCTTGGAGGGAAAAATGATTTCGTGGGGAAGCTTTACATTGCCATTGGGGTATTATGTATCTTTTTGGCATTGGTTTTCTTCATTTTGCATATTAAACGCCCAAGGTAAGCCCCTAGTATCTGACGAAGAAATTTGCAGTATCTGCTTGCCTTGAGAATCTTTTCCTTATTTTCAATTTTACTCGCTTCACTTTGGTGATTGCAATTTCTGTATTTCTGTTAACCATGAGTTTATTCTTTGTTTGCAGGCATCCATATATATCATCAAACAGATAATGCAATTTTGGTCAATTTTGTTATGTAGCCACTGTGAAAACAAGGAAGGTTTGTTGATGTTTCTTTGTGTTGTGTCACGTGTGGGTGTGTGTGAATCATAAACACGATAATATTAGATAGTCAAATATACCGTTTGGTGTCTTGGGATAGTTTCTACAAGACTACAACTTTAAAATATCCTCCAATCTGCTCTCTTTGTTTCAAGGATTACAGTTTGTAACTTTGTATACATTATACATCTGAATGTGATGCCTTCATTTCCTGGAATTGAGTTGGAAACTTGGAAAAACAGAGGGATAGTATTTTCTTGTGTCTTTAAGTATTGAAATCAGTTGGAAACATGAGATGCATAGTTGGCCTAATAATTTACTATTTATTTGATGTTGCAGACTCTCAGGCTTCATAATCTGCAATCTGAGATGGATGGTAGGGCATACATCTCTTGCGCTAAGGTTGAAACTATATAAAGATCCCTTTGAATTATATGATGGGGTTATTTCAGTGTGCTTAAAGGAAAAATACCTTACTGATTAATCTAATGTTGTATACTTTGTGGAAAGTCCATTTTGCAATCAATTACAAAATTTAATTAGTATTCATATTGGCAAGGATCTTGTCAAAAGAAATTTAATTTATAATGCCCTTTACTATCCATTGGAAGCTTGCACTAAAATTAACATACACTCCTAGTCCTCGCAGAATAGGTGATATCAGAATAAAAGCTATATTCACACAAAACACCCAAAATGTAGTTAGAATAAAATAAAACCATGAATCTACTAGTGACATGAGGTTAGATTACAGTTTTTGATATAATAGTCTTGTTTAATGTCACCAATGATGGATAATAATAAAAAATTCCAAGGAAAAACTTGCTGGGAAACCTCTGGGCACTTGAGCACATTTCGTGAATGGTACCCAATGTAAACCTGTCAGTACTGATTATTATGCCTGCTCCTGTAGGAACATCAAATGGGGCATGCAACAGAGGCAGTCAACTGGGGGATTGACCCTGAAACCCCCTGCATGAAGCTCAAAGCACTCAACCACTGAGCTGTCAATGATAGATAAATCATTAAGATGGTCAACAAGTCTTATTGGAAGGAAAATTAGTCATTTCCCAATCTCAGTAGTTGAGCCTACAGTTTGTATTTTTTCTAGCCAAATTGGCCTCAACAACTAATTAGCTATTGTTGCAATGTAGTCTAACAGACATGTATGCAATGCCCAACTAACTTGATAGTGTGCGAACCTATGGCTTCTGAAGTCTTAAAGAGTTTCCTGTCTTATAAAATATTGAAAAAAATTTGAAGTGAGGTTTAGGAGATTTTTCTAGGCAGGACCTCGTCTTACATGCAATAATGAAGTGGAGTTTGCTGGTGAGGGTCTCTCCTTTTGTATGTTTTCTGCAGGCTTATTTTTGTTTCAATAAAGTATGAGATCTCCCATCTTGTAAAAGATTGAACAGAGTTTGAAGTGAGGCTTGGGTGTTCTATCTATGCAAGGCCTCTTGTCTTGCACTAATTAAGTAGTGTTTTCTTATAAGAGTGTTCCCACATTAATACTCCCCTCCTACTCTAAGTATGCTTTCTGTAAATTCGATTTTTCTTTTGGCAAAGAAAGAACTTCTTGTCATGTAAACGATTGAGAAGAGTTTAAGGTGAGGTTCATGTGAACTATCTAGGCAGGCTCCCTTGTCTTGCATGCACTAATGTACTAGTGTTTACCAGTGAGAGTGTTATCTCTAGATTAAAAAAAAAAATCCGAAATTTGTGTTTGTTTCCCAAGGTTGCATGTAGGGATCTCCCTTAAAATGTGGCCCCATTTTCTGTGGAAAAGTCGGTTGACTTATTATCTATGTTGCATGGGGACCCATCCCCCCCCAAAATTTCTTGCGTTACAGGGACTTTGGAACTCCTCATAAACGTCCCCAATTCACTGGGGACTCCATTGGGGACTTTGGAACTTCTTAGCCGTACCCTAAACGTACCCATCAAAATCGGCGGCTTCTCAAGAACGTCCCTCAACAAACCGATGAATCCTAGGCTTTTCTTGACCTGCACAATTAAAATTAAAAATAAAGTAAAAAAAAATGTCATTAAAAACCTAACCCTACCCTTCCCCTATTCCTCTAACCCACAACACATGCTCAAAGTTTGAGTTCATGGCTCAACACAAGCTCACACTCACAATGAGTTTGCCCCCTCTGAGCCACAACATGTTACACAACATAGGTATTTCATATTTGATATCTTACATTTAATTTTTGAATTTTTTTGGGGTAAAAATATCAGTACGTGCTATTAAAGTTCTATAAAAATATAATTTGGTGTTTAAAAGTGTCAAATTACAAATATAAATTTATTTGTTATTTAAATTTCGAAATGGTTAATCATTCATGTATACAATGTTGTAAATTTTTAAATTTATGTCACTGTTTTAATTTTCAACTTTTAAGTTACTGTTTAATACTTAACGTTGAAGTTAGAACTATTTAAAGTCTTTAGTTTTAGATCTTAGGCATGTATCTTGAGTCTTTACTATTTTGTTTTGACAATGGACAATGATGATTGGACAAAGCTTTATATTTCCTTTTGTAATTAGCATGTTTTTTATTTCAATATATATATATATATATATTATTGTCGTCCCCAACTCCTGTCCCTTGAAAAAATGGGGGTGCGCTCTAACCGTCCCAGAAGCTCGTCCCCGAGGCCAGTGCAACTTAGCTTATTATCATTCATAATGAACTTCTTAAAAGTTGTTCTTGATCAATCTAGCATCGGTGGTTTATGGATACATTAAAGGACGAATTTCTTGTCCAAATTCATTATTTGGCATTGATAGTTAGTGGATACATTATAGGATGATTCAACATCGATGGTTCATGAGTGCTTTATTCAAACTTAGCACATGGTCATAAATCTTCATACTCAATTTTAGAGATTGAATAGTTTTCTTGCATGAGATCTTCAATGCAATTTTCTTTAGTGGTTCGCTCATGCCCATACAAGTGCAATGTTGACATTCGAGTTTAATGGGTTTCATGTGCTTGCATGTCACATTGAATATTTTATGCATGCTTGGGAAGGGTGAGAACTTCTAAAGGGTACTTTTAGATTATTGAGACTTCCTATTTTTAGAAAACTTATATTTTAGGAAACTAACCATATTTTTGGATGCCCTTTATGGAGATGTGCATATGCAATAGTTTGGTGTTGATTGGAAAATGTGAAAAATTAAGGCAAATTTAGGAGTTTATTTTTGGAGACCAATCATATATTTTGGTACCTTTTATGTCGAGCAACATGTGGGATGGTTTTGCTTGTGATAGGGGACCATGGAAAATTAAGGTCTCTGATTTTTTTCTTTTTAGCAGATACCCTATGTGACCCTTCTAGTAGGGAAGATGGCTTTTAGTTTTTAAAATATTCCAAGCACTTTGATATTTTGTGATGCAACCCATTTTTAGCAATGGAGATGTATACCCTAACCTACTCTCAACATGTGTTTTTCATGATCTAATCCATTGTCTTGACTTAGATGGGGTGCACCCTACTTATGGAATCGTGTCATCTTTGTGTATACCACAGGGGCATGTGCCCCCACTTGAGATGATTCATGGAGAATGCGGTAGCTTGTTAGCACATGGTATTATTCATCCTTGACTAGTCTACCCACTTGAGATGGTCTCTTTGATTTGACTTGAATTTTAAGCAAGCTTTTATCGATGTTGACTTGCACTCCCATAAAGCTACTATGCCTTGAAAGCTTACTTTGATGACTTTTCCCTTAAAGGAAAAGCTTATTGTTTTGAAAAAAAGGCTCTTTAGTTGGATTCCACTTGGATGCTTTACTTGGAGATCTATTTTCTATCCTTGGCATGATTTTACCTTTGTCATATCTTCTCCAAGTGAGGTACATGGCTTAAAGAGGCTCTCTGCCTTCCAATTGTATTTTTTCTTGTCCATTATGAGTAAGAGAAATGGCATGCAGACCATGATGCGTCGACTCTTTTGCCATGCATGTATTATATTCCAGCTGGGAAGAGAGTGATTTATAATGATATATATGCACCAAATTACAAAAATAGCATTAAAAAGAGAGTGTAAGCCAATGCCTTAAGAAGAAATTAAAGAGATGAATAATAACTCTCTTTAAGGGGGCAACCTCCTTATACAATCTGTGAAATGCATAAGACAAGATGTGATGATCCTAAAACTAGTCCTCTCGGGTATGTTTATATATATAGGAGAGAATCGGTACAATTACAATTAAGGTCCTAGGCAACCATACAATTATAATTAAGATCTTAGTAGGCCAATAAAGACAATATTGATATAGCAATAGAAATGTAATGTCACAATACACGGGGCTTAACATGCGCCTCCCCTTCAAACAAGTGTTGTCCTCAACACTTGATTAACTTTGGATGTTTTTGGTAAAGAACTCACTTCCGATGCTGCCTCATCTATTGGCGAGATTTTCCACATGATGAAGAACTAAGTAATTGCTTAATTTGCAGTGCTTGATCGTTGTGTCAAGGATTGTTTCAAGTTCTAATATAAATTACCCTTATTCATCAATCTCTAGTGAAATAATATGAATTGGGATATTGTCACCAATTACCTTTTTAGGTAGGAAACATGGGAGATTGGATCTACATGTGAAGATGGAGGCAACTCCAATTTGCAAGCCATACTTTCAATTCTCTACAACAACTTAAAGGCACCATAGTATGTGCTAATTTATTGTCCTTTTACTACTTGAGGGACATTTGTATGTGTGGTTGTAGCCTCAAAACACCTAATGTCTACATAAAATTTCCTTTCACTGCAATGTTGATCTGTTGCTTGTTTCATCATATTTTGTGCTATAGCCAAGTTATCTTTCAATAGTTGGAGAACCTCTTGTTGGTGCTCTATGTGATCCTCCACTACTTGAACCTTAGCTTTTTTTTCAAGAATGATGTGATGGAAGGAGGATAATAGCCATCATAAAGTGCCACAAATGGTGACATATTTTATGAAGTATGGAAAGATGTGTTGCACCACCATTCAGCTAAGGGAAACCATTTAACCCATTTTGTTTGTTTATCATATGTAAAACATTGAAGATACCCTTCTAGGCATTTATTCACAATTTCAGTTTGTCCATCGTATAGAGGATGGTAAGAGGAGTTATGAGCCAATTGAGTGCCCATACAAGAAAATATTTCCTTCCAAAAAGTACTTATGAAGATTGGATCTCTACCACTTGTAATAATCTTAGGGATTCCATGTAGCGTTTGAATTGTTTCCATGAATGTTGCAACAATTGTACTTGCTTTAAAGAAATAAGAAAGAGAGCATAAATGGGCATACTTTGTGACTTGATCCACTATTACCATGATGGCATTCTATCAATCTTTCCTTCTGACTTTGGTAGACCTATGATAAAATCCATTGAGGCTTCTTTTCAACATTGGCCTGGTATGGATAATGGTTGCAAAAGATTTGATGTCTCGATTGTCTCTTATTTTATTGGCAAACTAAATATTTTTCCGCTTGGCATCAATTTTAAGACCCATAAAAAATCCTTCTCGATCCTGTGGTAAGTTTTCAAGAGCCCTAAATGTCTTCCTATGGGATACTTGTGCAATTCTAAAAGGACATTTTGTTTGAGTTGAGAGTTTTTACATAAATATCATAGTGAATCATTCTTCCACACAAATTTGTCCAATGAACTAGGGTCCTCGTGTAGTTGTTGAATTATTCTGCGTGGCTTCTAATCTTGTTTCCATTATGTCCTTGCTTCTTCCACCTAATCAGATTGCATAATGGAAATAACACAAAGTAGGCCCTTTGTGTCATCTTATTTTCTTGAAATCGCATCTACCACCACATTTTATTTTTATTTTTTGTATATAATTTCAAAGTCATTGTTGGTAGATTCGACCGTAGGGACGTGTCTAAAGCCTATCTATCCTCGACTACAGGGAGGGTGAATCTTGTTGACAGAATATATGCAATAATGGACAATTTCCTGAAATTTCTACACTTCTTCAAAGGAAAGAGAGAGAGGAAAGGGAGGGGGTTACCTCTTGCAGCATGCTGTTTGGTGAAGATCATTTTTCTCCAGTCTCCATGGCCTTTAGGCCTCCATTAGCAGTAGCTAGCTAATTCCTTACCTCTAGCTCTTAAAATAATTCAAAGAAAGCATGAAATTTATCTACTAAATGTTGCAAAAATACATAAAACAAACATGGATTGAAACACAATATTTAGAGGAAATTTGAATTACATTATATTAAATTGAGAAGAAGGTGATTACAGCCCAATAATGGGTGAATCCCTTTCTTCCTTGCTCTAAACTACCCCTCTCCATTAATGCCAATGATCAAAGAAACTATGATGTGCAAGAAATGTTCTATCTATCTTCTCATTCCTCCAACATGCCTTTGCTCTCTAATTTGTCATCCTTCCTCCCACATGCATTTCTTATATAGTATTGGGATTTGTGTTTCCAATCACTCACCATGAATTTGGGTTTAATCTTTTTGAATCTATTTTATTCTTTCCTTAATAATTACTAAGTTTTTGGGCATTTTACTTGAATTTCCAGGTTTTTAGGACAATTAATACATATGCCATGTATTCTTTCTACTCCAGGAGTTGTGGTGACTAGGTTTTGATCCTTAAGTAGTCTATGTTTTGAATTCTTTAGATAAACCTTTGTCTTCACATACTTCTTCCTTTGTGGAAGTAGTGGTCCGATGAGATATCAAAGCTCTCAATTTGTTCCAAATTATGTTCTTTATGTTGCGGGCGAAAAGAAGATGTGTTTTCAGACCATCATCCTCGAGGGTGTTAATTTTATTGTTAACAGATGCCCCATAATGTGTGAGATCCGAAGCTATGCCGAGGGCCGAAATACATTGATTTTTCTTTCATTTTGATACTCTTTGGACTGATACTCCTTAATGATCAAGGCATGATGAAAAATGGTAGTTTATGAATGTAGGAATCGGAGAAACACCTGGAAGTCAAACAAAGAAATTTCCCAAATATATGATATCTTCTTGAGGCAGGTATACCCATGCTCAGCAGTAAACAAACATGGCCACGAACAATACATAGTGGATCCATGTGAAAAATAAATTCTGTAAAAACATATAAGTGCACATTTGATGAGTGCAACATATTTAGGTCTTCATTGTACTTTGACATGGTATTTTAATCTTGCGCAACTTGGGCAGTGCATCGATGAGTGATACACATGTATTTCCCAAGGTCTTCAATACAAACCAACGATAGTACGAGTTTATATCATGTGAATAAATGAGTCGATGTCGAGCACAATAAAACACTATCTGATTACCGGTCATTGATGTATACCGTTAACAGATGCGAGGAGGCCCACCGATAATGATGATGGACTCCAAGGTACTTGAGTACAAACTGACAAGTGTGAATAGATGTTCTGAAGTCAAACACTTGTAGAATCAAACAATCAGGGGTCATTGGTGTATACCCACTACCGTTTGCGAGGAATCTTGCCACTAATGACTTACTGGGGCTCCTAGATCCATTTCTTAGATGGTGATTTGGCATCGATAGGAACAGATCCGTCAAAAGGAGGGCATTAATGCATCCCACATCAACTGACACGAAACTGAGATCAATAGGTTGATATAATTTGGTATAGCTGCGAAATCCAACACTGTATACTGACACAAGGAAGGCCAACATGATTGGTCAGGAATATTTGAGGAATGACTGACAATGGTTTGACTTCCCTTGAACACATAACACGACGCAAAATGGACACTTGGCAACATAAGACTCGAGTAACCAACCATTGTGAAATTCGTCAACTCTAGATGAATCAACGAAAGCTCCATAGTTGACAGGAAGGATAACCTATCGGTGGAGATCTGTTCAAATTACTGGTACAACTTCCTAAGGAAAAGGTAAATGGTGTACTGACAGTGAATACAAAATTATGTGTCATGTTCAAGGGAGACTATCACTGACTATTGCCTTTATTTCAAAGATTCAATATGACACGATTCAATTTTCCATTTTTTTGTGTTTTTTAATTTTTAGTACTTTTTTCATTTATTAGCTTGAAAAAGGAATAAAAAATGCTATGGTACATGGGAAGGAATGAATGTTGCATGGGCGTACTCTGTTTTTCAAGAGCATGGGTTAGGCCAAAGCAAAGATACATATTGCAAACAAGGCCTGAGCTAGTTGTGCACACTCTTACAAATGTTCCCTCCGTCGGTTGGCTATCTGAAGCAGGATTATGTGTCGACGGACGGTGAAATAAAACCAAGTATTTGAAGTTATCCAATTTGATGCGATGAACAAGTAGGAAGGGGGCAATGTGGTTTACTTCATGCTAATTCATGTGAAAAACACCAAAATCATAAATCACAATGAATCATGGTCCATCAACTACCTGAATCAAATAGTTCTCACATGTATAGGTCAACTTAAACAGAAGCAATGGTTTACATGCATTTTGACCAAAAAGTGGTTGCAAAGGCATATACGCAAGATAAACAATAAGCACCGAAGCAGTAAACACAAATGTTCATGCATATATTTTAACACATGCTTATGTAAACTAACAAAAAATAGGGAGCCCATTAGGAACTGGTTAGGACTGTATGGAAGAGAAGTATGTGGTCTCAAACTCCAAGTCATTATGGGACTAATTGGGTTCCTAGGCCTATGAGAATAACTCAACATGGGCACCATAATGGAAATGGGGTGCTGACTAGGGTGTCCCATGTTCCGTAGGCTCTTCTGTCGGAATGGTGGAAAATACAGATGTGTTGGGATGACCCACCAATTTCCAACAGGTTCGACCCTATGGCAATTTTGGGTTGCAAAAGGTTCAAATGTATCTTCACAGAGGGAGTACCTAAACCTATATGCATGCTTCTAGATATACCTGATAAGATCGAAGAACATACAAAGGATGCTCCTATACTTGGGTGGATTTAAAACAAATATGCTCCCAGTGGGCCCACAAAATATGTATTTAGGTGGGTGCAACCAAATGCTTATGACTTCAAGGATTGCTTCATTTAATGATAAAATTATGCCCAATAAATCAAGTGAGCTGGGAGATCTCACAGCCAAAATGGGCCAAGTAACTGGATCATATTTCTCCATCAAGGGAAGATTTTGATCCAAATCTGCTAAATCCATTTCAATAGCTTGGTATGAAACTTCTATAGCAGATAAGGGTTGCGGGATCACAAAATTTCCCTTGAGGGAATCATTTATTAACGATCCTACCCTAATGTCTTGAAATTCCTTTAGAGCATCCCTCATGAAAGGAACATTCGATTGGATAACAGTTTCAAGCATGCAGTAATCTAATTGGTCGATCATGACAATCTTCCCCTAATGAGGGAACCGAATCACTCAGGACACTAAAGACACTATAGCCATCATCGCATGTATCCAACTACGTCCTAATAGAAAATTGTAATCTATAGGAGCGTCTACTACCTCAACATCCATTGTGACTTTTTTTTCCACCACATTCATTAGGGCTGGATACAATGAGTCCATGAGGAGAGAACGCATGTCCATCAAATGCTTTCCACAAAGTATGCGATTGAACTAAGGTGGGTGATCCTAATGCTTGCCAACATTTAAATGACATGACACAGGTTGAGGTCACTTCATCAACTATGGTTTTGTTGCAGCTGCAACTGTTTTCCCAAATTTTTGAAATTTTGGACACTCCTCTTAATTTTTATCTTGCCTAGAATCGTTTGGATCCATGAATTTTGTTTTTGTTTCCCCTCTGCTACAAGTTTGGATTGTTTTGAGGTCAATTGTTTTCGTGCTTTTCGGTAAATTGCTGATGTCTGAAACTGTTTGAGCTATGGAATTTGAATATTGGATTTAAAATGTTGCCCTTTTGATCTGCAATTTCCTTCTTTGATATCGGAAGTTTTTTTCTTGTTTTCGCCGCTGTTTTGGAGGTGAAACAAACTTTTTCGTCGCTGCCCGGCCGAAAGTCTGTTGGAACTTAACGTTTTAGTTCGGTTGTTCGGAAATCATTTAACCATGCATCGGAGCCATATTTCCCTACGGGGCCGCTGTCGCGGAAGCCGAACGATGATTTTTCTGACGGATAGCTTTGACTGTGCCGACGCTGTGATGTTATTATTTCGACTTGCTTTGCGCTGTCGGAGGGTGGCTGAGGTTTGAGTCAGTGTTTTTTTTTAATCTTTATGGAGTCGCTATTTTGAAGATGAGACAAGCTTTTAGACCGCTGTACAACCTTAAGATTTTTCGAGCACTTAACGTTTTCATGTTTTTCTGCGCCATATCAGAAAGTTTTATAACTTTGATTGAAGGTGGTAGTCTGATTGCCTTCCGCCATTGCGGCTCCCGAGTAAACTAAGTGTCCGCCAGTGTAACTGCTCCACTCATCGATGTTTTTGTTACGGTTCTTGCTGATATGTTTATTCGCCGCGGAGCCCGTAGCCTTTTCATCTTCCGCCGTTGCGGCTGCGTAATACGCTAACCTCCCGATGTTATGTCGTTCCGATCGCCGACAATGAGTTTCCACCCGATGCGTTAGTGTTTAGTCTTTCGGACGTCAATAGGCTTAATTGTTCCGCGGAAATCGTTATCCGTTTGAAACCCGCCGTTGTGGCTAGGAATAAGACTATCCTGCTGATGTTTTAATGGTTCAAGTCATCGATAAGGTTCTTCCCGCCATTTTGTGAATTTCTAACCTTTCTGTGGGCGGCGGTGGTTTCTGATTCTTGTTAAGGTTTTCGCGACGAAAGCGCAATACAGGGCCTCATTTTGATAATCAGTTTTATTGTCAGTGTGGTTTAAGTTTGTTGAAAAGATGCAGTCCTAATTAATGATGATTTTTTGTTTTAACTGCAGACGGACTCAGAAGATTCTTCAGATTACTGTTGCGAGGAGACATAGCTGAAGGATAAAGCTAAGAAAAGTTGGCTGAAAAGTGATAAGCAAAGTTTGTTCTGAAATCAACGGGATCTAAGAAAGGACAAATAAAAGACAAGGCAGAATCGGTGGCAACAAAAGCCCAGGCTTGGAAAGGGCCTGTCAGTTACTAAGCTGGTCCCGTGATATGAAGTATTCATAAGATTAAATCCGAAATATAACGTATTGCCTAAATCATGAGCACTCACAAAGTGACAAAATTGTGAGATTAAACGGTTTTTGGGAAGCCCAAGAGTCATTCGTGGGCAACCCAACAGTCTGTATAAATATAGATAGATTTAGAGAAGAAAGGACTTTTTCCCAGTTAGATTGGAAGACGTATTGTAAGAAGAACTATTTCTTTTTGCAATAAATAATTACAGTTTGCCTATTGGAGAAAGCTTGGTGGAATGTTCAAATGTTATGCTATGGATTTGTTGAAGAGGAACTATTTCGTTTTCAGCTTTGTGTCCATTAACTGTGAGATCGTTCTAACTCTTTGAACCTATGTTCTTGTATGAATGATCTTTGGTTTGTTTTATGAAAGCTTCCACTATGAATACTGAATGTTGTTCGTAGACAATTGGCTATCTGGTTGTTCAAATATATTTAAATGTTCATGTGTTTGAAAGAAGTATCAGCTATCTGTAATTTCTTTTTTATAATGCATGCACAAAATACATTACTCATTAATAAGTGATAATTTTGCTCCCTATGGATAGGTTAGGTAGTCAGTTTTAATTTCTTGCTGTGTGTGTGATTTAGATGTAAGAGAGCCTAAGACGAGAGGTAAGAACCTGCGCATCACATTGTGAACAATCATTGCATTCTCAATCAATCTGCATTTTAAATAAACATTTGCATATCATACTTAAAACTAAAAAATACAAAAATATGTACGGTGGACCGGGCCGCAACCGGTAAAACCTTTTATTTTTGTTACTTGACCTACGGTAGCCGGATCGCAAACCAGACGGATTCCCTACACCAAACAATCACGGGCTAGTTGGGAACGTTGACTAGGGAGAATCCCTTGCTGTTGTTGCCTGCGAATTTCCAGGCCTCAACAGTTTCTGGCACTAGAAGGAGGGCCGCCAATGCATGGCTAGCCGAGGAAACCCTTTTTATCGAAATTATTCCACCGGTGATAGTTCAGAAAGCAGTTTGTTTTCGAATCCAATTCCTGAAGAGAAGGGTAGAGAGCATTTGTATTCTGTGGACAACAAAGTTGTCAATGATCTGAGAAGACACAGTAGGGCATATGTGAAGAAGATTGGGGGATTACCGATTATCCCTAACTTGCCCAGAAGAGAATATAAAAAGAAAGGCCGTCCCGTCTTGGAAGATTCAGTGTTGGTTGGAGATTTGGAAGAACTTGTAGAAACAACCTTACAGGAAGTTGTGCAGCCTTTGAATCAAGTAGGCCCAAACACACCTTACGGTCCGCCTGTTAATACTCATGTTCATTCACCTCCTCACTCTCCATCCAGACCCATGGCAGGTGTAAATGCAAATCAGCCACCCAACCCACCAAATCCACCACCTGCTTGGAAAGCCAGGTCACCTTTAAACCTAACTCCTCCTCTGCATGACTTACCTCAAGCTTTTGAAAAAATGCTGCCCAAGTTTGATCCAAATGAGAAGATATTAGTAGATGACCATTTGCAAAGTTTCTATTTGGCAATAGAAGGATTAAGGGCTGGGGAATATGAGGATGTAGTTTGTAGACTTTTCCCACACACCCTTAAAGGAGTAGCAGCATCATGGTATTTCAGTTTGCCTGCAAACTCTATTCCAGACTGGGACACCTTTGAAAGGATTTTTAGAAGTAAGTATGCGACCCAAAAAACTCATGCAGCTCTCATGAAAGGACTGTGCGCTTTAAAAAAAGAAAGAAAAGAGAAGGTGCATAGTTTTACCCAAAGATTCGCAGTCTATCTTAAGAATTTTTCTGAAGCTGACAAACTTTTGGACAAAGTCCTGATTGAATATTATACCTCAGCTCTAGGACCCGAGTTGGCCATGTTTTCCAAAATGAAAGCCAAACCTACGCTAGCAGAGACTTATGAAGAAGTAGAGAGAGTAGAGGTCGAAAAGCAAAGTATCGAAGATTATCCTGAACAGTTAGGAGAAAAAAATGTTGGGAGGAAGGCTTTGTTATTTAAGCCTAAAGATGAGCAATCACCAGATTTTGAAGGAATGGCAAAGATGATGCATAAGCTCTCTAACAGAATCATAGACTTGGAAAAGGAAAATGAAACCCAAAATTTCTATAAGCCACATTACAAGAAAAGAGAAGATAACAATCAATCCCAACCCCCTCCGCACAGCCCTACATCTATGAACTTAACGCAGGTAGGAATGGATAACTTTTGCACTTTCCACCAACAACCCCATTCTGAAAAGAATTGTCCCCAATGGATAAATTCGATGACGTTGGTTATGAATCGGCATTTGGAATCCAAATTAACTGAAGACAATGATGAAGAAGGGAAAGACAACAATAAACCAACAGAAAAAACAGGAGGATGAGGCCATGGTTTTATGGAACTGTGTATCATTATTTGATGTCGATGAAGAAAATGATCTAAGACCCAAGGACATCCTGGAAACAAATGTAACGACAAGAAGCCAAGGGTTGATTAAGGAAAACAGTCTTATGCTCCCGAAGATCAAAAGACTCCAAAAGAATGTCAAGAAATTTCACAACAACTCCACAACTAATAAAATTACGGAATTTACCATCACCAGTCAAAGTCCTAGACAGGTCAACATGCCTACTAAACCCAATGAAGAAAGAAAAAATAATGTTAGATCAAATCTCACAGAACATAAGATGGATTATGACATTGTGGAGGATATCAAAAAGGTAAGGGCAAACATCTCATTATTTGAAATGTGCAATGTGCCGCAGCAGAAAGAAAAGATATTGAAAGCACTTGAAGTATCAGAGGAGAGACTGGTCACTGACAATGAGCCCCTAGAAGAAGAAATTGGTGAAGCGAGTATGGGAGGTAAGCCTAAAAGTAAGAATCCACCTTTTCTCCTTACGTTTGAATATTTCAACCATAACGTGCATAACTGCCTAGTAGACTCGGGGGCATCAGTGAACGTTATGCCATTGTTGGTTTGCAAAAAGATAAATGGACAACCTAAACCATCTACATGGAGGTTCGTTCAGTTGGATAGAACAAATGTGAAGGTAATTGGGGAAATGGAGGATGTTCTCGTTCGCTTATCTTCAAATGATAAGGTGTGTCAATTCATTGATATTGTGGTGGCTGGCATACTGAAAGCTTATGGACTTGTTTTGAGCAAAGATTGGTCGGCAAAGCTGAACGGATATTTTGCCTCGGACTGGTCACATCTGTGGCTACCATATAAAGGAATCCCAAATCAAATTAAAGTTTTGAGGGAGCCCCACATGAAACACAATGTTACTCAGTTCGATGGTAAAAATGAACCAATGGATTCTATTTTGGGAAATTACTTTATTGAGCTAGAACCGAGAAACTATCAAGCGGAAGAAGCCAACGATACATCAGATGCTCAACCTAATCTCCTTCATTTTTCACAGGTTGATGAAATCGATTGTAAAATAGTAGACTTAGCTGTAGATGTAGAGGTTAATTCTCGTACAGTAGTGGTTAGCGATTTTTGGACGCTTTTCTTTGATGGTTCTAAAACTTTTTAGGGGTCAGGAGCCGATTGACCCTAAGAAAAACAAACATTTTCTTTCATGTAGGTTAGAGTTCGAATGTACTAATAACACAGCTGAATATGAAGCATTAGTTCAAGGATTAAGGAAAACAATTGAATTGAAGGCAAAAAATCTGAAAGTGTTTAGAGATTCTGAAATAATTGTAAAACAAATTCGAAACCAAATACATTGCATTTCTCCTCATTTAAAAGCTTATCAAAATGAAGTATGGGATTTACTTAAATGTTTTAATTCATTTAACATTGTATCGATTCCTAGACTTAAGAATGCAGCAGCCGACTTGCTTGCCACCTCAGCTGCGAGGCTTGTGCCCTCTAATAATCAGTGCTCTGTTGAATTGCTTTTCAGGCCTTCAGTTCCAGATATGATTACCAATCTATTAGTGTTCGATGAAGATCAACAGATTATAGAATGCTTGACAAACGACGAGACC
This sequence comes from Pseudotsuga menziesii, assembly GCA_001517045.1. Taxonomy (NCBI): domain Eukaryota; kingdom Viridiplantae; phylum Streptophyta; class Pinopsida; order Pinales; family Pinaceae; genus Pseudotsuga; species Pseudotsuga menziesii. The sequence continues at coordinate 209,462 of LPNX010507677.1, forward strand.
TTCAAAGGGGCGATTATTGATGATGAAGAACATCAGGCCGAGCTAAAATTCAATAATTTTATTCCTAAGGGAGTCAGGACTTTAGAATGGATGTTTGATTTAAATAAGAAATTTAGAAGGCCAACAAATGTGAAGACTCATAGCTCGTCTCTACAGTTCGAGTTGATTAATTTGGGGACTGAAATGGAACCTAAATACATGAATTTGGGAAAATTTTGCTCCCCAGGTGAAAGGAATAAGTTTATCAGCCTTTTCAAACAATACAAAGATGTTTTGGCCTAGACGTATGAAGATCTGAAAACATATGACACCAATATTATTCAGCATGTTATCCCCATCAGATCTGGAATCAAGCCTTATCAGCAGCCTTTAAGGAAAATGCATCCAAAATTAGAACCTTTAATCCAGAGTGAAGTTAAGAAACTATTGGATGCTAGAATTATCTTCAAGGTTAGACACTCGGAATGGGTTTCAAATTTGGTACCGGTAAGGAAGAAATCTGGAGAAATCAGGCTATGTGTGGATTTCAGAAACTTAAACCACGCTTCAGATAAAGACAATTATCCTGTTCCACCCATGGAGCAGATATTGCAAATAGTTTCAGGCTCTGAATTATTCTTTTTATTAGATGGATTCTCAGGCTACGATCAAGTACTAGTAGCCGAAGAAGACAGACTAAAAACGACATTCAGGACCAGGTGGGAAACTTTTGCTTACAGAAGGATGCCCTTAGGACTCATAAACGCTAGAGCTACTTTCCAGAGGGCTATGGACATAGCTTTCCATGGTCTGATTGGCCGCATTGCTGTAGTATACCTCGATGACATCACCATATTCTCAAAGAAAAGAGAGGAACATGCTTTTCATCTAAAGCATATTTTTGAACGCTGCCGAAAATATGGTATTTCATTAAACCCCAAGAAGTGTGTGTTTGCTATTATAGAAGGTAAGTTGTTGGGTCACGTGGTTTCTAAGAAGGGGATCTCCATAGACCCAGAGAGGATCAAAGCTATCGAACAGATTCTCTTACCCCATAATAAAAATGGCATGTAATCATTTATGGGGACAATAAATTTCGTGCAAAGGTTTGTGCCAGATTTCACTCAAATTGTCAAACCTTTGCAGCAAATGGTAAAGCAAAGTGTACAATTCAAATGGACTGATATAGAGAAGAATGCATTCAGTAAAATAAAGACAGTTGTTGCACACGCACCCTCCCTCAAAAGTTCAGATTTTGAGAAATATTTTATTCTGTACACTTTCGCATCTGATGATTCACTAGCAGTTGTACTTACCCAGAAGGAAGATGGGGGAGATGAGTTCCCCATATCATTTATGAGCATTGGTCTGCAAGGGGCCGAATTAAATTACCCAGCTATGGATAAACAAGCCTATGTCGTGTTCAAAGCGGTAAAACAATTCAGGCCATATATACTTAAGAACTAGACAAAGGTAATAGTTCCACACCCAGCTGTGAGGTCTCTTTTCGTACAAAAGGAGTTAGGAGAAAGAAGAGGCAACTGGGTAATAGCTCTACAGGAGTATGACCTCAAATTCAAGCCAACCTCCATAGTTAAAAGGCAAGGATTGTGCAAATTGATGACTGAAAGTAAAGACAATGAAGAACATGATTGGGAAGACGAAGCTGAGATACATTTGGTGGATGTATGTCCTCTTTTCATAGCTCTGGAGTCTTGGTACCGAGACCTTGTGCATTACCTTCAGTCGGGATTGTTACCGGAACATTGGAATTCTAAGCAAAGAAGAGCACTGCGTCTTAAATCAGCCTCATATTAGGTTGTTGAAGGAATATTATTTAGAAAAAATTATGATGGAGTTCTTCTTAGATGCTTAGAGAAAGAAGATGCGAAGAAAGTAATGATAGACTTACATGATGGGCCTACTGGAGGACATTTCTCCGGAGATACAACATCACACAAAATTCTCAGAGCTGGATACTATTGGCCCACACTGTTCAAAGATGCACATGCCCATGTTAGAAAGTGCGACATTTGCCAAAGGTGTGGTGGACGACAAGTTAAAGCAACAGGACCATTAAAGCCCGTTATGATAAAAGAACCTTTTGAGCAGTGGGGGATGGACATCATTGGAGAAATAAAGCCAAATTCTTCCTTACAACACAAATATATTTTGACGGCAACCGACTACTTCACTCGTTGGGTCGAGGCCATTCCGTTGCGTAAAGTAAATGAAGATGCGGTCATGGACTTCTTGCAAGATCATATTATGACCAAGTTTGGAGTTCCAATTTCTTTAGTTTTCGATAATGCTACTTACTTTTCCTCGATTAGGTTAACTGCAATTGCTCATGAGAAATGAATTAAGTTGCATTACTCTGCTAATTACTATCCGCAGGGAAATGGTTTGGCTAAATCTACAAACAAGAATCTGATTAGGATTTTAAAAAAGACGGTGATAGAAAATCAGAGTTGGCACTCAGCGTTACCAAATGCCCTTTGGGATGATAGGGTCACCCCCAAGACTTCGTTAGGTGTGTCCTTGTATACCCTTGTTTATGAAAAAGAGGCCATTCTACCCCCCAATATCATGCTACCCTCTTCCATAATAGCTCAAGAATCCAGAGGATCAAATAATGAAGTTTTGCAAATGAGGATACATAATCTATTGAAGGCAGAAGAGTCTACATCCAAGGCCAGAGAACGTTTTAAACAAGAACAGGAGGTAGTAAAGAGATGGTTTGATAAACACAAAGCTGGAACAAAATAATTCGAGGTGGGAGATTTGGTTCTCAAGTGGGACCACCCCCATGATGAAAAAGAAAAACACACGAAATTTCAATAGCTATGGGTAGGCCCTTTCCAGATTGCGGCAAAGCTTGGCCCCTCAACTTATAAATTGCAGGATCTTCAGGGGTGGGAAGAGAACTTACCAGTAAATGGTTTAGTTCTCAAACCTTATTTTTCCTGAGTTTTGTTTTGTTCTTTTATCTTGTACATAAATAATTTGATTTGGCTTTTTATTTTGATTTGTTTTATTTCTGTTTTGTTTTAGTTTAGATTTTGATTGATTTCAATAAGAAAGAGGCAAAATTTTGGTTGCATGGAGAGTATCAGAATGCTGGAGTAATTAAAGTTATTTAGTGTAAGACTGTGTACTATTGTTTTATCTGAAAGAATTTCTTCCAGTTTAGCAGCTTCCCTGAATGGCTATGAACACATTGAAGTCCTACTTAATCCTTGTAAAATAAACCAGGATCAAAAGGTCTGGAATACTATTTTGAGGCTTCATTCATCTCACATTTAAAAATGTCAGAGGGGATGACAGCAAAAGGCCCATGGAAAGGAAGCAGGGTAAACAGTATATTATACATAAATGATCCCATGCCAGAAATTAAATACCAAAAGGCAGATAAGAGTCAAAAAATCCTATGAAAGGTATCGAAACAAAGTACTAAACCATATAAGTACTAAATTGCCAAGTTCTTCTCCGTCCGTGAGCTGAAAGTTAAATACATCTCTCACATAAAATGACACTTTGGATAGAGGAACCTGAATAAAAATTCAGAAGGAAAGGCATGCGGAGGACTCATATGAAAAGGACCAAAGTCCAAAAAACACAAAAGTGCAAAATGGCATGGGAATGAGGAACAAATGAATATTTTTGTTTACCATATGTTACAATCCTGTGGTGCCCAAACTGGTAGCTACTTGAAGACAGAGATAATAAATGAAACTCATCTTCCTGGCCTCGAAAGAGTCACCTTGACTTGGAAATCTTGGTTTTCCATTCTCTTAAATTGGACTATCATCAATGATTAAAAGTACATATATTTGTCATTTGGGAAATCCAGACGTCTAGAAGAATTCAACATGTTCGTTTTATTGTTTAACAGTCTGATACTTAAGAAATAAATTGTCCAGAGATCTAGGTTCACCAGGTAGTCGCCAATTGTTGCAGCTGCAACTGTTTTCCCAAATTTTTGAAAATTTGGACACTCCTCTTAATTTTTATCTTGCCTAGAATCGTTTGGATCTATGAACTCTGTTTTTGTTTCCCCTCTGCTACAAGTTTGGATTGTTTTGAGGTCAACTGTTTTCGTGCTTTTTGGTAAATTGCTTATGTCTGAAACTGTTTGAGCTGTGGAATTTGAAGATTGGATTTAAAATGTTTCCCTTTTGATCTGCAATTTCCTTCTTTGATATCGGAAGTCTTTTTCTTGTTTTCGCCGCTGTTTTGGAGGTGAAACAAACTTTTTTGTCACTGCCTGACCGAAAGTCTCTTGGAACTTAACGTTTTAGTTCAGTTGTTCGGAAATCATTTAACCATGCATCGGAGCCATATTTCCCTACGGGGTCGCTGTCACAGAAACCGAACGATTATTTTTCTGACGGATAGCTTTGACTGTGCCGACTCTATGATGTTATTATTTCGACTTGCTTTGCGCTGTCGGAGGGTGGCTGAGGTTTGAGTTGGTGTTTTTTTTTATCGTTATGGAGTCGCTGTTTTGAATATGAGACAAGCTTTTAGACCCCTGTACAACCTTAAGATTTTTCGAGCACTTAACGTTTTCATGTTTTTCTGCGCCATATCGGAAATTTTTATAACTTTGATCGAAGGTGGTAGTCTGATTGCCTTCCGCCATTGCGGCTCCCGAGTAAACTAAGTGTCCACCAGTGTAACTGCTCCACTCGTCGATGTTTTTGTTATGGTTCTCGCTGATATGTTTATTCACCGCGGAGCCCGTAGCCTTTTCATCTTCCACTGTTGCGGTTGCATAATACACTAACCTCCCGACGTTATGTTGTTCCAATCGCCGACAAGGAATTTCTGCCCGATGCTTTAGTGCTTAGTCTTTCGGACGCCGATAGGCTTAATTATTCCACGGAACTCGTTGTCCGTCTGAAACCCGCCGTTGTGGCTAGGAATAAGACTATCCTACCGATGCTTTAATGGTTCAAGCCGCCGATAAGGTTCTTCCCGCCATTTTGTGAGTTTTTAACCTTTCTGTGGGCGGCGGTGGTTTCTGATTCTTGTTAAGGTTTTCGCGACGAAAGCGCAGTACAGGGCCTCATTTTGATGATCAGTTTTATTGTTAGTGTGGTTTAAGTTTGTTGAAAAGATGCAGTCCTAATTAATGATGAATTTTTGTTTTAACTGCAGACGGACTCAGAAGATTCTTCAGATTACTGTTGCGAGGAGACATAGCTGAAGGATAAAGCTAAGAAAAGTTGGCTGAAAAGTGATAAGTAGAGTTTGTTCTGAAATCAATGGGATCTAAGAAAGGACAAATAAAAAACAAGGCAAAATCAGTGGCAACAAAAGCCCAGGCTTGGAAAGGGCCCGTCAGTTACTAAGCTGGTCCCGTGATATGAAGTATTGATAAGATTAAATCCGAAATGTAACGTATTGCCTAAATCATGAGCACTCACAAAAGGACAAAATTGTGAGATTAAACGGTTTTTGGGAAGCCCAAGAGTCATTCGTGGGTAGCCCAGAAGTTTGGTTCTTTCTGTATAAATATAGATAGATTTAGAGAAGAAATGACTTTTTCCCAGTTAGATTGGAAGACGTATTGTAAGAAGAACTATTTCATTTTGCAATAAATAATTACAGTTTTCCCGTTGGAGAAAGCTTGGTGGAATGTTCAAATGTTATGCTATGGATTTGTTGAAGATGAACTATTTCGTTTTCAGCTTTGTGTCCATTAACTGTGAGATCATTCTAACTCTTTGAACCTATGCTATTGTATGAATGATCTCTGGTTTGTTTTATGAAAGCTTCCACTATGAGTAATGAATGTTGTTCGTAGACAATTGGCTATCTGGTTGTTCAAATATCTTTAAATGTTCATGTGTTTGAAAGAAGTATCAGCTATCTGTAATTTCTTTTTTATAATGCATGCACAAAATACATTACTCATTAATAAGTGATAATTTTGCTCCCTAGGGATAGGTTAGGTAGTCAATTTTAATTTCTTGCTGTGTTTGTAATTGAGATGCAAGAGAGCCTAAGACGAGAGGTAAGAACATGCACATCACATTGTGAACACTCCTTGCATTATCAATTAATCTTCATTTTAGATAGGCATTTGCATGTCATACTTAAAACTAAAAAATACAAAAATATACACAGTGGACCGGGACGCAACTGGTAAAACCTTTTATTTTTGTTACTTGACCTATGGTAGCCGGACCGCAAACCAGACGGATTCCCTACACCAAACAGTCACGGGCTAGTTGGGAACGTTGACTGGGGAGAATCCCTTGCTGTTGTTGCCTCCGAATTTCCAGGCTTCAACAGGTTTGAAAAATATTCTTGCCACGAGATGTTACTTTAATCTGAAAAGCAACTTGGGAAGGAATCCTACAGGTTGATTGGTCTAAGTCTAATATGATCAACGTTGCATCGGATGGATCAACAGATCCAATTGAAGACAATAGTTCCTTTCTTTGTGCAGGACAATATTGCAATACCTCCATGGCGAACATGGCACATGGTGGTTGAGCTATTTCCTCAACAACAGTTTTGTTTTGAGAAGCTCATGCGTTAGGATTATGCATTGTTCCACATAGATTACCTTTGGGGGGGGGTGTGGTACTATGTCTATGGTTGGTTTCTTAATGGTGAGAGAACCATTTGGCTGTGATTCTGATTGATCCAATGTACTAAGAGGGACATCATAAGAATGAGATCTTGTTTTAATATTCACCTCATGATCACACATGAAGACATTGGCATTGGGATCATTTCCCTCTTGTGGGGATTTGGACTGGTTGCCTCCTAGCAGAGGTTCCAACATTGTAGCAACCATTTGATGATGGTGTTGCAGAAAAGGTTGCATTAATACAACATATTGTTGTTTCCCACTATCTTGAGTTGGATTTAGTGCATCTTCTTTCCCAAAGTTAGCATTTTGCTTACTCTTGTATTTCTTCTTATTCCCTCTAAGTTCCATGGATTGAACTATGAGTTTTCCAGGAGTTTGGGAAGGATTAACACTGCGCTTACCTTTGTACTTCTTCTTCTTCCCCCTAAGGTCCATGGGTTGAACTATGAGGTTTTCAGAAGTCAGGGAAAGCTTAACATGTTGCTGCGTCTCTTGACCAGCTATAGGCTCTGAAGTTTGAACAAACATTTGTCCCATTTGCTGGGTGATCTGCTCAAGGTTGTTGACGGAGCCACTCATTCCATTGCAATAAGGTCCATGTGGTGGCTTAGCTGGATCAAACACGGGTATTGCAGGTTGGTTCCAAAAAGATTGGTTACATTCTGAAACCTCACCACTCCATTGTGGAATGGGATTCATGGGTGGATTGCCCCCTTGCGGGGTTAGAATCCAAGGAAATTGGATATTTCCTGGTATCTAACCACACCATTAATGAATGGGTGGATTTCCCCCTTGCGGAGTTAGACTCCAGTGAGATTGGTTATTTCCTAGAATCTGACCACACCATTTAGGCGGTCCCTGGATTTGAATAGTATTCCAAGGTGGGTTTCCCCCTTGCGAAGGTGGCCCCCAAGAAGATTGGGTACTTCTTGGAACATGATCAATGGGTGGATTGTCTCCTGATGGATTTAGGTACCAAGAAGATTGGTTACTTCATAAAACCTGACCAATGGGTGGATTGCCTCCTGATGGAGTTGGGTCCCAAGAATATTGGTTACTTCCTAAAACCTGACCATTCCATTGATTATGTCCTTGGTATTGATTGGAATTCCAAGGTATGTTTCCTCCTTGTGGAGGCTGGATCCAAAAATATTGGTTACTTTATAAAACATGACCACTCCATTGTGGAATGGGGTTGATAGGTGGATTGCCCCTAAGCATTGTGCTAGGATAAATCAGAGGATAACCCTCTGGGGAATTTCCTCCCATCGGTGAAGGATATTTCCAATTGGCATTTGTGTTCTAGGATGCATTATTTCCGCTAGGAATATTAACATTCCATGGTAAAGGGTTTCCCCCAGAAGTAGAACCTAGACAACTATCGTGTGTACCAAGAGGATTTTGATAACCTCCCGCAACCATTTGAGGCTACATTGATATGGTTCCCTCAACTCTTGATGGAGCCAAAGGGTCAATTGTAATGTTCAACATATTATCCCAACTTTCAACAAGACTAAACAATGACTCACTTTGAGTAAGTATGATTGAGTTTAAAGGATGTGCTAAGGGTGGATTTATGTGAGCAAATGTGTGATACTTTATTTTTTCAATCTCAACTAAAGTAAGATAATCAATTCTATCTATGTTTCATCCATGATGTGATAAATTTTTAGAATTGATTTGACATTTTTCTTCTCTAGTAACATTTGATTGGGTTTATAAGTAGTCTAGTTTCAAAGTCACAACGATGTGGTTCATGTATATGCCTCCACAATGTAGCGGGGCCCTCAAACTTGGGTAATTTTCCTCGCTGCCACCTTGACGGGTGGATCAGGAGATTAATCACTCTGAAGTTTAATAAAAGGATTTTTTTATTAGAGTATATCAAAATACAATCAAACAATCCTAAAGGAAACTAGACTCAACAAAAATCAAGGTGTCCACACCACTAAAAAAATCCCTAAGGAAGCAACAATCAAACTTCTTTCCAAAAAACTGAGGTTTTAGTGGAAATTTGGATTTTTTAGAGGGCCTTCCAATACTAGTAGCCCTTGAGGGTCATTAAGTCTCAAGAATTACTAAATGGTGAAGGTATGAGAAACAATTACACTGTTCTTCAATCGCCAGGGGTCCAAGTTTTAGCTTTAGGCTATTCACCCTCCCAAGGAGCTAAGGCAACCTTGTGTCTGTCTCAAGTATTGCAAGTGTCCCCCACTCACAACAGCCTATGTGATGCCCTAGGACAAGAAACTATGGTTACCACTTCACAATCGGTGACTGGGTAGGACAGTCGTCAGTCTAGGATAACTCACATAAACTAGCTATCTCGGAAAAGTGATGTCACCCCGAGGACTTTTCACTTAACCAAGACACTGTAATGTGCCCATATCCCAACAAAGAAGCAAGAGTGGGGTACCACCCTTACTAGTTCAGATTGACCTCGTGCTTAACGCTTGTGTTAGAAGCGCTTTCTCGGCTAGCACTCTTTGCTACTAAAGGATTTAACTCTCGTTAATCAATGCTAGTTTCAAATTTTGTGGATTTGGAGTGTTAACTCACCATCTTAACCCAAATCCCTAGCTTAATCTTGTTGGTGATATCAAAGATAAAATCTTTTTGTTTTTAGATTAAGCGTTGATTGTAAAGGTAATTCGATTAGTTTCGAGGAGTGGTGGTGAAACTAATGATGTTGTGACCTATGCTAATGAACCAAACCAATGCACAAATGCTTTAATCCTATCTTTTCATTCGATGAACTTTTATACTATGGGAGAGTAAGAGGTTCATTGAGATCCCTCAGATGTGCATATTGCAAAATCACTTTCAAAAATTTGAAATCACTTTCATTTTTCAATCAAGGGTTTAAGAGATTGGTTTCAATTATTACTAATTAGAAACGAAAAATGTTTGAATATTCAATGTTTTTTCTTGTTTCCAATAAGTCTCTTCAACTGATGTGTGCATGTAAGAACGTGATTCAATTTTGATTTTTCATGACAAGCATTTACACTTGAGATCCACTTTCTCGTTCATAGGACCACTCGAAAGCGCAAGTGAAGAGGATACTTGTGGCTCGACAATATGCTTCAAAAAAATCCAAAGGATTCCTATTACACTCGAGATCCACTTTCTCGTTCACAGGACCGCCCGAAAGCGCAAGTGAAGAGGATACTTGTGGCTCAGAATTTTGCTCAAAAAATAAACCTATCTATTACACTTGAGATCCACTTTCTCGTTCACAGGTCCGCCTGAAAGCGCAAGTGAAGAGGATACTTGTGGCTTGAACACAACTTATCTTAAGAAGCTTGGTAATGACAAAAAAGATCCTCTCATTGTGTTTGAACTAATCTTGAGTGGTAGGTTCGTATTTTGAGAATTTATGTGAATTTGATATTAAATGATAGCATGAAGAGTGTCTTAATGGTGATTACAAGTTTTGTGGCAGATCATCAAGTCTATGTGGATTCAAAATTCATAGTCACAAGAATTTATAAATTGAAACAATGTCAAGTTCTTTAATTTTTTCAACAATTACCTTATGTCACTATGTGATAAAAATGACCAATTTAAAAGATTTTTTTGACATTCAAGGCTGAAATAAATGACTTAAAAGGAAAACATGTCATAGCTTTCAGATCTGAGCATTCTTTTCAAGGAAAACTAAAAAGAACCTCCTCCTAAAAGTGATTTTTTCTAGTTTTTTCTTAAAAGAGTTTTCCAAGCCTTCCGAAATTGAGGGAAAATGTCCCCAAATCTTTCAAGAATGCTCCTAAAAGGTCATATTAGTATTTATCAAGTGTTTTAAGATGTCAATCAAGGTTCTGCAAAGTTTCAAAAGAATTCAATAAAAATCCAAAAATCAATGATCTCCACAAATTTTAAACTCAAGCAAAAAATGCACACCAAACTTACAATCCTTAAAAAAATTCTCTAAAACATGATAAAATGGAAACAAATGTTGTCTAAAACCTTTGTTAGAGAATTACTAAGACATCCACAACAACAAAAATCAATCAAAATGACCAAAAATTGCAGATCTGACCATCAAAAATCAAGAATCGTGTCTTTTTCAAATTTTAACCACATGCACATGAAAATTCAAAATTCTTCAAAAAATCCTCAAATATTTAACCAAAATGGATGAAATTAGACTCTAAAATTAAATAGAGGGTTGTCTAAGCTTTCCACAGCAAAACAAATCACTCAAAACAGACAAGAATTGAGGATTTTATGCCCAAAATACTAGACTTTGTTCCATACGTGACTGCTTAGAGAAAACCAACGTATATACGCGACTTTTCAGAGAAAACCAGCATGTATACGCCTCTATTCAACGAAAACCCGTGTATATTAAGAAAAACGAGATCTCGTGACAAAAGATCTCGTGACAAAACCCTCAAAATTTTCAAGCATTTTTAACTATGAAAAGGAAAATCTAGGCCAGTTTTGACCTCCAAGACTGAATTAAAACCTTCTAAGAACAATACAAAGCATGCATCAAAGAATTTAAAATGAAAGAAACACCCAAAGAAGGGGAAATTCTCAATAAAACTTGTTTCAAGAGAATATCCCATTATCTCCCTAGTGTGGTCGCCATTCTGTTGGTAGATTCGACCATAGGGACTTGTCTACAACCTATCTATCCTTAACTACAGGGAGGGTGAATCCTGTTGACATAATATATGCAATAATGGACAATTTCCTGAAATTTCTACACTTCTTCAAAGAAAAGAGAGAGAGAGAAGGGAGGGGGTTACCTCTTGTAGGGTGTCGTTTGGTGAAGATCCTTTTTCTCTAGCCTCCATGGCCTTCAGGCCTCCATTAGCAGCAACTAGCTAGTTCCTTACCTCTAGCTCTTAAAATAATTCAAAGAAAGCATGAAATTTATCTACTAAATGTTGCAAAAGTACATAAAACAAACATGGATTGAAACACAATATTTAATGGAAATTTGAATTGCATCATATGAAATTGAGAAGAAGGTAATTACAGCCCAATAATTGGTGAATCCCCTTCTCCTTTGCTCTAAACTACCCCTCTCCATTAATGTCAATGATTAAAGAAACTATGATGTGTAAGAAAGGTTCTATCTATCTTCTCATTCCTCTAGCTTGCCTTTGCTCTCTAATTTGTCCTCCTTCTTTCTTCCCACATGCCTTTCTTATATAGTATTTGGATTTGTGTTTCCAATCACTCACCATGAATGTGGGTTTAATCTTTTTGAATCTTTTTAATTATTTCCTTAATAAAACCCACTTTCCTTAGGTTTTGGGCATTTCACTTGAATTTCTAGGTTTTTAGGACAATTAATACATATGCCATGTATTCTTTCCACTCCAGGAGTTGTGGTGACTAGGTTTTGATCCTTAAGTAGTCTTGGTATTGAATTATTTAGAGAAACATTTGTCTTCACATACTTCTTCCTTTGCGGAGGCAGTGGTCTGATGAGAGATCAAATCTCTCAATTTTTTCCAAATTATGTTCTTCATGTTGCTGGCGAAAAGAAGATACGTTTTCAGACCATCATCCTCGAGGGTGTTAATTTTATTGTTAACAGTCATAACCTAACATCTTTGTAACCCATTTTTGTTGCTCTTCTAAAGATAATTATTACTCTAAAAAGTATACTTAAAACTGTCATGATCTATTTTTTCCTTAAAGTGTCTTCCTATAAGGAAAGGGTGTTATTTCTTAATTGCATGTAGTATTGCTAACATTTTGTTTTCATAAATTGGTTTGGTAAGCTTTTTTATTTGAGTTCGCAACTTTCAAAAGCAATGGGCCTTCCTTATTGGATTAAAACTGCATTAATGTCAAGCCTAAAGGTGTCACATTCCACAATAAAGGTTTTTATGAAGTAAGGTGTGGCTAATATATGAGTTGTAAATAGCCACTTTAAGTTTTGTAAAAGATTTGGTTGCTTCTCGAGTCCAAGAGAATGCCTATTTTCCATAACCTTGTTAGAGGTGTTGTTATTTGACCGTAATTCTTGACGAACTTGCGGTAATAACTTGTCAATCCTAAAAATCCTCTAGGTTTCTTCAATATTTTAGGAATTGGCCATTTCATGATAACTTTAATTTTGTTAGGGTCCACTTTGACACCTTCATGAGATACAATATGACCCAAATATTCCATTTCAAGAATCCTAAAGGCACACTTAGAAGGCTTCTGTCATGGGCCTGCATCGACTTGTCACATAAGCCTAAGCTTTGTTCCCTTTGATGGGCCGTGTAGTGTTTCGCAAGACTACCCTAGCTGGTGGCGAGACCAACTTGGGTTGGGATCCTGACAGACTACACCTTTTTCTTGTAGAATACTTAACACTTTCTCTTGTGCAATTGTTATCCTACTTAACCAATTATTCAGTTCTTGTGTTAACCAAAATCACACTTATCCAAAACACATGAACAAGAGACCCAAGAATATGGAGGCGACACCCCAAGCTCAGCATGCCTAAATCATTGTTTATATATAAAAGAAGATTACAAGTTACATCAAGTCGAGGAAGTTTGCATAGATACCACCTGAGGGAGTGCACATTGGCTAGCTCTAAAAAAACTTCAAGAATTTCTTGTTGCATTTCTCATTTTCCATGTCTCTTCCTGATGTAGCTATAGGGTCCCTCATGTGGCTCTTGTCTCTGCACCAAGTCCACGCACTAGCCCTAGTCTGCCCCTATGAGACTGTGCACACCCAAGTCTGCTCCCACGAGTTGCTCTCACTTGTGCTTTACCATCCACTTGATCGAATCTCTCTTGAATGCCATCATCACACCTCATTTATACTAGTGGGTTGGGTCTATGAGTGCCCAAGGGCTTCGCCCTTGTGGTTTCCCTCTCCCACAAGCTAATTCTTCGAACGCCCTTGCTTCTTTAGTCATCCGCAAACCTTGGGATTGCACCCACTCTTTTCCTAGTCGTCACACTTGCTTGCCTCGTGGGTCCACTTTCATACCTACACTTGTTTTCTCTTGATGACCCAACCGATCCACTCTTGGAACGATTCCTTACTTGAGCTTCCAAAATGTGTTGTATTGTGCCCAGGATTGCCTTACCTTAGGCGAATTTTGGTTCACTTGGGCGTGCACCTCACTTGCCTACTGGTCAACGTGCTCCACCCATGCCACTTCCCCTAACCATTGGCACCCACTTGGCGTGCACCTTACGCTAAGCCCCCAAGTCGAGTTGTCTGGTGCACTTGCTTGTTAAATCCCACTCTAACTTCATCGAGCACACAACACATCTCCACCCATTGATGCTTGGGTCATCCTGCCTGCTTTGGCTTCCTGCATGCCCACAAATGAACTAAGGGGCTCCTAAGTAAGGTTTCCAAGCCCTCCTTGGTGTCTTGGGAAAGCCACCATGTTAGGTTTGCTCGGGTAAGGTGAGTCTGTTGAGGTGCCTCCTCACCAATGCCATTACATCCTCCCCCATTTCAAAGTGTCGCTGCCCTTGGCAATGTCTCCAAGATGTCTGTCGCACCGATAAACCATTGTCGCAGCTGCTTGTCTACTATAATCACTTCTACTTAGTTCACCATTACTTCACTCCCTCATATCTCAACAATTGTTCGATTGATAAGACCATCCAATTGAAGTCCTGAGTTCGTTTGTCTCAATGCAACTCACTTGAGCTCTTTGTGTCTTAATGACCCAAGCATTGTCATGGCGAAGCTTGGTGCTCTCACCACTTGGCACTTAGACCTGTTGTAGCGTGCCTCTTGCTCAATGCACCTGGGTCCCCTACAACTTGCACGGATGGTAGTGGGCCTTTGTCGCAACTACCTCAATGAGAAAGAATGGGTGGATGAGGCCCTTTTCCATCGCCAAACTCATTGTCTTTTCTTGGTTATTTCATTGTCTTTTTGCTTAATTATAGCAAGAGAGGCAAGTTACCACCAATCTTGCCAATCCTTCATTCGACAATCTAAAAGAGAATCCTAGTGCTCTCACCACTTGGCACTTCGACCTGCTGTCTAATGCCCTATTTGGCTCTGAATTCTAGTGTGCCTCTTTCTCAATGCACCTAATTCCCCTACTATCTGCACCAATGGTAGTGGGCTTATGTCGCAGCTACGTCAATCAGAAAGACTGGGCAGATGATGCCCTTGGCCATTTCCAAACTCACTGTCTTCTTTTGGTTACTTCATTGAATTTTTGCTTAAGTATAACAAGAGAGGCAAATTACCACGAATCCTGCCACACCTTAATCCGACAATCATTGTGCTTTCGGGTCGTTAATATAGTTCTACCCATATACGTTTGAGGTGGCTGCACCACTACTTGGTATCCCCTCTTGCATTTGGGTCACCGATGCGCGTCCCTCGGCCGATTTTGGTCCTCATGCATAGCCAAATAGAAGTCGATAATCTTGCATGTGTTTTTCAAGACCGACTTCACAATCCTTTCGATTGTTTCCATATGCTCCTCTAAGCGTCTCACAAACTCTCGACTAGCTTGTTCTGAAACATTTCATTGGTTGGGGAACTTCCTTTTCCTTGGCCTTTCTCAATTGTGTTGTGACAGTCTGTTGCAATCGGTTGTGCGGAAGGTGTCACCCTCGTAGATGTGACCTTCCTACCTATTGGCGGCTTCCTCACAATCTGCACGATGATATGCTATACTTGCAAAAGGATTTTCAAACATTCCAAGTGAGGCATGGGCACTCTGCCTTAGCCCTTCTCATGAACTCTCACCCCAGGAAAACATCATAGTCACCCAACAACATGACTGTGAAGCTCCCTTCACTGGTCCATTCACCAAGTTTCAAAGGTACGTTGTTGGCCACTCCAACCACCTTTTCCACTTTTGAATTTATAGCCTTGAAGGAATTCTTCCTAGGCTCAATCCGCAACTTGAGCCTTTTGGCCACTTCTTCTTTATGAAGTTGTGTATGGTGTTGTTATCCACTAAGGAAACCACCTACTGCCCATTTATTTCTGTCGGCACGTAACACAACCTTGCGTAGTCCCGTTCCTGGGTGAATGCTGGTTCCTCTAGAACAAATTTCAACACCTGTAACACCCCTTTTGTTGGCTTCTGAACATGCTCCACCAAAGAAAACTTTTGTGGTATCAATAGACAATTCTTGGCGTAGTGGTCTTTCATGCAAATATAACACGAAAGCGTTCTCCTTGGGAACTTCTACATTTTTGTCCATCTCATTGTCATGCTTTCCACCCAACTTTGGCTTTCCCTTTGTTTGCGTCTTGAACTTTCCTGGTGCTCTATCTTAGCAGTCTTCATCCCCTTTGGACTCCTGTCCTTCTGTTAGATAGTCTAGCTTATCAACTACTGAGATTGTTGCGACAAGGGTCTGCACACCTTGGTGTCGTAGGTCCATCTATGCTTAGGGCTACAACCCCTTCATGAAGTGATAAATCCTATCTTCATTATCCATGTCCTTTATCTCCAACATGAGGCTTGTATAGGACTTAATGTATGCTTGGACCCTTTTGATGTGCTTGAGCTTCATAAACTCATTTCGAGCAACCCACCCTTGGTTCTCTGGTCCAAATTGTGCCTTAAACACATCCTTCATTTGATTTAGTTCTCAACCCGTTTTGTCTTGCGACCCTTTTCCACGTTTTCTTCCCAGTTTCTCCACCACAGTTACATTGTGCTTGTGAGAAACATAGCAACAACATTCACCTTGGCCTCATCTGAACTCTCATTCAGTTCTTCCAAGTACTACTCAATATCTGAATAGAAGTTTCCAAGTACATTGGCGTTCTAGGTCCCCTCATACAGTTCGGGCTCCTTCATTTTTATCTTCATGTGTGTTGTTGCACCATGCCCACCTGCCATGGATTGCTTCAACAAAATGATGGTGTCATCTTTCTCCCTTACGTAGAGTTGAATCTCTTGTGATAAGCCTTCAAGTTTTATGACTCTTCCATCCATATTATTTTTCACTACTTCTAATACCACATCCGCTGCAACTCGACACTTGTTCACAACACCATTGAACGTCTTCCGCACACGATCCATCTCGTCCCCCATTGTTGTTTCCTTCTCGTCATGCTTGCAAAGGGCATCAGTCATCTACTCCACACTCTTTCCAAGCAACACAAGCTTGGTCTTCACCTTTGGAGTTTTTGGCAGCTACTCCCCATTGTTGTCTTCACAATGCGAGACCTCTTCTGCATCTGATCCAACAATTGGATCCGATTTAGACTCCAACTTTTGTTCTTGCAGTGCGCTTACCCATAACAAACTTGGTAATTTCCAACCAAATCACCTACTCGTGTTGGGTACCGGCTCGCTAGGAACTTCTCATTTGTCTTCTGAATTCGTCAAAGAGTCCACAGTCTTGGTGTTTGCCTTTCAAAATCAACGTCCTTGTCCAACCAATGTAGGCGCACTCCTATCGAGTGCTACAATGCCTCAATCATTTATACTCGTGTGCACCTCCAACACTAAAAGTGGTGGTATGCTAGTCTCTTCTAACTTTCCCAAGTTGTCTCACTATTGAGCGTTTCAAACACCTTTGTCGGTATGTGTCTCATTGGCACACCACTTGTTCTTCGGGCGCTCTACTGCCTAGGGAACTTCTGAATCATTGTCTCTTTGCACTTGTTGAGACACTTCCAACACTTATATTACCCTAATTCTTCAAGTTGGGTGTACTTCACCGTTACACGTCTGTTGTCGAGCACCCTACCTCATGAACACTTCATTGTCGGTCGTTCTGCCCTATGGTCACCCGAATATTTGTCGAGCGCACTATGAGTTAATGATGCCTCCTATCATTTCGACTAACATCTTCCACACATATTTCCCATTGTGAAAACCTTCGACAACTTCTCTGCATCTTGGTGAAGAGATTAACTCAGCTGCCCAAATGCTTTAGCTTTGATACCCATTGTTTCAACACAAACAATGGTGAAGAGCCCAAGTGATTCTTTGATATGATACCACTTATCACGGGATTACACCAGCCCATCACGTAAGCCTAAGCTTTGTTATCTTTGGTGGGGCTTGCGGTACTACGCAAGGCTCCCCTAGCCAATGGCGAGACCAACCTGGGTTGGGAGCCTGACAAACTACACATTTTTCGTGTGGAACACTTAACACTTACTCTTGTGCAATTGTTATCTTATCAAATTATTCATTTCTTACGTGAATCGTTCAACAATTAACCAAAATCACACTTATCCAAAACAAATGAACACGAGATAGAAGAATATGGAGGCGACACCCCAAGCTGGGTGTTCCTAAAACCTCGTATATATATAAGCATATTACAATTTACATCAGGTGGGGGGCGTCCGCAAATAGACCACTCGAGAGAGTGCTCACTGGCTAGCTCTCAAGAAACCCTAAGAACTTCTTGTTGCACTTCTCATTTGCCACATCTCTTCCTAACATAGCCATAGGGTCGCCACTCGCAGCTCTTGTCTTTGCACCAAGTCCATGCACTAGCCCCATTCTGCCCCTACGAGACTTTTCCCATTCAAGTTTTCTCCCATGAGTTGCTCTAATTAGTGCTCAACCATCCACTTGGTCAAATATCCTTGAATGCCATCATTGTGCCTCACTTATACTAGTGGGTTGGGTCCACGGGTGCCCAAGGGCTTTGTTCCTGTGGCTTCCCTCTTCCACACGCTAGGTATTCCAACAAGCTCGCTTCTTTGGTCATTCACATATCTTGGTCCTACGCCTACTCTTTTGCTAGCTAACACACTTGCTTTCCCTGTGGGATCAGTTGCCTACCCACATTCGTTTGGTCCCAATGCCCCAAATAGTCCACGCTTGGCACGCTCCCTTACCTAAGCTTCCAAAATGTGTTGCATTGTGCCCACGCTTGCCATGCCTTAGGCGGCCTTTAGTGCATTTGGACATTTTGCATTCCTCGGGCATGCACCTCACTTGCATTCCCTTCGATGCGCTCCACCCATGCCACTCACCCTAATCGCTGCTGCCCACTCACTCAGCTTGATGCACACTTCCTGCCAAGATCCCAAGTTGAGTTTTCTGGTGTGCCTGCTTATCGAAGCCCACTCTAACTTTTTCTATCCCACAACAACTCTTACCCACTAATGCTTTGGTTCGCCTGCCTGCTCAAGCTTCCTACATGCCCTAAGGGGCTCCCAATTCGAGTTGTCAATCCCTCGGTGTCCTAGGAAAGGAACCGTGCTAAGCTTTCCTGGGTGAGGTGAGTCCGCTGAGGTGCCTCCTCACCAAGGCCGTTACAACTTGGCATATAGTTGGTTTTAAATGTTGTTTTCAAAATGTCTTATTCTCTCATTTTGATTTGATGATTTCTAGAACAAAGATCAAACTTGGTAAAGAAAATCGTTTCATGTAATTCATCTAACAATTCATCAATGACAAGAATTGGAGAATTATTTTTAATGGTCATCTTATTGAGCTCTTTATAATTTGGACACATACGACGTAAACCTTCTTTTTTGTGAACCATCACCACTAGTACAGAGAAAAAAAATTGGTTAGGTTGGATAATGGTTGCATCTAACCTTTCTTGAACCATATTCTCAATTATCGCTTTTGTGCATATGGGTACGTATAGGGTTTTATGTTAGGTGGTACACTTCCCACCAATGGTTGCAAGTGAATAACATGATCATGATCTCGAGTAGGTGGAATACCTTTAGGAATCTCTCCAAATACTTTGGAATGATTGCCAATAACTTCTTGGAGATCCATTAGAATAGAGGGTATAGATGCTTGAACATCTAATGTTGTCCCTTTCCTTCTGAAGGGAATCTCATGAAAAATCTCTAAAATTAAGAGCCACTATTCCCAATTATTGTAGCCATTGGACCCCTAGTTAGTGTTATCAAAACCAAATCGGTTGGTTTGACTAGTTTTAAGGCCATAACGGTCTCATTCAAGGTTTCATACCATAGAAGACTAGTTTTATATCGAATCAGGTTGTTCAAGTATAAAATGATATGGCCCTGAAATTGGTCAAACCAGTCTATTTTGTTGGTTTCGGTCTAGTTCCAATAACATTGACTAGGGGTCAAATGGCTACAATCATTGGAAATAGTGACTCATAATTTTCACCTTAACCGATCGGTTTCATATGGAATTGGCCATAAATGCCCGAACCAACTGGTTTGATACGACACTAGTCGATCCTAGTAATCATCGATAATATTAAATGGAAATAATGAATTCTTGAAGTAAAAGTGACATTCTTCTTTTCTTCTATTTTCTATCAGTTAACCTAAATTTTTAACATTACCATTAATTGTTTATGTATGCTTGATAGTGGTTTCAACCTCATCGAACTTCATATGCGGAAATTAGAATTTTAGATCTCATTAAGAATTCAACAGACTTAATAATTTTCATGATTTTAGGATTGCAACATTTCCACTAGATTCTATCATGTATGAGGGTATGGGATAGACATTTAATTAAGCATATCAACCCCTCTATGTACCTTGATGTTGGTGGTGTTGATTGTTCAATTCCTCTATCATGACCTTGATATACCCTTCACTCAAGCAAAATCACTTATTAAGCATGGGAATGTTTATTCCACCTTATTTAACACTAGGATCAAGAAGTTTCATCAAAATTGTAGGGTGTTGACCAAAGTCCTTGGAGGATCAACTTCAAGATTCGAGGTAGAGGGAAGGGATAGACTATAGAGCCTAGAGGATGGGGGCATATGGTATTATTGATTAATAGGACCTCGAAATAGAAAAATATTTTGATGATATGTAGTTATTTGTTGATTTTTTGGATTATAGAGGCCATTTAGAGTCTCATGTATTTTGGGTCAGATATGGATTGCAATCAATGTCATTCTAGTTATATTCAACTTACTTGTTATATACATGATAAACTTTGCATATTTGTGTAAAATGGTTTGCATTCATATGGATGTAGAAGAATATTTATGTTTTTTTTTTTAATTTGAATATTTTATGTATGTTTTGGTTGACCATTTTTTTCAGTTTTGGTCTGGTTCAATGAGTGGTTTGGTTTTGATAACATTGTTCCTCGTACAACAACGACGCCACCTATTTTGATTGAAATCATTGGATTATCCAATAAATATTCCTCCATAGTAAGCTTAACACTATGGCACTTCCCTGAACAATTTATGTTACCTCCATTTTTTATCATTACATGAAATTTTAGTGCTAGATATATAAGGCAATTAAGAAGTTTGGATAATTTGCAATTAATGAAGTTATGGGTGATACCAGAGTTAGTGAACAATTCACTGTTAACTTTTTATTTTTGATATATCATTTTCCTAAGAGTTTGAGGAGTGCTCATAATTAACTAATGCATGGAAAGATATGGTTGGTGTAGTATCTTCTAGCTCTACCTCTTGAGATTGTTCTGGTTTAGGATCTTCTTCCTCTTCATAATCTATGTAGACTAATTTCTTCTCGTTACACTTGTGCCCCTAACTGCACTTGTTGTCACAATTGAAACACGGTCTCTTTGCTCTTCTTTCGTCCACTTGTTGAGGTGTCCAACTTGTAGGTTTTGTGAGGTTGGGGGAGGAAACATTTTCGTCCCTATACGTGTTAGTAGTAGCACTTCTAGTAGCCATATTTTTACTTTCAACTTTCCTTACCAAACTAAAAACATTCTCCAATGTTTTAGGTTCAAAGAGATGCACTTCATGTTGAATGTTCTCCTTTAAATTGCTCATAAAGAGATTCAACAAATTATCCTCTAGAATGTTCTTCACTCTAAGACTCAACATTTGAAATTGCTTAATGTGCTTTGAAATTAGACTTTTTTTCTTGAGATTTATCAATTGGATAAAGAAGGTATTGCTCTTAATATCCCCTTAATGTGATATCG
The DNA here is from genome assembly GCA_001517045.1 of Pseudotsuga menziesii. NCBI lineage: Eukaryota > Viridiplantae > Streptophyta > Pinopsida > Pinales > Pinaceae > Pseudotsuga > Pseudotsuga menziesii. The sequence goes on from LPNX010507677.1 coordinate 230,854, forward strand.
ATTCATCTGTAATTACAAACCAAGGGACAATAGAGTCATTTTTATGGTCACAAAGTCATTGGTATCATATAAGCTGACTAGGTTCTAAATACAAGGATGCAATAGTTACATTTTGTAAAGTTGGCACTTGGTGTCGATCAAAGAATTGCTCCATCTAGAATATTCATGTTATTGGATCATTTCCATTAAACTCTCTCATATCAATCTTAGGAATGAAGTAGTTCCTTGGTCTAAAATTAAACCCATGATAACGTGGATCATGGAGTGATGAATGATGAAGTGTTGGGAACTCAAACTTCTTATTCTTCAAACTTTTCAATATGTGATTGGGATGCTATCCTTTTGTTCTCCTTATCTTCTCCTTGAGGAAGTGAATTAGGAGCAAATAGTTGTCTTATCTCATTCAAATTTACCCCCTTCATTTCTTCAAAATAATCTTTCGTCTTTTCCATTTTTTATCCATCATTTTTGTCTTTTCTATAGTCATTTTCAACTCAATTTCTATATCACTTTTTGTGTTTTCCAATTGAGGATGTGTCACTAACCTACTCAATTCCTTAAATTTGACCTCCAAATTGGATAGTTAGTTATACATTTCTTCATTTTCTTCATGAGTCGTGGTTGAGCTTTTAGGAGGTCTAACGGGCAAAGTAAATTTTTTATTTGCGTCTTGCGATTTGATCCCGTTGATATTTACTAGAGTTCTTCTCTTTTTCCTTTGTATCACACCTTTTGAATCACCCAAAAGAGATATTCTTATCAAAAGTTTGCAAATTTCAATTTAACATGCCTTTAAAACCCTAGTTTGTAGGTTGTCTTGTTGGTCGATCTTGTTCTTGAATTATCTATGAATCTTTGGCCCTTTAGCATGGTATGTCTTCTTTGTATTGACACAAAATTGATCCAATTTTGATGTGCCAAGAAAGAGTTATGGTAACTTTCCCAAAACTTTTTATTTTTATCCCTTTCAAGAGAGAAAACTTGTATGGATTTGGCACATGTCTGATTGCCCTTCTCTGCTTCTGAAATTTTATCCATTGCTACTTTGTTGTCTCATGAGGCTCATAAAAGTTTTGTTGTTTAAGACGTCTTTGAAAAACAATTATAGCAAAAATGACTCTAATACTAAATGTTATGCACAAAAATCACAAAGTAGCATGAAAATAGAAAGAAAGAGTTACTAACCCAATGCCTTTAGAACGAGTTACAATTACAAGTGGAGTGCAAGAGATGAGTCCCACGTGGAGTGCATGGCTTAATAGGTTTCATAGCTATGGATTAAGGTATTTCTTGTGCATTATGATCTAGAGAAGTGACATACCTTTTTGAGAACATTAAGTTTTGACTCTTTTGCCATGTGTGCATTTTATTCTAGGCGGGAAGAAAGCGCTTTACTTGAGATCCTTTCTAAGTAGATTCCAATGTTTTTGCAGGTACATGGCATTCTTTTCACCTTTTTTATATTCTTCCGGATTGGCCCCTTTCATGTATGATATCTTTAGTAAGATGAGGGTGTCCCTGGTAGATTTTCTCCAGGGTCGATGGCTCTGGTGTGTCATGCCCCGGGCTTTGGTTACTACCTGTTTTATCTTGTGTATGGACTGAAGCAGGTTAAGTCCTCTCTGCAGAGTTTGTCTGTGTTGTTTTTAGGTTGTTTTTTGAATCCTTATCACTCCTCTCCGCTTAACAAAGGGTTTCGTTCTCGGGTTCTTGAGTCTACTCGGTATCTTTCTCTCGGTAACCTTACCTATCTCCATGTGTTGCTTAGACTACTCGTTTTGTGGCCGCTAGGGTTTCCTTACAAAGATTTTTGCCTGCACATTGTCTGGACCTGGCAACTGGAGTCCATCCTCCTCGGTGGAGGACTAGTACCAACCAGTCGAAAAAAGTGGAAATTTTTTTTGAATTCGAGTCGGGTCCGAACAGACTTCCACCTGCTGGCTTTGCCCTAGCTTGTTTTTTTGGACTGAGGGTTTCTAGGGTTTCTAGGAAGTGTTGTTTGGACTGGAACTGTCTATCAGTTTTGGCTTGTAGCTCTTCGGGTGGTTTTTTTACTGATTTGGGCCACGTCGATTTATTTGAGTTTCTCCTTTAACCCCTCCGGTTTTTTAGGGTTTTCTTGACCTAGACGGTTAACTCCGCGCTAGCCGGTGTCCTTCTTTTTCTCCTTGTCGGCCTCCAGGGTTCTAATTGTCTCCATTGTTTGTAAAAGCTTCTCTCACCACGACACCAACTTTGGGGTTGACTTTTTAGGTTCTTGTGATTTCTCTGTCTCTGGAACCTTCGACGTGGTTTTTTCTGCGGCTGTCCCCTTCCACTTTAATAGGACACCCCACCCGCGGCGGTCACTTCACTCTGATGCAGCCACGACAAGGGATGGGAGCAGAGTTGAATGAACTCCTTCCACCCTCCCTCGCTCACAGCCGTCGACGCAGAGCTGCAAAGGCCCACAAGGTCCGTGAAGGTAAATTGCGATATGTGCTGGGAAGGGCTATCTTCATGGAAAGGGTAGAGGCACTATGCTCCCGTGCCCTCATAGGCAGGCTGTAATACACACAGATGGATAAGGATGAATGGCACACTTGGGCTTCTGAAAATTGGAAGCCACTTTTCTCCTATACACCCTCGATCAGTCTACTGGCCAGAGGATGGATTGTTATTGTATTCCTGGAAGAGGCACATGCTCTATCTGTATTAAATTCCTTCTGGCGCATTCAGGAAGGCTCCTTGGTGCTGGACCGCTGGCACATACATTTCGACCCGTTAAGAGAACGTGTCAAGAAACGACACTTATGGGTCTTCCTCCCTATATTGCCACTACCATTATGGAACCGTGAGATTATGGAGGGCATTGGGAACACCATCGGGCGCTTTGTGGCTGTTGAAGACGATTTCCTCCACACTTTCGACAAGAGGGTGGCCAAAATCCTCGTCGAAATGGACTTATTATCAGGCCTCCCAGCAGAATTTGAAATCTTATGTCTTGAGCGCATTATACAACAACGGTTGGACTACCTTAATGTGCCATTTCGTTGTAGCAAGTGCAGAGTTGTTGGTCATTTGCGCAGGACCTGTCCAGCGATGAGGAAAGGGGCTGTGTCTTTCACTTCATCACCTTCTTCGGACCGGGCACCCTCACCCTCCCATTACACTCCGACCGCTCTTGATAAAGTGCCAACAAAAGGTATGATTTCTCAGGATTGCTCCTTATTTGAAGATGCTTCTGAACAAGAACTGTTACTCTTAGATTATGTTAAGGCCTCAGGCCCCTCCTCCTTTTTGTCTGGGCACTCCGATTGTCCGGAACCTGACCTGTCCTCGGGACCAAATCCTCACCCTTTCTCAAAAGAGTCTCTCCCGGTGGTGCCTGCTATGACTGAAGCCCACCCTCCCATCCATCCCTCAGATGAGCTTTTATCCCCCCCTATGATGCCCGCTATGACTGTTGTTCACCATCCTTCAGTTTTTCCTTATATCTTCTCGGAAGCAGATTTCCCCCATCTTCTGGGTTCTAGACCCTCCTCTGCTTCGTCACCAACCCGCAGTCTGACTTCCACTCCATCCTTCGTTGACCCTTCTTTGCAATCCACTCTGGAAATATTCACTGACAGAATGCCTCTTTCCCCCTCTGTCCTTCCATTGGACTCCATCCGCTTTCAGAATGTAACAATCAGGAGAAGATCCAAGAAACCTCCATCTTCCTCTTTTGACACACCTCCGCTAACCCTCCCATATACCCCTCTCTCCACTAGACTAAAGAATGCTGCACGCAACTCTCAGTCCTCACCTTCTCGAGCCCTTAGAGCAAATTCACCCGGGTCTTTGGGCACTTAATGAGGATCCTTTCCCTAAATGTCTGTGGCCTGGGAGGCTTGGCCAAACACAAAAGCCTCCGTAAGCTCTTTGGCTCACTAGCCCCAGACCTTATCTTTCTCCAAGAAACCATGACCAAATCTCATCCCGCAATCTTGTCTTTCTCAAAGCTACGTCCGGGATGGGAATATTGTGCTTTAAGTTCCTCAGGCCTCTCAGGGGGCTTACTTGCTTCCTGGAACCCTCGTTGTTTCAGGGTAAAAGCCTTCAAAACTATTGCAGGGATACTTCTAAAAGCTCAGGTTTGGGGCACTACCCTGGGTTTCTCTCTTCTCAACTGTTACGGGCCCTACAACAATAGGGAGAACTTCTGGGATTCGGTTGTCAAATGGGACTTACTCAACCAACCAAACCTGGTCTTGGTGGGTGACCTAAACCTCACCTTAAACAGTTCTGAAGTCTGGGGCGAAAAGGCCCGCTTAGACCCTCTTGGCCCCTTTTTCACCCACCTATTCTCCTCTCATCAGCTTGTTGATATTGCTCCGGTATCCGTGGGACCAACCTGGCGTAATGGCCGCTCGGGTGTTGATGGCATAAGCAAGCGACTTGATAGGTTCTTTCTTTCCTCTAATTTGTTAGAGCACTTGCCTTTATACAGAGCCTGGACCTATCCATTGGCTATTTCAGATCATTATCCGGTTGTCTTGGAATGGAGGGAGTCTTCCTCGCCGAGTATCTTTCCTTTCAAGTTCAACCACTCTTGGCTTGCATTTGATGACTTTGTTGAGATGATCAGGAAAGAGTGGCTCCTCCTTACCCCTGACTCGACCTACTCTGGAATGGAGTCTTTCTCCAGAAAGCTCAGGATTTTGAAGAAGAAGATAAAATATTGGACTCATCATAAGTCCATTGAGATGAAGGACAAGAGCATACTATATGAGACAAAAATTCACAATCTTCTTTCCTCTTCCCCTACGGGCATTTTTTCCAGTGAGACTCTCTTTTCCTTAAATTCTCTTCAATCAGAGCTCAAGAAACTGAGGGATCGTGAGATCCTCACTGCCAAACTCAAGAGCAGGATGATTTGGGCTACTCTGGGTGATTCAAACACCAAATTCTTCCATTCTGTGGCTACTGCTAGGAAAAACCATAACGCAATCTGGAGTTTAGAGGATGAGAAAGGCGTTTTGGTTGAACATGATCAAGGCTTAAAGGAGCTAGGAGTCAGCCATTTCAAAAATATTTTCAGTGATGATAATCTTTCCTCCATCTTTGCATAGATGAAGATCATCAGCCTCTTTCCATCCTTCATTTCTCTTGAGGATCGGTCTTCTTTTACAACCAAAGTTTCTTTAAATGAAGTGGAAAGGGCTCTCAAGTCATTCAAGAAAGATAAAGCGCCTAGGCCTGATGGCTTTCCTGTAGAGTTCTTTCTTGCCTTTTTTGACCTGTTGGGGGAAGAACTAGTGAATCTGGTGGAAGATGCCCAGGTATGGCTAGGAGAGTCCTTCCCTCTCTAAACTCGACCTTCATTACTCTTATCCCCAAATCTGACAAACCTTCTACCTTTGCCGATTTTCGTCCTATCTCCCTCTGCAACCTGATTTACAAGCTAATAGCCAAGGTTGCTGCACTACGCCTTAAGCCCTTTCTGGACCTTTTTATTTCCCCTCAGCGGTATGGGTTCCTTAAAAACCGCCAAATTACGGAACCTATTGCCATTACCCAAGAAGCCCTTCACTTTGTCAAATCTAGAAACAAGAGTGCCCTCATCCTTATGCTAGATATCACTAAAGCTTTCGACAGAGTTAATTGGACTTTTATCAGGCTCATCCTTCTGCAAATTGGCTTGCCTCTAGAAGGCATAAATTGGATTATGGGTTGCATAACCTTGATTAACTTTGCTCTGCTTATAAATGGCTCCCCTTCACATTTTTTCACGGCTTCTAGAGGCATCAGGCAAGGATGCCCTCTCTCGCCTCTCCTTTTCATCCTTGTGATTGAAGGCCTCAGCCTTCTTATTGAGGATGCTCGCAGACATGGGCTTGTAAAAGGGGTCAAAATCTCCAAAGAGCTCTCTCTCACTCACCTGCTATTTGTGGATATGTGATCCTTTTTGGGATTGGCACTTACGAAGAATGGATAGCTCTCAAGGTTCTATTGGACACCTTCTGCGAAGCTTCTGGAATGCTAATAAACTCAGAAAAGTCAAGTTTCCTCATCAACAATGTAGATGATGGAATGATCTCCAGAATTACATGTTCCTTGCCTTACAAGACCCAGCCTATGTCCTCCAGGTTTAAATATCTCGGATATTTTATTAAACCCCCGGGATACCTAGTCAAAGACTGGTTTTGGCTATTAAAAAAATTCGAACTCAGGATTTCTCACTGGTCCTTCAGACTACTTTCATTGGGGGGGAGGTTGGTGCTTATTAAAGCTGTTCTTACTAGTATTCCGGTGTTCTGGATGGCATTAGTCCCCATCCCTAAATCCATTATGGGGAAGCTGAAAAGTCTGATTTTTGACTTCCTTTGGGGCACCAAGGGAAATAAGAAAAAGTTTCATCTGGTTGACTGGACATCCTTATCCAAACCCACAGCTCAGGGGGGTTGGGGAATAAAAAACCTCGAATGGTTCAGCATCTCCTTAAGGATCAAAACTTTATGGCATGTCCTCTGCAGTAATGGAATCTGGTTCAAGTTAATAACTGCAAAATATCTAAAGAAGAACACAGTGTTGTCTTGGATCCGTAGAAAGGATTTCTCTGTCACAGGTGTATCTACTATATGGAAAGGCTTCTTAAATCTTATCTCCTGGTTGGGATGTGGACTAATTTGGATGGTAGGTGATGGCAAAAACACTAGAGTTGGACTGGACCCGATCGCTGGTATGGATATATGTTTTACGCTTCCAAGGGACCTCCGTGACTACTTGGAATATTATGGAATCACTTCGCTGGCTCATGCCAGGAATTACTCCCCGGAAGCCCCTTCTTACTGGCTCACTGCTACCGATCTGGATCTAGGAGGTGATTGGTACCACATTTGGAATGATTATATAAGAGGGCTAGAACATGGAAGAATAAGACTCGGGTCGGGAACAGACTGTTTTCTTTGGTCATTCAAGAATTACACAGGCACTATATCGGCAGCCATAGCATATGACTGTGTGGCAGATCACTATTTGGATACACAGTGTGAGGCTTATCCCCTACATCGGGCTCTATGGAAACTTAAAATCCTTGAAAAGTTACGCTGTTTCATTTGGCTTCTAACCAAAAATAAGGTATTAACCTAGGATCAGCTCAAAAAACAGGGATTTCAAGGACCCAGTCTATGCTATCTGTGCAAGGAAAATGAAGAGTCGACCCAGTATCTATTCATGGACTATAATTACACAAAAAATGCTTTTGCAGCTATTTTTGAACATTTTGGTTCACGGTCCCTACATAAAAACTCTATGGGTATTTATGTTCGTCAGTATCTGGACCGTTGGTTTAGTGTACATTCCACGGACTTTTCCCATCTATATCTACCTTTATTTATCTTTTGGGCCATTTGGAAGCAACGAAATAAGTGTATATTTGAAGGGTCCACACCATAGGTTTATGGGGTTCTGAAACAAGCTGAAATTTTCTCTCACTCCTATTCGGTGCCTGTTAAGAAGTTTAAACAAAGAATTATTGGTATGCCACCAATGATTCAATTCCCCTGTGGTTTTTTCGATGGTGCAGCCTCCAAGAACAAAGAAGGGGCGAGTTTTGTATTACACCTCAACAGATATCATAGTATACATTTCTCCTTGGGATGCGGCAGATGCACAAATACAAAATCTGAGATGATGGCTTTATGGGCCCTCCTCACGGTTTCAAAGATCATGGGAATCCCTCTTCTCTCCATTTATGGTGATTCCCTAGTCATCATTTCATGGGCTACCGGCAAGAGCACTCTGAACCTTCCTCATCTGAGTCATTGGTGTGATGATATTAGAGAACTTCTGCAAAACTTTCTGGAAATGATCGTGAAACACATATATCGTGAGCATAACCAGATTGCTGACAGTCTCTCTAAAAATGCTCTCCTTCTTGACTCAGGTTTTGGGAAATACATAGAAATCCTGAATGAATGTTCCACTGATCATGGTAATTTTCAGTTATTTTAGATGTGTTGTATTCTTTCTTCAAGCACACACTCTAATTTGTTTTGCTTTAGGAGCTCAGCAATTCCATGTAGAGATGCTCAGTTATCTATTATGCTCATGATATAATGATGTTTCTGAACTTTTCTGGAAATGATAAATATCTGACCTGTTTACACAGGAGTGATGATAAAGCCTGCTTACACAACAGGCATGTGCTATGACAACCATGTTATGATGACAGGGATATGCCCATGTTAAGAGGAACACCTCTTTGATTGAGATACTACATGTTGAATGATCTCTTGATCAATTGTATATGATGATCTTTGATTCAATAGAATAACAAGATCTGGTATTTTTTCTACTGAAAAAAAAAAAAGACGAGAGTGTCCCTACTTGTTATATTTGAGGCATATCTCAACATTATCAATTGATTTTGTAGTACATATTAATGATTTTTCAATGCTTTTATAGTGTTTGAATGATTTTTCAATGCACAATTTTGGGTATAGTGTTTGAGGGTGCCTTTCATTGCACACTTTTGGGCTTTTCTTGCCTAGCTGAGGCATCCTAGTTAAGATTATATGAAGCCCATAAAAGAGTGTTTTCTTCCTTTTTAAGGAAGCTTTTCAAAATCAAGGATCAATGTTATTCTTGATCTGCCTTGTTCTATATCTTCTTTTGGCTATAAAATCGAATGCAAGCAAGGCAGACAATCAACAATGTCTTCATCACTCCATCGTCTTGCTTCTATTCTATTTACTTTAGACTTGGTTTTTTAAGAAACACTTCGGCTATTGCACTGGTTGAGTTTCTCGCGTGCACTACAATAGTTATACTATGAGTAGTTTGAGGAGATTTTATGAGTGTCTATGTGGTTACTTTTGCCCCCAAGATCTCCTAGTGTTTGCTTATGCCCAACTTGCTTGGATCTTTGCTTTGGACAACTCTATTGAGCATCCCATCAACATTTTGTTGGCAACCAATATGAGTGTGCTTGTGTGTAATAATTCTATCTTTTGCATGTCTACGTGTTTGAACTTTTATTTCTCAAGTACATGAATTAAATTTCTACCTTTTGCATGTCTACTTGTTTGAATTTTTATTTCTCAAGTACATGAATTTATGAGATTGAAATAATTTCATTTGCTTGGCAAACTTTTTGTTTCATTCATTCCATTGACCAACAAGGTACTGGTCATCTAATAAACATAGTTGATTTTTAAGCATTTTAAGACAAAATAATTGAATATCATTGTTTTCTTAATTGCATATTTACGAGGGGAATACTTAAAATTAATAGTAAAACATTGGTTTTAAGTGCTTTTCTTGCATTTTAGGGAAATTTAGTTTGTTGTTCTGCAATTTTTTTTGTAAATTCAAATGGAAGCTCTAGTGAATGGAATGATCCTTTGACTTGTTTAATCATATATGGTCATAAATTTCGAAATTTATGTTTGTTGATTTGAAAAATAAGTTGCAGATTTATGAGTATTTTAGTGAAAACAACAAACTTTTGTTACATATCTAAGGCATTACACAGCCCCAAGAATCCATAAGTGAAGCCTTGAATCATTTAGGGATACCCCCTTGAGGTTAGAATGCACTAATTTGAAGTGAAAGGGATTGTGTGAGGAGACATTGGCACTTTCCCGTAAGTTATCCATAAACTTTTGGGTCTTTTCAACAAACTCTATTTCCAAGTGTTAACATGAGGTAGTTTTTTATACGTAACTCCAATGGATTTTTAGGCAACCACCAAGCTTAGTTATAATGGATTTTGTCCCTATGGCAAAATATGAGTTTGTTTGTACCTCTACTAAAGTTTTGTTAGTCATATTATCTAGAGATTCTTATGATAGCATTAGGGGAATTTTGAGTTAAAAAATGAACCTAAAAAAAAAGTACCATCAAAATCAACTTTAAAAGAACCAATCACATTCTACAGGATGATATCATCCCTTATGGTTGAGGTGGCATTAGTTGAGTTACACATGACTAATTGCGAAATTGTAAATGGTGGATGAAAACCTATAGTTAAACATATCAATTTTTTAAGTACTCATGCTAAAGAAAATATTGATAGATTACTTCTAAATATAATATCAAATGTATTAAAGTACTAAACAAAAGTACTTTATATTTCAAATTTCAAAATAATTATTTTTTTCCAAATCAATACTCATTTTTCAATATACAGTAAACTAATTTTATAAATACTTACTATTCATTATATCGCCAATATGTGGGATCTCTTTTCAAAACTCAAAAAGTAGATAATATTCACTATATAATTAGTATGTGTCTTATACTTCCCTACATAAAATCCCCAAGGGGTAGCTTAGTTGGTTGGTGCTTCCGAGTCCAAGACCAAAGTAGTCTAGGTAGGAGGTTAAATTCTTTGGGTCTTTCAGGGTTAGGCTCCTAAAATTGGAGCCGATAGGGTGAGGCCTATTCAGGTGGCCCCCCCTAGGAATTATTCATGTAGTTGTAATGTGTTCTGTCAAAGTTATGAGGCAGCCAGCCACAAAAGAAAACTTACACACATAAAGGGGAATCAAATTAATTTATAACAACTAATATAAATGTAAATGAGAACATGTATTTTGTGTGATAACTAATATTGGTAAGTTCTTTAACTCACATAACAACTAATATAAAGGGGAGGGGATTGCATATTTCATGATATCACCACGAGACGACCAATAGATTGGTTAGTTATTATATATTAAAAGTTTCATAGCAAAATTATATTATAATACAAAAAGAAGAGTAATGCACAGGTTTTCAAGAGTTTTACAGGCTCTAAAGAGTTTCTAGAAAGTCTAGTTATTGTAGCAAAAACATATACTAACTAGATGACGAGCATAGTTACCCATCCCATGTGTATCCAAGTGTATCTCCCAAACCTAAAAAGTCTGAAACATAAAAAGTCTGAAAATTGCTAAGAAGACTAATGCCCGAGTACATATTTTTAAAGTGCATTGGATAAAAAAACCTTGCATGGCTGTGAGAATTAAACAGTAAAATCTACTAACTTCATCCCCTGAAAAACTAAAAAACTTAAAAGCTACAAAAGAACTGAAAATGGATAAAACTATAGAACTATAGAAGTTACTCGGTGTTGCATCCAGCTTCAGTGTCCTCTGGTTTTTCTTCCACAATTGGACACTTGTTCGCTTCAAAACCTAAAGAGTCTTCCAAGACCTTCGTAGCCGAGAGGGGCTCCATCTTCTCGAAAGAATCTATATTGACATGTCCACTGCGCTCCACTTTTCTTCTTTTGTAGAAGCTTGTGGAAGTTACATTTGTTCCATCCAGAGTAGTGGGAATGTATTCAGCGGTGTGTCCTTTAGGGGTCGTTGTTGGTTTGGAGACCAATGAAGGGCTTGGAGAAGGAGAAGGAGAAGGTGAGGGTTGAGGACTATTGTCCCAACTATGGTTCTGATATTGTATAAGTATTCGGGCAAGAATATTCTTTACAACTCAATAACTTCTTTGCCAGACCCAAGTTTGCCGACTAATCAATTCTTGAATGACCATTTCTTCCTCCCAGTCATCCATGAGATTTCGCAATTGACCCGGAAGCGAGCTATCATATTCACTATCATAGGAGTTTCTGTAGACTCTGCGACCAACACTGCTTCGTCCTCTGCTAGCTCTTCGAGGGTAACCCGTAACCTTCTTGACATCTTCACAAGATGATAGTTGGTGTGCCTGTAATTCTACAACTTATGGACCTGTAATGGAGCAGAAGAGAGCCCAGAACAAAAAAAAACTGAGAAAGGGAGGCAAACAATGCCCTTTGAACCACGCCACCTTTACATAAAAATGGATAACTATGCATCGTTGGAAACCTCTAGCAACATACTACTCACCGTCATTCTGAACAAGGCAACTTTCTTCTTTGAATTCCATATCAAGATATGTCCTAAGAGAAATAAATCCAATGCACATAAACATCATGAGAATGGTACCATCAACCGTGGTGAATAGTTCAGTGCTGACGAGATCCAATGCAACCTTCAGCTTCATAATCAAGGGGTATTAATGTGCATGGTAGTTGAATTCATCGACCGCAATGTGGAGAGAGAAATGGAGGCTCTGAGGTCTCCTCCACACGTGCCATGCTTTCCCACTTTGCACCTGCATCTAGGATATTATATAATAAATATAAGGTATAGAATATTAAATTATATTTATTTATTAATAAATATAATACAATTTACATTAAATTAAGATAAATATAATATATTAAAATAATGGTAATTATGTTAATTAATGTAATATAAATAAAATTTATAGTAAAATTAGTAAAATTAGTAAATTTATTTTATAAATATTATAATCTTATTTTATAAATTAGATTTATATGAATGCATTATTGGGTTTTATTTTTAATAAATATGAGTTATATTTATCTATTGAATATAAAAAATTTAAAACTATTTATTAATAATATTTTACTTATATAAGTTTAATTTGTGTTCAAAATTCAAAATTATGAATATATGATTTCATAAAGATATTTTAAATATTAAATTAGTGAAATATTTTCAAAAAATCAAAACTAATATACTTTATTTTCTTTTACGAGTACTTACAAGTACATTCAATATAGGATATTAAAAGTAATTTATGTATTCATAAGTATTCATAACTCTAGTCATATCAAATAAGATTTTTTTATTAATTTTATTTATAAATATATTTTTTAAATAACGTAAGTATTTAATTTAATTTAATATTTTTTTATTAATTTAACCTAGTTATATTGATTTTAGTGTAAGAATTGAGCTGTAAATATATTTTTCTCATAAAATGCCTAACTCATAACATTTTATTATATGTTTTAGGAGGCCCATTTTGGACCTCAAAATTCCTATAATGAGTCATGAACTTCAAAAGTGACCCATAGTTTCAAAAAAGAATTGGTTTCTTTTTAAAACAATAGTTTTTAGAATTTAATCCAACAACTTTAGTATGGGTAAAATTGTCAAAACATCTTCTCAACTTCAAGTTAAATAAGTTTTTATGAGTATTGATATTTGGTTTGTGTGTTTGATTTCCATTTCCTACAAATAAGTGATAGAACCAATTTTACAAGTGCTTAAATTTCTTAGGAATCTAGGTAAAGCTTGTTTGAGGAAATCTACTTGATCCATTAGAAAATATTTTTGGAAAGAGAGGTTCGATGATTATTGGAAATAGAGGTTGGATGATTAGAATGTAGCTTTAAATTGTAGTTTTGCCACAAACAACAATTACAAGAGTTAGTTGAATCTATTGGACTATCAACCAAAGGCGTGTTGCCAATGGAGGGGTCACATGCTCCAATCTTATTAATTCCCTTAAGGTTACCAATCATTCTTATGCTTAGCATTTATACTAGATATAATATTTATTTTTAATAGAAATGGGTAAATTTTTGTATTAAAAAGAGTTGTAGTATAACAAAACATTAAAAATATACAAATTTAGCAAAATTGTTCGAAACTTCGAGTACTTGCCTTCTCTCATTAGAGCGGGGAAGAAAAGAGCCAACGTTCTTTTCTAATTTTCTTCTTCCCTCCATTTTCTTGTGTACGAGAGTATATTCTTACGAATTGCTTGCAAATCACAATGCAAAAAAAAACATGATTATATATAGGGGTAAGTAGGCTTCCTCCCCTTAAACAAGTTTGAAACCAAGGAGAGTTGATGACCATCAACAAATTTGTTTCCACTTCTCTTTCTCGGAGATCGTGATTGGATTTCCTTCCCCTAGTGAGAGGAGGAGAGGCGTGAAGAAATTTCTTCAATAGTCCACAATAAGAAGGTTTTGAAGAAGATGGAGGAGTCTCTTCCACAATGAGATATTTATTAAATATTCCTTGTTCTAGGACCTCTTTATTAGTAGCCTTTAACTCTATAGTACCAATAAGTTATTCCTAGTTTACAACTTCAACTTCTTTAGATTGTTTCTCAACCTCCTCATTTTCAATTTCTGAATCTTCTAAGGATTGAAGGGCTTCAAATTTGTTCATGTTTAGTTTCTGAAAGTCTTCTTAGCATTTTTGAGGTTGATGAGACTTCTTGGAATGAGATTCCTTGCGCTTGTTTTTTATTGTCCTGAAAGAATTCTTCTATGATTCCAAACAAGGGTTTGGAGTTTGGGTAGATTGAGTCTTTGGTTCCTTTGGTATTTTTTGGTTAAGCGGCCATATTCATGAGAATATTTTCATTTGAAAAGGATTTATTCATTATCCAATGCTTGAAGATGGCACCAGTCGTCCATAATGACTTTGCAAAGCCTTAAGAAATCATTTTTCAATATTCTCTTCCACACAAATACATGTGTAAGAAATCATATTTCCTTTTTGTTCAGCCTGATCAATGAACCAACAACGAACCAACCCAGCTTGTTCCCAATAGATCTAAGAGATTTTCCATCCCAAAATATTGTTGGGAAATGAGGTAGACTTACCCACCCTGTGGTAGTTGTAATCTCCATTCCTAAGTTGAAATCTAAAGACTAAGGAGCTAAAAACATCCCTTTGAAACCCACGAAATAAAGTCCAAATTGAAAGATAGGTTTCGTTATGCTTTGCAAGAAAAAATGAAAAAGAAAAAAAAACCCTTCCACAAGCAAAAGAAGTTACCTCACCTTCCATATTGGAGATACAATGCTCTTCTACCCACGACTCCATTGCTAATGGACATGGACACAAGATAGTAAAATTTCTGACAAAAGAACACTTCGACGTGAGAGATTTCTATCTTGGTTCTAGAGAGGATAACTCCAACTTGGAATATCCTCCATCCACTTCATAAATTTTCTCTAAACCTTGTTGGGTCTTTTAGTTGGGTTCTAAGAGCTAACTGGTTTCGAAAATCCAAAAGCATCATAAAGCTCCATTGAAAACAACTATCGCCGAACCTGGGAAGGAAGATCAATCCTTATTCCAAGCGAACAATAGCCAAAGCGACAATTAGAAAACTAAATTATTCCGTGAAATTAACAGATCTAATGCAAAAAATGTTTGATTCCTTTGTAGAACTGACATGAAGTTCATAGAATGAATCAGGTATTTCCAAGGAAGAAGCGTAGAGTGGAGGCTATTAAAACCCTTATCACATAATGCTCAATGAGATCACTAGGTCAAAACCCCTAGCAAGTCATTTTATATATTGTTCACACACACACACACTATATATATATTATTAATCAAGCTCCAAGGGTTGGTTGAATCTATTGGAATATCCATCAAAGGCATGTTTCTAATGTGGTAATAGGTTCCACTCTAGTGGAGTTCCTCAAGGTTACCAATGGATTTTGTGATCTGTCATTAACACCATCCTCCATTCAAGGAAGAGAAGGTAATATTCCTAAATTTTACTTCATATATATATATANTTTCTTAAGAATCTCTAAATGGAACGTGGTTCAATTGACAATTGCATAAGCCATTGGTAACCTAAAAGGACTTGAGATTTGATTCATGGACATCTATGGACTTAGCACAAAGAGCATCTATCAAACTTGATAACCCTTGGGGCTGATTTTATCTTCAAGGAAATGGAGGTGAGCTTTGATCCACTTTTGTGTGCACAAGCCACAAGATCATCAATATAATATCTTTTGGTGCAACCACATGTTCGACCAATACCTCAAGGTGACCCCATAACTCCGAAAAAGCCACCCACGGTAATTGAACATTGCTCAATGGTGGAAAACTCATCGCTTCACCATTGGATCCAACCCATTTGGTAAGTTTCCTTGTGGAAACCATCCAAATGCTTCCTCACATTTTGTGAATAGTGCTTGGGGTAAAGTTTACTGGCGAACATGTACTTAGCCCTAAGGGACCTACGTAGTGTCAACTGTGTGGACTCCTTTCCCATTACATTCTTAACATGACAAGTGAAACCACTTATGCTAACTCTTGGGCTTCAATTAGGCGCACACACGCACACAACCACATAAAATGTTCAAATATTCATTTTTTCTATCATTAGTAGTGGTCAGTTTTGGGATTCTTCTAGTTACTTCAACATTGGTTCCCTTGACTAACTAGGTCCCAACTACCCGTTCCCACAAGAAAACCAATTTAAATAATCATAAAGTGTGATCAAAATCCCTTATGATGTCTTCTTTAAAAAATTAAAAATAAGATTGAAAAAATTACCTATAAAGTTATTTTACATTTTTAATATTCACATGGTATTTTTATATTTTTCAATACATTTTCCTAATCACAAATCTATATCAAATTTTAATCTAAATCCAAATCTATATATGATAAATATGACATGAATTATGTGGAGTCATGATATATAACCTTACACATGTGATAACTATGGCATAAACTATGTGGACCCATAATATATAACTTTACACACGTGATCGCTACGATACAAATATAATGTACCATCTTATTCATTTCACACATTCATGTTAGTTCACATAAGTTGCTAAAATTTGAAAGTTTCAAGTTTCAGTTTTTGAAAAAATTTCTTCTAAATTTATTGACCACAATTTACACACAAATATATATCCTAAATTTTGTCATTTGAATTTTGTAAAAAAAAATTATAAAATAATAAAAAAAGAAAGTTAACACAAATTAACCACAATTTACACATAAATATACATCCTAAATTTTGTCATTTGAATTTTGTAAAAAAAAAAACTATAAAAAAAAAAGTTAACACATTTATAAGTTTGTGTTTTTTAAAAAGAATGGTTTGTTTAATTAGTGATATTGTGCAATGAAAAGTGTTAAATGCACAATTCAATATCATAGTACTCACATAATTATATATAGGCTTTAAAAATATATAATATTTACAACAAACAATAATGATAATAAATTATATATAGAAAGAAAAAGAAAAAGAAAAAGAAAGAGAGACAAAGAAAACATAAATAAATTATCTATGTATAAATATTAAAACTTGAAGTTAGGTATATACACATAATAAAATTAAGTAAAATGAAAACAATTATATAAAACCAAGAGCCACAAGTAGCAATGTTTATGACCAGAGTGAAATGGAAATGCAAGAGGAACAACAAAAGCACGGGTGCAATTGCAATTGCAATGATTATGATTTGCCATTAGCTATTCATAGCAATGGCTAGCAAAGCAGCGTTGCAACAAAAGGAGGATCTATGAAAATGCAGTGCGATATTGATAACGATTTGATGCCATATTTATAACAAGAGACAATGTCAATATGCCAAGTATGTGTGCAATGACAATTATGACAAGTCTCAATGCAATTGATAAAATATGAGCAAATCTTATGGATAAGTATATATGCTTCTCTTCACTATGCACAATCAATAAAATTAATGTGATACATCAATAAAATAATTTAAGGCATTTATAACTGCATGTTATATTCATAACAACTATATAAGATACTTATAACAAGAGGCAAGGATATCATGCCACGCAAATGCTAGAAACATTAACAATATAGTCTATGTGTGCAATGGCAATGACTCCCCTATGTTATTTGGAGTAGCGATGGTTAGTGGAGAAGTGCCATAGTTACATCAAAAGAAAGGTTTATGTAAATACATTTATGACAATATGCCATACTCATAAGAATTTTATCTCAATGACAACATTCCAATTATGTGTGAAATGACAATTATGACAAGTATCAATGTAATTAATAGAATATGAGCAATCAGATAAGTATATATGTTTTTATTTACTATGTACAATCAATAAATTTAACGTGATACATCAATAAAATAAACCAGAAACATTTACAATTATATACTATATACAATTATATGAGATATTTTAAATAAGAAGCAAGAATATCACACCACACAAAAGATAATAACACCAACAAATATTTTATGTGTGCAATGAGTATACTAAAAACTATTGGTGCAATTGATAAAGTATGAGCAAATTCAATACAAAAAGTAATGCGGCCAAGTGATAGAAATGGCTATGTGAATGGCCAATTTTCGAAAATTGACCAAATAGTCTGTGGGGAGTCTCGTCTCTGTCGCATTTACATGGCCCTTAGGACTCTGCTGCAATTAAATTGCCCGTCGGTAAACTTGCTAGCAGGGTCCCGCAAGTGAATAATGCAAACAAGCTCTTCCTTAAAAGCCAATAGCATTATGTATTGGATCAAGACCATGACTACTTTTGAAGTTTCATGTGCATTAATTACGCAGGCTCCTTCTTTGATTCTTTGTACAAGGCTAATAAATCTACATTAAAAAAGCTCTCCTTGTTTTTCTTTGCAGATTTTGTAATTGCAAATAGAATAGAAGAAAAAACACACCAACAATTTGTATTAACAGAGAAATTACACATTAATGCATTAAGAACTCTCCTTGCAGATTTTATAGCAGAGAATAAAAAAAAGAAAGACACACCAATACGTAATTACAAACAACAATTGATTAGAATTCCATTGTAAAAGAACCACATCAACAAGAAAGAAATGTTTTCAACGTCTTTGTGAATGCCGCGATATCAAAAGCAGGGTGTTCCAAAGTGAATTTGCAAAGATACAGTGCAGAGAATTCTTGCAACAAAGGTAAGCAAAAAACTATTTTGACACTATCTCAATACTCTTTGAAAGTTCTAGAGAAATAGGCGTAGTCATTTCAACAGTTTTAACCATAACAAGTGATCAGGTAAGACTGTTTTTTCTTAACACAACAAATGAGAAAATAAAACAAACAACAAGAAAAAATTGCTTGTCTTTGATGTGGGCGTAATGCATATGGCCATGGCAAGAGGGTTGTGGACGTGTTGTTTTGTTTTACCACTCGAGAGCCTGGTGGGAAGTTTCACAGTTGATTGTTAAATTGCAAGAAGGTCTGCATGTATGTGCTTGCTATGCTGTACATTTGGGCATTGCTAGAGTTAATACATGTAGGATGGTGTTTAATGGGCACCCGTGAGTTAATGCATGTAGGATGGTGTTTACTGAGATCACATATCCTAAGTAATTAAAGTTGTTTTCAAAAGTTGCCAAAATTTTATAGAAAAAATCTGAAAAAAAATAGAAAACATGTACATGTAACAACCTTTCCTACTAGTTTACAGTTCTTCCAAACACTTGAGTAATGTTTCTTTTTGCATTGTATCACAGTTCCTTCAAACTATTACTTCTTTTCTTTTTTTGGGGGTCTATTGCCACCTTATTTAAAGGTTTTAAAGAGCTCTTGTAGGGCCATTAAATCTTCTCTTTCTTTTTTTGCATTGGAACACTTTTTTGGTCTTTGCATGGGAACAAAGTCTCTTTGGTATGCTCCACTTTTTTTTGTCTTTTCCCAACTTATTTGAAAAGAATTAAAACTATCAACATACCACTTTTTTTGTCTTTTCCCAACTTATTTGAAAAGAATTAAAACTATCAACTTTACAAATGTCTAGATGGAATCTGGATTGTTCTCTTCAATTTTTTTCCGTCTCTACTTATCTTCCACAAAGCAAGTTGTTCCCGAAATAGCAATAGTGATTATCATTTTGGTTGGATAGGTGCATAACTGACATTCTATCCACATAGAGTAGGCATCTCTTCTGAAGTGCCATTAATAATGCATCATTTGCTTGAATTAATACTAGTTGGATTGAGAAATTGTGCTTGGTTAGGGATGTGTAAAGCATGTTCTGATATATTTCTCTCATAGGAAAAAAATGCTTATTTTTCACCCAATGCGAAGTACTTCTTCCCAATGCAAAATGGTCTTTAGATAGGGCATGAGCACATATGCATGCATGTTTGATAGCAACATAAAACTAGCCTTGTACGAGACCCAGTCGACTTTATTCTCTGATAGGAAAGCATTAGATTGAACTTTCCGCAAATCGTTGAGCACATGCAATTTCTCAATCCATCTGTGCACTAATACAAGCAAATGACACATTGCTAATGGCAGTTGGAGAGGCCTACCAATTGTTTGGCGATGACATGTCAATTTTGGACCTATGTGAGCAAATGATACATTACTATTTCTATTTGGGGAACTAACTTTGCTTTGCAGATGACAAAAAGGCAGGGAAAAGGTTCCAGAGTCACTTGCCATTTAGCTTCTGCAAAGGCGCCAAACGTCCCATATCTGACAGTGTTCGTATCCTATGGCATTTACTAACCTTTAGATATCTAAGCTTCATGAGCTTTGCCAACCTTGCCATGATCTCAGTTTTTTCACATCCTTAAACATTCAAGGGCTCTATAGAAGACAAATTTTCCACACTTGGAAGATCTTCCTGAGGTGGTCCAATATGCATAATCTCTGGAGTTTGCAGCATCCACTAACATTCAACGTCTTGAAAGAAGTCAAATGTTTCAAAGTTGATAGCTCTGCTATCTCAACACACTGGTTAAACTTGAATTATGTAAGCTTCCTGAGTTGTCCCAACTCTTGTATTCTCTTGATATTAATTTTATCAGATCCACTAATATGCAATTTCTCCAAAGAAGTCAAACAACTCCAGTGTCTCATCACATCCATTGAGATTAGGTGTATTAGGCCAATAAAGTAAGTACACAATGCTTTAGCTATGCCAAGAAACTAGTCTTTGGTTGTGTCTGGGAAGTATGCACATGCAGAGTAATTTAATGGTTCCTTGCTCTTGCCTCTTTTCTAGCATAATATAGCATTGACTTTTATGTGTTTTTCATTTTTTTTGTTTTTCTTAGTCAAATGGTCTCTCTTGCTCAAATTGCTTGTACTTGAAGTGTGCGGACTTTGGGAAGAAAAAACGCCAGATAATGCAATAGTTATGGTTTACTGCTCTTTAGCATTGAGAATCTACGTCTTGTATCTATAGTGTACTCTGTGTAGTCTATAAATCAGCAAGCCAATAGTTGCAGTTTAGCTCTGGCTACAATTTAAGTTGTATACCTTGTAGCTACAGTGTAGTCTATGTAGTGCACATGTTTGGCATGTTGTTCAATTTTATATTCATTTATTTATAGAATAGAATGTATTCATCTGACAATGAATTCAGGATGCACACTTGCTTCATGCAGTTTTCAGTTTTTTTTTTTTTTTTGCGCTACTTGTCTTTCAACACAGATTTGGTCAATACTTTTTGCTTTGGTCTAATAGTTTCGTCTGCACCATCTTCAGTCCATTGCAATGAATTTCATTCTGAGTCTAATGACAGGGCATTGACAATAAAGAAACACTACTCCACCACCATATTTTTGTTTCTTTCTATGGATTTTTTTTCCGAGCTACATTTCCTATAAAATACCTTCATATTTATTGTAACTATTTTCTTCATATTTTAGTTAATTACATAAGTTGAATGTCAATAGATGCCATAATTTCCAGAGCATACAATGGTTGCAATAGCTTATAAATCTTTAAACACAAAATACTAGCGAATTCCAGGAGATACTAGAGCTTCCAAGTGTGGAAAATTAGACTTCTTTGGACATGTTGAATGCTAGTAGATGTGTCTAATCTGAGATCATACCAAGATTAGGGAAACTAACAACGATTGGAGATATGCATGTTATTAAATGCCATGGGATACCAAGGATAGTAACTAGGAAACAAATGACTTCTCTCGACAAACTCAAACCTAGTGGATGTGTGAATACCAAGATATTAGGTTGTTCATATGATCGCAAGATGCCACATTTTTAGGATTTTGCAAGGATGTACCATGTTCAGGATTTGACAAAATACATCAAAATTGGCGAGAGCTAAGGATCGAGCTGCGGATTCTTAAAGAGTCTGTCAGAGGGTCTGCAGTGGGTATGCTCATCGCTAGATGTCGTTGATTAAGTGTTTTACTCATTAATCATACCCAGGTATGCCCACTGCGCTAAATATCATTGATTAAGTGTTTTAGTTGTTGATCATACCTACTGCAAACCTTCTGACAGACTCTTTCAAAATTTGGGGCACAGGTTTGGATTGACATGTGTCTGCATTGAAGTTTGTATGATTGCAAGAGGTTTAAGCATGATATGCTTTTTGTGTTGTCTGCTTGTCTTTGTCTTTGATGTTGTCATGTTGCATATGACACCGACAAGAAGGATGTGGGCATCTTGTTTCATTTCATCGGTCAGGAATTTCACCGTAAGGAGGCTTACCATCCCCTCATGAACAAAACATCAAGCAATTAAAGCCTTACTACTATGAATAGTGGAGGCTCAAATGCTCAAAAGGAGACTCTTAGCATCGAGTTATCTAAGCTTTGTAGGCTTTCACAATCTTTGCATGCTCAAGATAAAATGATAGATAAAGTCCAAACCTACCACTTGGACTTGACCTCAAGGTAATGAGTGTAGGAGGCTATGGGCGTATCGCATTTGGTTCCAATAGGAGGGTTGTCAGCATGTTGCATTCGTGTTGTTTTTCCAATCAGGAGGCCAGTGGGAGGTTTAGCAGAGGAATTTTTTTGCATCGCTGGATTTAATACATTGGGGATGGCGCTTTATGGCTACCCGTGTGAATGGTTTTTATAATATACTACTGTATTTGCTCGTCATTTTTCCTTTTTCTTTCGCTAGTTGTCGTTTGTGCTATATGTTGTGAGTGGTGTCCTGGTTTGGTATAGTGAAAGCGGGCATGTAGTTCCCCGTGGGAAAGGTGGAATTGCTTGGTTATGCTATGGTGGCTATGGATACGGTCGACTTTCCAAGGTATAGCGAAACACTGATATTTACCCTACTGGGCTATTGATATTTTTGACATTGCTTAGGTATGGCATAATAGTTTGATCTATTGATATTTTTGAAATTCTATTTTATTGTGTGCATATGCATTTGTCCTAGGGTTTCTACACCCATTTTCTCTTCTACTTTAATTTCATTTGGAAACTGTAATTCCCTAAAATTTATATTGATTCCATTTCTTTCTTATTGTCTATGTTGCAATCACTCAACCCTTAGGGATTCTCTTCTTGATGGCTTGTATTCATTATCAGGCTCAACTAGAGGGACGAAAAGGTAGCACTTATTCTCTATGGGTGTGAAATATAACTTGGGTTCATAACTTACGTCAAATTTGTCTTTGTTGGGTCGTTTCAAAATAGCAAAAAATATTAATGATGCATTGTTACCAGGGGCTTATTAGAAAACTTTTTTTTTGTTTTTTTGTCCATTATTGGTCTTTATATATAGATATGGGACTCAAAGGCAAATGAGCCAAGGGTAAATATGGATTGCCACATCCATAAATGATTACTATACATGCATATTTATTTTCTATATATTGTTTAAGTTTTACTCACTCTTTATATACACCAAACACAGTTTCTAATTGTGATCAATCAATGTGCTTATTGTTGCCTTGCTAGCTTGCTTGGGTAATTGGAATGTTTTTTTCCACCTTATCTAAGTAGTTCACGACAAGGTTTTCCTTGTGGCACTTATTGTTTGCGAGGGGGCATACTAGGAAAGCAATTACGCTCTTTATTATAATAAGCTGCCCAGATTTAAAAAAGTTTCTTTTTGTTTCTTTTTCAGAGTTTATTGAAGGTGATTTCACTGCCATAAAGTGTGCAAGGTTCTTTCTTCAGGATGCAACAATGCCAAGCCTTCTGCCTTTTTTTTATGCCTTTATTATTAAATTATGGAACATCCATAAAAAAGATAGGGGTGACAAATAATTCAAATAATTATAATGTGAATGAAGTTGCTTGGACACAATCTGAACTCGTTCTTGAACTTTATAATTGTCCTTCGTTAAGTTCTTACATTACTCTCTCATGCACTCATACCATTAATGCTTATATTGTTCTATTATAATTCCATTGGAAAAATATAGTGCACACTATATTTGTTTATTGTAAATAACTAGATGTTGGTACTTACAATACAACAAATACAAAATAGCTCAGGGCAATTTCTTGTGTAATTGGATACAACATGCTTAATATTCAAGTACATGATTTGTTTAATATATAGACTCATAATTTTGCAATGTTTTTTTTCTTTGTATGCAATGAAATCTCGCACAACTTAGAGAAATTGTTCTTACAGATTGTCATGAGATAAAACAATTGTCATGTGTTGAACATTTGAACCTACATCATTACATAGTAATAGTGATTTGATTGTTTTAAGTTGTGTTCATCTGTATATTTATTTGTAGATGTATATAGTAGTATGGATTGTATTGGTGGCAATAGTTACCTCTTGCAAACACACAAATACTGAGGTTTAAGTGCGTTGTACTACAAGTGTTTAGTGCAGAGGTTTGTGGGCACATTATGAATTTTTTTGGTTATCCCAACCCAGTTTCAGTTTCAGTCATTGCATATGGTTTAACGCCCAAATCCCATCATGCGTGTACATTTAAAAATTAAAATTTTACTGTAAACTTGAAACACATGAGATATATTTTCAACTTTTTCAACTCTGAAAATTTATGACAACCCTACTTTTCTTACTCAGAAAAATATACTAGTCAACACACATGAAAATTTGAAGACTCGGATTTTGACCAAAATGGTCCAGGAAAAACCCCAAAGGGAAAACCTGTATCAGAGAGAACTTTTATTATTTCTTCAGGCAAAATAATAACTGTACTTATTATTTCTTCAGGAAAAATAACGGTTGTACTTATCTCTTTGATATCTCCTCAAAAATCGTGCCAGAATCACTATGTACGACTGCCTCGATTTCGTGTTGTACGACCCACATGTGTGGTTGTACATACAACTTTTCCTCCTCGAAAAAGTGTGTGGTTGTATGTACAACTTTTCCTCCTCAAAAACGTGTCTATTGTACAGCATGTTAACAGCATTAAATGCTTATCAAATCACCTTGAAAACCATGCCATATTTCCTCGATTTGTGTGATGTATGAATTATACGAAACTCCTCAAAAATTGTGTTGTTGTACAGAATTGTATGGTACAATCTCGAATTTTGTGCCTACTATAATTTTGCCTTGGGAAACGTGTCAAAATTTATCCTCTTCCTCTCTTTGGAATTTGTGCAGAAATTTTCTCTCTCTCTCTCTCAAATATCTGGAATGAATTCTCTCCAGACCCTTGTCTTCTTCTCTTGCTCTCTCCTCTCCGAAAATTCTCTCTTTAGAATGTGAACAATTGAATTAGGTGTGTCTTGGCCAAGCCTTTTTGTTTGAGTAACTTCCATCTCCAAATCAATGGCTTAGATTAAAAGCCAACTAATTGAGATCTAGGGTCCATCTCATTTCCTCATTAAAAATTACTTGTTAAATATTAAATTGGAATTTAATGCACACCCACCTCTTAATTCTCATAAAGTCACTTTAAAATCATTACAACTCAAACTCATATTAAAAGATCACTTTATTAAATAAATCCATTCTCACCTTTTAAATAAGCTAGGGACCACATTTAAAGTGTCGTTGTCCACCCCAAGGCATGAATGGACAAACACTTCCTAGGTAAAATTTCGACACGTTGCATTTGTTTTGTTTTACTAGACAAGAGCTCCATGGGACATGCAACAGTGCAAAGCACACAAGCTAATGGTTTTCGCACATGCATTAGATGTTATACATTAATTTCCAAACTAGAATAATGAATATTCTATTGTTCACCATAATCAAAGGATATGACAAGATTTGTCTCATAATTGCACTAACAGCCTCAGACTTTGTTTTAGAAGTTCATATTTTTATAGAAGAAGGTCAACGTGGCATGTTACCTAACTAGACGATTGCTTGTTCATTGATCAATGCTTTCAAAGTGGCAAAAGCTAGCAGAAACAAAATCAAGAATTGGCATGAATGCATGTTTCTTCATTCAATGATCATGTGTGTAGGGTGTTAATGCCATGTGTGTAGGGTGTTAATGCCAATTTTCTTGACTTTTCACCAGGTTTGGAGGTTTTTCCACACTAGTTCCAAGATGCAAGATTTTTTTGGGGGGGCAGGGTGGGGACTAAATTTACAAAGTTTTTTTGCATGAACTAAGTTTCATAAAGGCACCTCAAAAGTTGGAGTGGAAATTTGCATTGAGATCTGTCGACCTTGAAGCTAGTAGCTTGTTGCAACTCGCTTGGATTAGGATTGTGTTGCAATGTATCTCACATTGCAGTTGATTTCTATCTTAAAAGATAAATTCCTTATCTCTCAATGGACCAGAATCCCTCAATGGAGGATATATGATTTTATATCTAGGATCATTCATTCTAAGATTATGCACTGAAAATTTACCAAGACATTGAACCTACAAGAGTAAATGTTAGGACAAATAGCAACATTTGGAGAAATAATGTTAGCAAATGCTATGGGATACCAAAGATGGTAAATATGGAACACTTCACTTATTTTATGAAATTGGAACTTGGTCAATGTACAAAATATGAATACTGTACAACTCTTCTGAAAGTTCACAAAGAGTACATAACTAAATCTTACTATAATGAAGTAATACAAACTTCCCCTACTATAGTCGTATGTATATAGATAGCTACATGAACAAAACATGAAGCAATGAAAGCCTTACAATTCTTGTATCTCGTCATAATCGATAAAATGAAGTTCATGAAGCTACGTGAGCTTTCAACACCCTTGCATGCTCTTTGTCCAAAATGACAGATCAAGTCCAAACATTGCACCTTGGAATTGAACTCAAGTTAAAAGGTTTCAAAGATCTTTATTCTAGTTGTTAGCAGTTTGTATAGAGTGCACTGATATATTGTTGTCACAAAAAAACATGCATGTTTTCTAGCCAATGCTAACTACTTCTCATGCCTAATGCAAAATGGTCTTTAGATAATCATTAATACATATGTATGCATGTTTTATAACAACATAAAAATGGCCTTGCAGGAGACACAATAGACCTACTTGACCTTCAACAACCTTTTCTTCCACAGGACTCAAGCCCTTGTACACCTAAAGCATGAGGCTACTTGGTAAATCTGTGAACATCGACAACCATTCCATTTGTCTACTAGCCGACTCCACTGCATCCATGAATGTTTTTAGTGTTTATGCTTAGGAACCTTTTTAACTAACGATGCAAGAGACCCAAAAAAGAAGCAGTAGTCTAAAGGTACTATGCCACAATGCAAAAACTTAACATTGTGCAGGAGTTCCCAAATTATAAACTAGCAAGAGAGGTTCTTATATATACAAGTTTTATTTTTCTTTTATTTTTCCTCATGGACTTTTGATATACAAAATTGTAAATTAATAAAATACAAGCAAACTAGATACAAATAAGAATCCTATGGATAAGTATATATGCTTCTCTTCAGTGTGCAACTAATAACAAACACCAAAGCCCCTTCCCTTTTGACATGCATTCCCAATAAACGACATTTAATTTTAAAAAAAATTAGATCCGCAATATGCCAATTAATTTGTTTTCGTACTCATTTCTTAAGGTTTCTCTGTTATAAGAAACATCAAAATCAAATCAATAAAAAAAGAGTGGTTGTAGAGGCCCATTTCAGTATGCATTCAATATCATAGATACACACCACACGCAAATTAATGTAGCCTCTGCCACACACGACATTAAACAGGGGCCATGCAAAATCTTCCTACAAACAACTTAACTAAGAAAAACATCATTACACATGAACAATGAAATTTGTACCACAAAATAAATCAATCTACATCATAAGGGTCATATTATCACTAGACGAAACCCTTTCCAAGTAAAAAGTCCAGGACTATATTAATAGAGAGAATGCAATAATAACATCTCCAAGGAAAGGCCTTAAGGGGTAGCTATGTTAGTTGGTAGTTACGAGTCCAAGATCGAAGTAGTCAAGGTCGGAGGTTCAATTCTCTGGGTACTTTGGTATTAGGCTCCCAAACCTAGAGCCAGCAGGGTGATGCCTCTTCGGGTGGGCCCCATGATAATTATTATTGTGGATGTAGCGATCCCTCTATATTCTAGGGTTGTGAACCACATGAAAAAAAACATCTCCAAGGGCAGAGTGGCAAGTTTATAGATTTTGATTCTTCCACAGTTTGTATGATAGTTGAAAGGTTGTTGAAAATTATGGATTTCCAGGAAGCTGAAAAAGTGAACTATGATATACATCAGATTATTCCCCAGATGAGGCAACAAAATAAAAATAAAGCTTTTGAGCACCAAGTAGTGGAATGGATCGATAAAATTTTCAATTTGTTAAGTCTTAAACAAAATCAGGAAGAAGCGATAAAGATTAATATGGAAAATATGGATAATTTATCTTTATTGGTTCAATCACCTACTAAATCTGATCTAGTCAATAAGAGAAACATTTCAAAAATTGACAGTATGGAAATTGATGAAGGAGTTTCAAACATAAGGATTAAGATACAATCCCAAGGAGAAATTGTTAGTTTGGAGGAACAAAATTCAATTGATTCAGGGAAGAATGTTTTTTCCCAACAGACACGTGCACATACACAACAATATTCTTTTTCAGATAATGAGAAAGTAAAGTCTAATTTTCAGTATAAATCCATATTTGATTTACTTTCACATTATGCAGAAAAGAAGAAGTAATCCGCAGAAGAAACACAAATCTACTTCCTCGGGTAAGGAGGTTGACATATCAAAAAGTTTCACTAGTTTCAACTAAGGATTTAGAAACTAACAGATTAAAATTTGTAGTTGTGAGCAATAAAGGCGTGTCAGAAATTAAAGTAAAATTGGACCAAATCAATGTTCCTGACAAAATTCAGCTCCATAGGTAGACTGGGGATGTGTTTTATTCAAATCTTTTACAATCCACTTTGAAAATCACAAAGTTGAAATAAGTAATAAAGAAGTTGGAAACCCAACTTAGACAAGAAAAGGCTGAGAATACAACAAATCTGGTTCAAATTAAAAGGTTACAGGGATACCTTGTGGCTTCAAGGACATAACCAAATAATACTCAGATGACTAAAAAACTTCTTGAGGAAAAAGAAAATACTATCCAAATGCTAAAAAAGAAGCTTAATGTCCCAGGTGCCCAACATGTACAATCTTATGAGTTAACTATGTTACAGTAAGAGAAAGAAAAAATCCATCAGGAAATGATGGATTACAAAGGGAAAATGTTAAAATTACAAGAAGAAAATAAGACTTGGGAAACATAAAATTATGAATTAGTATCACAAATTACAGCTTTGAATGCAAGCTAAAGTGAAGAAAAACAAGTATCAAAAATTAATGAACCAACCCTTTGCTAACAATGAGGAACAAACAAATGAATCTTCTACAGAAGAATTAGCAATTGCTATGTCCAAGATTAATTTGAGGGATAGAGAAATCAAAGAATTGTGAGAAGAAAATCAGAAACTCGGGCGGGAATTAGTTCATAACATTGAGGAAAAGAGTAAAGCCTTGGGTGAAAGGAAACAACTACAAAAGAAAGTCAATGAGCTGAAAGATAAAATAACAGGAAAAGTGCCTTTGCAGGGATCTAAACATCTTATACGGGATGCATTATCAATGGAAATTACAAAATTCAAGTGTTACTTGAATTATGTTAATGATAAAAGTATAATAGTGGATATGGCTTACCAAATATGTAAAGTCGTACTATGAAACAATGGATAAGAATCCCTTGAAAACAAATCAAAATGCATTTGATTTTTTTGAATACTTTGACTTATGAGGATATGAAAGAAATGGGAATTAAAGATAGAACTCCTATCATTATTTCGGCAAGAAAAATTATTGGAAAACATAACCATGTTAAGAATGTACAAGATAAAGCGAAACAAATGCTCTTCAGGTTGAAAGTTTCAAAAAACCATTTCATAAATTCTTTGAGAGTGGTCTCCCTCCTTTTTGGGATGATAGTGGAAAAATAATCTCTCAAGAGCAATATCATAGTTTGTTAGTGTAGAATCACGTGGATCACTCAATGTTCGAAGGTTTAACTAAAGGGTTGATTGGGAAGGCTATCATTGAAAAGTTAACTGGTGACTTCGAAATATTTTATCAATTCCTAATTATCGGAGGAGATCTGCCACATGTATCTTACAGTTCATATGTGGAATTATAAGTGTTGATGAAAGAAATTATGGACTATGATATCCCAAATCAAGAGCAATGGAAGATCGTGGAGAAGTTTGGAAAGACTAAATATAGATTACATCAATGAAGGACAAATGTCATGTTTCCAAAGGACAATTTTATTCTTTATATATCTCATCTTGCAGCCATGTGTACTTTTCAAGTTATACAATTCTGTTAGTAAAGCAAAGCATGCAAATATCGTTCATGGAAGTTAGGAATTTAGTTACAAGAACTTTGTTATAACAAATAGCTTGTTAATTTTATGCTCTGGGAGCCGTCTTGTATATATTTTTATTTTGTGAATGTATCGGGAGTTGGATCCCAAAGAAAAAGACGATTATGCACTGTATTTTTAGATATTGATATAACTTGCAGAGAACAGAAGGACTGGACATTTTTATGAAACAGAGATTCATATGATGATATTTTCAAGTCTGTAATATTTTATCATGTGTATGTGTTATCTTTATCCCAGTATTCCATTAAATGTGTTGTCTTCAAATATTTTATTGAGAGTAAATGGTTTGGAATTCATCTTTGGTGCTCCAAATGTATGTAATTGAATATTTATGTAGTGCCCCCTCTATACCTAGGTACCAATGTGCGCAGAGATTTTGTTTTTATGTTTACACTATTACTACATAGGAGTCAAATCTGTTAGCAGCAACCTTGTTAAGAAAGATTTATGCACATTGTAAACAATCATTTGAGAATTATCTTTAACGTAATTCACAACATGTCATCATCATGGTGCCCTGAAGACGGCTTACTGTGCATACCATAAATTTGTAAGATAACAGTAACATTATTCCATTTATCTTTTTGCAGTATTACCTTCCTATACAAAATTAAGGATTAAGAAGCAATCTTTCCTAAACGGTCGTTCTTAGATTCAGTTCATACATAATAAGACTTTCTACGTCTTCCTCATCATGAGGACAAGAAGGTAATATACAAAAAGCACCTAAGATAACAATGTCAAGGACACTCAAATTGTGATATCCCAAATGAGCTGGAATTGATACTTAGAAGGAATGCAAAACTATTTCATTCTACATTAGGACGATTTAGTTATGCCAAATTAAACTCATTTTTCGTTGCTTAATCCTAAAACATCCTTAAGGAATACCAAAAGATAACATACATATTCTTTATGAGATCCTTATGCCATATTGCCATCCTCCTAAACCAATTTAGGAGTAAAGGCCAAATCATACTACAAACTACAGGAGGTTATTATCATTACATCCACATGCCACTTACTTTATATTCAGGCTATATAGGAACATATACAAGTGCGTAAAGGTTATGCCTATTTATAATCATCCTGAGTCCATTTATGTTTACCTTGAGTCCATTTCTTGCAGGATGACTCAACTATTTGTCCTGCAAGCACATCATTACTCCGATACACCCACAATAGCCGCAGTTAACAAAGGCATGACAGGAATGATGTCTTACTCACATAATAATATACCAACAAGTTTTAAAATATGCATGAATAAAAATCATAACACCAAACTTATAGTGTTTACCAAGCGATCCAAGTGCAAGCAACAGGTGAAGGGACAAAATCCCCGAGGCGGCTGTCAAGATACAACAGGGATTAGACAGTTACAGAATAGGATAAAAATAATCAAATGCATATATATCGTATAGTGCCCTACCATACCTTCATCGTCCGCATCTTCCTGCACTTCACAACTTAGCATTGAATATTCAACTATTCAAAGAGAAAATATAAACTTATTTTATAAATGTAGCTAGCCACTTTAACGACTAACACTAACAACTAGTAATTAGAACTTCTTTTTCTAAGTTAAAGAATGATCCGACTGAAAGCTCGACTTCGACTTTCCACCCAACCAACTGACTCTATCTGGCGTGCGTTAATCCGCCTAGAGTCACCCCCGAGCTTGGGCGACGAACCCACTAAGGTAAGGGGAACCATTCCCAAGTGTTCTGAACATATTCCAAGGTTCGACTACAACATTTATCAGCATAGATGCTAACCTGCTACCCAGTCGGGTGCCATTTCTCTGGATTATACATAATTTAAGACTACCTTAACTCGTAGTATACTTTCATTCCAGAGCTAATAAATAATCATTTTCAGAAACTTTTTAGTTAAAGGTTTTACAATTCAAATTATGAAAAGGTGTAATACATCCATTTAATTCCTGATCTAGGAAATGCTTCTACGAGTTACCCTATGGACCACACGAGCGAGTCAAAAGATTTTCTAACGAGTTACACCAAGTAGATTGCGCTAGCATGGATTGCTTTAAGTTCTTTAATAGAAATGTATAAATGGATTGCTTTCAGTTCTTAATGGAAATGTATGCATCCGCCCTCGTTGCGACTGGGTTATTTCGGGATTTAGGAAAGGTGATCGTAAGCATATTGGAATCTTTGGTATATCAATAAATTGAAGATTCATTTCATAGTCAATACAGTATAATTTTCACACAATAGTTAGTTATAAAATATGCCAGCCGCATTCTATTCAAATCAATATTAACATTTTCACATACGACCTGTTTTTAGAATTTGTCGGTCATAAAAAAAATACAGATTAGATTCTCTATTTATGAAGGTGATAATGTATTAAAACCTGCTTATTCTAGAAACTCATGATGGGTACACATCAATTTTACACTTAGCGATTAGAGTTGAACTCAAAAAAACATCAATTAAATCCTACAATGCACAGATCAAAACTCACAATGGGTACACATCAATCTTATGCTCAACGATTAGAGTTGAACTCAGACAAAAATCCAATTAAATCCCACAATGCAAAGATCGAAACTCACGATGGGTACATATCAATTTTACGCTCAACGATTAGAGTTGCACTCAGACAAAAATCCAATTAAATCCCACAATGCAAAGATCGAAACTCACGATGGGTACATATCAATTTTGCGCTCAACGATTAGAGTTGAACTCAGACAAAAATCCAATTAAATCCCACAATGCACAGATCGAAACTCACGATGGGTACATATCAATTTTATGCTCAACGATTAGAGTTGAACTCAGACAAAAATCCAATTAAATCCCACAATGCACAGATCGAAACTCACAATGGGTACATATCAATTTTACACTCAGCAAACTAGCAAGGATCCATTCAGAGTTTTTCTTCAGGCAGAAACAACGGTTTTTACCCACGATACACAGACCTAAACCGACGATAGTTGAACACCATGTCAACACTCAGTTATTTGTAGGATCTATTTAAAGCTTAGAATAATAGAAAACATCAACGATTTAAATCCTTAAATCGTCGATCTAACATGGAATCGTTAAAATAAGGTTTACACTCAGCAAACAAAAGAGTTCCTCCTATCAAAAACACGTCAACTTCCAACCATCGTAGGGGATTTCACATTTCAAGGTTTTGGAAATAAAAACAGAGCGACTACCCGAAACCCTGGAGGATCTCACAATAGGGACTGGATACTACCATTCGGGAACCAAAAACATATTCCCTAACAATTTATAAATACTTGATGGGAACGTCCATCACAATCTTATCTAAAATTCCAGAAAACTCTTCCAATGAAATCCAGAATTAAAAACAACACGCATGCACAACTTAGAATGTGGAGAAAGCGCAGGCATACTATAACAAGATTATGATAATGCTTATAGAGAACGATCGCGCAATGGAAATGGGCTTTAGAATCAACCTGCAAGATGGAGTGATTTCCATAATTCCAAGAGTGGAGAACCCATTGCACTTCTTCAGCTTGAGGGCCTGGAGCATATCGTTGTGGCTCTCTACCAGCTCGTTCAGCACCCTCCAGTTCTCCATACTGGATCTGGATCTCAATTTCTTCTTCTTCGGTCGTATTGCCCCAAAATGCGTTCTTGGATTTGATTCCTTTGACCTTGCAGCTCCCTGTAGGTCTCGACAATCTCCAAGAGGCTTCCCCCTAACAACTGTCATTTCCCCTCCTTAAGGTTGCATAGTTCTTCAATTTCTTCTCTCCCATTTATGTGGGATAAAACAATGAATTCATAATCGGCAACTAACTTCCCTTTTAGCATATCTTATCTTTCTAGTTATTCATCTTAGCTTTCACTTTTAGTATAAATTAACCTTTCTAAAATTCATAATAGCTTTTTCTTCATTTGTAGTGCCCTTTCCATTTAACTAAATTAACCCCTTTAAATGTGGAGAGTACTTTGGAAAACAAGTGGGACATTCCCAATTCTATAATATAAAGTTCTCATATGAAAACTACACATTATTATATTATTCATATAAAAAAAATATTGTTCCATTCTATATATACATATAGCATAATATGATGCTCCACAATATATGAAGGGAAAGATTATGATTTTTTATTTTTTTTTAAAGGTTTTCCTTTAATAAGGGTTCTGTATCAATATGTTTTTCTTTTAATATATATATAAATATATATCTGTTAAAGAGTATTTGAATTATTTCAGCATATATATAAAGTGGTATAAAAGAGCTTTTCAACTATACATAAGGCATTATGTAAATTAATATAAGAGTTAGCTCTTCATACTTCAACCGTTGCACAGTTCCCTTGTTTTATTAATTAAAACATTGTTTTTCTTAATCGACTCCACTTTATAAACCAAGGACTTCCATGCTAGTGATTAAACACTACTCCTTATTGTCTTAGTATTTACAAGCACACAGCTATTTATTTCATTGAGTTTCTCGGTTCTCTTTTTCCGGAAAGCCCCTTCCCCCTAGTGGGTTCGTCGCCAAATGTCATTTCAGTCGTTAACCCTATCAATTATAACCATAAATTGATAGAGGTTTATAGTGGATGCTTACAGTGATGCTTACTTACACTGTGAGCTCTAGGTCGAGGTGGCGAGGGATGTTACAATTTACACTTTTTTCTTCTAAAGTTACATTAGAAATAATCCAAAGTTTGATGCTTTGATGTAATGGATTGTTAATTATAAACTCTGTTGTCATCCTGCAACAAGCTCAGTGACTAAAAAAATGTCGTCTACCTTGCCTCTGTGTTTGGAATTGGTTAATCTCCATTTTCTGCAAACTGAATATTATTTACCTAATGACTCCATGCCTAAAGGTTCCTTTCTATTTTCAACCATTTCGTTAAATCCCATTGTTATAAAAATTATGGCCATCGTTATGGATTGTAAATAGAACTATTGTTGAGTGACTTTAAAGACAACAAATTCATAAGGGATCCCCCTTTGGATTGAAGAGGTCAACTTCAAATCCTAAAGTTTGGTTTGAGGTTACCTTAGAAGTTTTCTCCTACAGCTAAAGGAAATTTATGAGTGATAACAATATGAATAAAATGTCCAAGTCTGGCTAGGGAGGCAACAATGAATCGAATTTGGGTTTGGTTGCTATCCACTAGGGATAGGTGAGGGGGCATGGGAGACTCAACTCTTTTATACCATGTGTCACCATGAGAACCTAATAAGGTGTCATTTCCACTCTTAATTTCGTTTGTAAGAGTTAGCCAAGAATTAAATCTTGTGTTAATGGGCATGGGGGCTACGTTTAGAGTTAGGAAGGTCAAGTATGGGTTGAATTTATGGATCTACAGCCCAGTACAGACGTCCCATTGACCTTAAAACCGAGAAGGAAGTCACGCGTGAAGAAGGGGAAACGCATTGGATAGGTGGAAATTTTTTTCCCGTTAATTCATAAATTATGGGGGTGAGAGCAGCATTCCAATCCAACCTAAGACAGTGTGTTTCCTTCATCCTTGAGTCATGTATGAAGGACATCATTGGAATTGTCCATGGGTGTTATATATCTAGTAGCGGTCAAGTAAGAACCTTGCATCCTGTGTGAAAACCAAAGGAGGGGAGCATGGAACTATTTTGGAACCATGGAAACCAATGAATCTGTTGGTCTCTAGTGGGTTAGTAGTTGGGACCAACCATAACTGTCGAAGACAATGCTGAGGGAAGGGGTTCCTGAGTGTTGGAACATATTTCCCATCTATACCTTGGTTAATAATCTTTGCATAAGGTTCCAAGTGTTTAGTGTAAGTTGTTCCATGTGAAAATGGTTCTAGTTCCTAGTCTAGTGTCTTGCATCCTAGTTTGTCCACATTTGACCCACTTAGACTAGTGGTTACACCATAAAAGCTTGTTTGTCCACTTATGGACTATTTTCCTTATTCTATGGATTCAATGCACCCCTTTATGCTACATTTATGGGGTAGTTATTGCATTTCCCTATTTTAAGGAGATTAGGTGCACCTTCTTGAGGATTTGGTCAATTTGATCATTAATTGTCCAAAATCAAGCCACTAAACCACCTCTAGTGCCCTCATTATGGTTCCTTTCACACTCATTGACTAGCCTAACCACTTCATGGTCCATCTAGGTTCATTTCACCTCATTATGGCCACTACTTGGAGTTACACTTGGCACAATGTCATAGTTTGGGGGAATTAGTCAAGATAAGCCAGCATTAATGTGAGCTACTCATAGGTTTTTTGGGCCCATGGTATTTACCCAAGGTATTGCATGTAATAATTCCTATATATTGTACTAGCTTTTTGCTCAAAAACATAGTGGAAAACTTCTCACTAGAGTGATTTTCCTGTAGTATTTTATCCAATATTTCTTCTCTATTCTTTCTATCTCTTTGTGCAAATAATTCTAAGCGAGATTATTTTTGCTATCTAGATCTAGGCTAGAATGTCACATGACTCATAACTTTTTTTGTGATGTTTTTCATTCCAAAATATTACATGGTATCAAAGCTAGTCTGATGCAAGACAATTTCCATTGTTGCTTCCAGTTATTTCCTTTCGTCATTTGATTTCGACTTTTGGCCTTTCTCAAGTGGCCATGTTGTCGAAGTACAGAATTTCTAAGTGTTATTTGCAGGTGCATGAAGAAATAGTAGAAGATTCAGCAAATGGTCTAGTTCAACTTTATTCCTTTGTGTCTTCGTCTATTTTCCATGAAGTTGTTTTTCATGAAGATAACATACGAGCTGCTTCCATCAATACTGTTGAAGAGAAGATCTTCCATCTCTCATCATTGTTTTTCCATGATTCTTCTATTTACTCTGTTATTGTGCAAAAGAGTGATCCCTTGGATGTTTTGGAAGAAGGATCAAATCTTGGAGATGTTGCATTCGCTCTCCTTGGATCCATGCTTCTTATGTATTCCTATATGATTGCTAGCACTGATTTTCATAGTTGCATAGAAGATGGAGAGTCCTTAGCCATCACAAAGGCACATTTGGGACTCTTGTTCCACTTTCTTAGAGATAATTACAACCTTCTTTCGAATTTGATGCTTCAAGAGACTTATGATTCGCTTGGGGTCACTTATTCTCAATCACTTCAAGTTTCTTTTGGAAATGGCACCATGGTTGGTTCGAAGTTCAAGTCTAAAGAACATCCTTCGCTCTCTTATCAGTGCATTTCAGTTGTTCTACATGGTCCCAAGATTCATCATGCAACTGTACATATTCCTGAGTTGGTTTAGCACATTCCACTTCTTCCCAATAAGAAGATTCCTCTAGACATATTCATTTAGTTTGGAGTGTATACAGATTTTGGTTTCTTTTTCATGTCCATTTTTTAGGGAGGGTTTTCCCCATGTCATTTTGCCTCTTTCCTCAGCTCATATGGATTAATAATGTAAAGAATGACAATAATCCATGTTGCTAAGGCCCTCAATAATTTTTCACAAACATTTTGGCTTAAGGGGGGGTGTTGGAACATATTTCCCATCTTGACCCTGGTTAATAATATTTGCATAAAGTTCCAAGTGTTTAGTGTAAGTTGTTCCATGTGAAAATTGTTCTAGTTCCTAGTCCAGTGTCTTGGATCCTAGTTTGTCCACATTTGACCCACTTATACTAGTGGTTATGCCATAAAATCTTGTTCGTCCACTTACCCACTCTTTTCCTTTTTCTATGGAGTCAATGCACCCCTCTATGCTACATTTATGGGGTAGTTATTGCATGTCCCTGTTTAAAGGAGACTAGGTGTGCCTTCTTGAGGATTTGATCAATTCGCTCATTAATGGTCCAAAAACAAGCCACTAAACCACCTCTAATGCTCTCCTGATGGTTCCTTTCACACTTGTTGACTAGCCTAACCACTTCATGGTCCATCTAGGTTCATTTCACCTCATTATGGCCACTACTTGGAGTTACACTTAGCACAATGTCATTGATTGGGGGAATTAGTCAAGATAAGCCAGCATTAATGTGAGCTACTCATATCGTTTGTTGGACCCATGGTATTTGGTAGCCCATGGTATTTACCCAAGGTATTGCATGTAATAATTCCTAAATATTGTACTGGGTTTGTTTCTCAATAAACAGAGTGGAAAACTTCCCATTTGAGTGATTTTCCTCTAGTGTTCTATCATAATATTTATTCTCTATTCTTGCTATCTCTTTGTGCAAATAATTCTAAGTGATATTGTTTTTGCTATCTATATCTAGGTTGGAATGTCACCTGACTCAGAACTTTTGTTGTGATGTTGTGCATTCCAAAATCTTACACCGAGGGACTGTGTAGCAGAGAAGGGGACCTTACTCGGGCTACGAGTGGAGGTTATGGGGGTGCTCAAGATGGTTGAAGCCTACTGGGATACCTTTCACTCTGTGACAGGTCTTGTTGGCTTAATTTCCATCTTCCTAGTATCCATGTGTGTTTGATAAACCCAACAAGTTGTTGTATTATCATGGGTGTCTCTGTGCAGGGAGGTGAGAGAGTCTAAGTGTTATTCTCCTTAGTGGATGACCCAACCCATCTTAGGGCTGGTCTCCATCAGAAATAATATAGGTTGGACAGATACCTACAGTTGGGTGGAACATTGAACTCACTTAACAATTTGTTTGGATGGTTTTCCATTGAACATATAAGTGTTTTTCTATTTATAAATGTTCGGAATTGTATGTGTTAAATGATTATCGTTCGTGAGAAATGGAATAAATTAATAAATTGAATTGCTCAATAGATTGACTGCTTCTAGGTTGTAAATGAATTATTTTTTTATGCTTGTGATGAACATATTAGTTCATGCATGGACTGCATTTGTTTGTTGTTCTATTTCCATTGATGAATGGACTGGTTTGAATAAGACATGCATTAGTAGTTTATTTCTATTTTTATGTTGTATTGCATGTGCAAAACCGAGCCACAGTAAGAGGCTAAGTACACCATGGTCACGTGCTTGAATTAAGTAAGTAATTAGTCTTCCAAATCAACTAAGATCCTATGGAATTTTCCATGGCTGAATCGCATGCAGAAGTCGTGGAGAAAGTTGAAGAATTTGGCTAAGTGTTGAAAAGTAGGTCTTTTGTTGAATCGCCAGAGTGTTAACGTCTGAATCGGCATGTAGGTTGGTGAAGGGGTTGTTGTGATATATATGATGTTGACATGTTGACATTCAGTTGGTGGGTTAAATGTGAAATGGGTTCATGTGTTAGAGTCAGGCGTCGACTTGTCATCATCGAAATTGGTGTGAAACTAGAAAAATGCGGTTGTGTTGTGTTGACTCTATGATTTCAACTTTGGATTGAGCAGTTGGTGAAAAAATCGACATCAAAAGGTCATAAATGGGTCAAATTATTCGTGGCCGACTTCTGAAGCCCGATGTACGAATGTCAAGGGTGTGGAAGTGATTGACGATGTGTTGGAGAAAATCATTTGGTGGGGCATGGCTTCCAACTCCCAACGTCAAAAGCATTAGAGTAGGGAAGTCAGGGGTGGTTCAGTTGTAGCATGTATACATGGTTTTGACTTCCGAATCTCGACGACTATGGATTCAGAGTAGAAACATCGGAACAGTTTGGTTAGAGGTCAATATGGGGTGCCGACTTTCCACTCCTAACATATGGAGCACAGTAGTTAGAGTCATGAAGTTGGAAGAGACGTGTTGAGAACCAGTTCAATTTTTTTACTTCCAACCTTCTACTAGAACAATCGAAAAGGAGCGCAAACATCAGCAAGTGGAATTGAACCATCATAGGCAAAACTTAACAGTCGGGATTGATTAGGAACGTAAGTAATATTAGGTCACGGATTAGTTATGGACATGAAATTTGATTGTATGAGATACGTGGTGATGGATTTGGGCAAAATTTGAAGTCAATTTTGTGTATTGCATTCCCCAGTGGTTAATTCAGTCAAAGGAAATAGTACAGAGTGGTATCAGTGGAAGAAAAATTGTAGGTTTGTGTAATGTCCCCCTCTAATTAGGCACTCAAAACACCCACTAACCTACTTAATTCCCATAGTTTCGAGCGGGTACGGCAGGAGAGGGAATTTGATACTTAGACTAGATCAGGACATTCATTCAGTGTTAAATTCATCAGTCGGATAAAATAAGCCTTATTTCTTTAGGCTCAAAAGTCGACATCAAATTAGAATTGCATGCATGCAAAAGTGAAGCAGAAACCCTAAAAGTGACATGCAAATCGTAAAATCACATGAGACTCTATTTAAGAGGGTTATTAGACTAAAGAGACCATATATTATTGTTGTTGATTGATTTGGGTATTTTGACCAGCAGCACAGCGTGCATCCGTGGCAGTTGGGGTTGAAGGCGATGTATTCAGCTAACAAGGGTTCGGCAATGAGATATCTGCCCTAGTCTCCTTTTGGGATAGATCATCCAGTTCTATCCACAGCATTCATCATATTCATCAGTATCCAGGGATCCAACACACTCAGAAGGATTATTGACATATCCATGTTTTGCAGTTGGAAATAGTTGGGAAACCTCAAAGGATTCAGTGGGACCATAAAACTCGGTCTTTCCTCTACATGTCAGCTTCCTCTTTCTCGGTAGGCCTATCCTACGGCATAGAGTGACTATCATCCATTAGTTTGTTCATCTGGAGTAGTTATTAGCAAAACAGATAGGTTGGGGGTGTGAACAGCAAAACAGTAAACCAATTCATTGGGGAACTTGGAGGAAGCCAAACCTCTGCATGCGACATTCCATCTCTCTGGTAGAAGAAGACAGACAAGTCCACAAAGTTTCAGCAGCATCTAACCAGTCCTCCTCCAAAAACATCGCCTTCAGTCTAAGGGGTGCACACGTGTGCAGCTAGGCGTCAACAGCAGGAGGGTAGCACTGATACTTCACCTATTCGGCACTTTATGCATGCAGCCTATCTCATGATTATTATCAGCTGAGTTATTAGTGGTAAGTGTTAAAATCCTTTCTGCAAACCCTAGCCCTAATTCTGCTATATTTTAGGGTGTTTTTACATGGCAAGTTTCCATGCACAGTTATTCTGTATTTTTGTATAAGATTGAGTGTATGAGTCAGCATTATACACAGTATCAATAGAATATCAGTATTCAGGATATTACAGTGGTATCAAAGCATGTTCCTTGCCAGTTGTGGGCTTGAACATGAGAAGTAAATGAATACAGAAGAAGACACTTTTGTAACCTATAGGAGAAGGAAGATTAGGTACACAAAGGAATTTGAGGATATCCATCTAGAAGATACCAACTCAGACATGGACCCAACAGGCATACACTTTGACAGGGGAAAAGGAATAGGACAAAATGAGGACAAGAGGGAGTTTCGCAACTTAGTAAGCACATTGTAGGACCTATCCAAAGGGGAAAAAGTCGTACTGCATGCAATAAGCAGATTGCTGGTGAAACCAAAACTAGATAATAGCAGTATACCTCTCTCACCAGTAGATAGAGGGTCTACAAGCAGTAGTGGGAAGCATGCATACACTAATATACAAAACACACCACACATATATCTCATACCTTCCAGTCGGCTAACTATGCCTCACTTCCTGGCAGATGCAGTAGCAGGACCAGTCATGCCAGTAGATCCTAGTGAACCATTTGGATCGTGTTAGTGCTAGAAATTGTTCCAGACTACAAGAAGAACAAGCCAACACAATCTCTAAAATAAAATAAAGTAAAACTGTCTTTTTGTATTGTTTTTGGTTTAAAATTTTCATAAACAAGAGGGTAACATAAAACAAGCCAAAATAGGTACTAAATCATATAAAAATCAGAGATTAAGATGAACCATATATAACAAATAAACTAGAAAACACGGAGAAAGCTAACTGAGTTTCACACACAACCTACAAGCACTTCATGAATAAGACATTAGACAGGAAATGAAATTGCACATTGAGTGATTTAACAAATCATAAATGAAACCAGCAAATGAAAATAATATGGGCTTATCAGTGATATATATCATAATCAGTCATGAAAATTACATCAGAGTTTGGATCTTAGCTTGACATAGTAGCTTTTGAGCCTCCCCTTGCAAAAAACTCGAAACCCCCTACTATTTCATTCCTTTCTTTTATACATGTTACATCTCAAAAACATTTGCTTAATTTCCTA
The DNA here is from genome assembly GCA_001517045.1 of Pseudotsuga menziesii. Lineage (NCBI taxonomy): Eukaryota > Viridiplantae > Streptophyta > Pinopsida > Pinales > Pinaceae > Pseudotsuga > Pseudotsuga menziesii. The sequence goes on from LPNX010507677.1 coordinate 273,118, forward strand.
ACTAACATTAGGTCAAGTCCTCGAACTGCAAAAAACAATTACTTAACTACATAACTAACTTCTAGACCCAACTCTCAAAACTACTACAAAATGATTGCTTTACAAAATATACTATTAATCTATTACAAAAATTGACTAAATAACACCTGTCAGAAATGATCTTTTAAAGTTCTTTGGCTGCTTCAGCCAGAAGTGCTATCCCTTCTAGAGCTTGTGATTTTCTTCTGGCTCTTTGCTGCTCAACTTCTAAGTCTTCAACCCTCGTTGATAGTTCTTGATTCTGCTGAGTTAAATCTTGGATTTTCTGATTTAATTCTTCAAATTTGCTTTATGTCTGCCTCTTCCTTTTTAATGCTTCTTTTGAAACCACAATCAACTCATGATAATGGGTGTTAATATCTTCAATATCTTCCCTTAACCTCATGTTTTCCATGACCAAACCTTCATTTGTTTCATTCAAAAAATCAATTTGATACTTGTACTGTTTAACTGTCTTCTGAAGATTTTCATTCTCTGAGTCTATGAAGTAAGGTAGATTGGTTGACCAAATTTGCTCAATTCTTTGCTATCTCTTCCAATTATTCAGCACCACGGGTAGTCGAGTTATTTTTCAGAGAAGTATTCAGCCTACATGGGCTACCCAAAACCATTGTCAATGATCGGGACATTCAATTCACCAGTGCCTTTTGGCAGGGTCTATTCAGGTTGGTAGGGACAGAACTCGCTACAAGTACGAGTTACCATCCACAAAGCGACAGGGAGACAGATATTGTCAACAAGTGGGTTGAAGGGTACCTGCGCAATTATGTAGCAAGCCAACAAAGGACATGGATTAAATGGTTACACTTAGGGGAGTACTGCTACAATACTACCTACCATATGTCCATCCGGATGACACCTTTTAAAGCATTGTATTGGTATGAGGCATTGAACTTCGTAGATATAGATTTTGGAGACATCAAAGCACCCAAGGAAAAATATTAGGTACAGGACAGTCACTTAAGGTCCTGAGGGAGAACTTACAGGCAGCACAGAATCAAAAGAAGTTATATACATACTGACACGGGATTTAGAGGAGATTTGAGGTGGGAGATCTGGTATATTTACGGCTACAACCATACAAACAATATTCCCTCAAGAAAAAAGGAGCGGAAAAACTAAAACCTCGCTTCTACGGTCCTTACAAGGTAGTTTGGAAGGTTGGAGAGGTGGCTTATGAGCTAGAACTCCCGGATGAGAGCAAGATTCACAATGTGTTTCATGTGACCAATCTCAATTAAACATTAGAACAACACATTTCTCCATCCATCGAGTTGCCTCCCTTAGATGATGAAGGGATGTTGGTACTGATTCCAGAGAGAATCCTATAGGTAAGAGAAAGGAAGCTCAGAAATAGGGTGATTTGAGAGTATTTGGTAAAATGGAAATAATTACCTATGGAGGATTCCACATGGGAGGGAGAGGAGGTATTGCATCATCCTAGTTTGCAGTTGCTTGAGGACAAGCAATTTCAAGCGGGGAGGATTGTAATGTCCCCCTCTAATTAGGCACTCAAAACACCCGCTAACCTACTTAATTCCCATAGGTTCGAGTGAGTACTGCAGGAGAGGGAATTTAATACTTATACCAGATCAGGACATTCATTCAGTGTTAAAGTCATCAGTCGGATAAAAGAATCCTTATTTATTTAGGCTTAAAAGTCAACATCAAATTAGAATTGCATGCATGCAAAAGTGAAGCAGAAACCCTAAAAGTGACATGCAAACCCTAAAAGCACATGAGACTCTGTTTAAGAGGGTTATTAGACTAAAGAGACCATCTATTATTGTTGTTGATTGATTTGGATGTTTTGAGCAACAGCACAGTGTGCAGCCGCGGTAGTTGGGGTTGAAGACGGTGTCTTCAGCTAACGAGTGTTCGGCAGTGGGATATTTGTTATAGTCTCCTTTTGGGATAGATCATCCAAGTTTATACACATCATTCATCATATTCATCAGTATCCAGGGATCCAACACACTCTGAAGGATTATTGACAGATCCATGTTTTGCAGTCGAAAATAGCTGGAAAACCTCAAAGGATTCGCTGGGACCATAAAACCCAGTCTTTCCTCCCCATTTCAGCTTCATATTTCTCGACAGGCCAATCCTACAGCATAGAGTGACTATCAGCCATCATTTTGCTCACGTGGAGCAGTTATCAGCAAAACAGAGAGGTTGGGGGGTGTGAGCAGCATAACAGTAAACCAATTCGCTAGGGCACTTGGAGGCAGCCAAACCTCTGCATGTGAAATTACATCTCTCCCGCAGCAGAAGACAGACAAGTCCACAAAGTTTCAGCAGCATCTAACCAATCCTCTTCCAAAAACGTCACCTTTAGTCTGAGGGGTGTACACGTGTGCAACTGGGCGTCAACAGCAGGAGGGTAGCACCGATACTTCACCTATTCGACACTTTATGCATGCAACCTATATCAAGAGTATTATCGATCGAGTTATCAATGGTGAGTGTTAAAATCCTTTATGCAAACCCTAGCCCTAATTCTGCTATATTTTAGGGTATTTTTGCATGGCAAGTTTGCATGCACAGTTATTCTATATTTTTGTATAATATTAAGTGTATGAGTCAGCATTATACACAGTATCAGTAGAATATCAGTATTTGAGATATTACAGTTTGGATCGTTGCAAGATCCTCATGTCGCCTTAATGGATATCCTAGGTGGCTAGGGACATTACAAAACCATACACATTGACCTTTTGTGTACAGGTCCACACAATTCAATCTCCTCAACTTGGTGTATGAGGTAGTGTTATTGTGCATTGAAAAATGTTAAAGGTAGATACTTTTGCATTTCACACATTAGACGAGGAATTTCCTTCCTCCAATAATTTATATCTTCTTTATGGATTTCTTTATATGACAACTATCTACAAGTGATGCAAGCAAATACGATATTTAATGAAATAGGCAATATAGTACATAAGAAGTAAATCAATTGTCAAATATAAGTTCTACAGTGAATTAAACAAACACTTTATGCATGCAAAATATCGCTACTTACCTCGTGTATTTTCCAAGATCATGTATAACGTGTTTGACATTGTTATCGAAGTTGTCAAGGAGAAATAGAGGTGGAACATATTGTAACAATAAAATTATTTCATTATTTAAAGTAGACAAAAAACACCAACAACATGCAGTATACAAATATAGAAATATATATACCAAAATAATTATCTTCATGAAGGTATGCCAATCATGCATTTTTACTGCCCCCCCCCCCCCCCACCCAAATTCACCCTTCTTTGTTCAGATATTATTTATGTTCGAAGAAAATCCTGTGTGAAATTTAATGTTTTGTATGACTTATTTTACAACATTGCTTTGTTGCTCCGTTAATAACCATGGAAGGGAGCTTATATTAATTTGGTCTCCATCGCTATTTAATTGAATGACACCTCTCATTTCATTATTGGCTTCTTGGATGTCACAACAAATTTTGACAAGTTTTTGTTTGTCTCATTCCATCCAATATTTTCCATAATGTTTCAGTTACATTCTTTCCGATATGCATTGTATCAAACAAATGAACAATTTGTTGGTGCTCATAGTAGCGAAACCTAATGAATTGTTTGGGATATCTTTTCATTCCCCATGGAAGCCCATTAATGCCTTGATCACAACCTTCATGAAGCGTAGTTATAGAAATTACAACAATCATTGTCAATTACAGTAAACAAAACATAATATAAAAAAATAAATTCCAAACATTTCTATATGGTGATAGATAGACAATTTGATGTATACCTTGACGATTTCTATTATATTGCAACTTCCATAGGTGAGGTGTCATTCTTCATGGTTTTAATGCAGTCTCTTATTTCCCATTGAAAATATGTTTTTTGGTAGTTCGATGTCTATGATTCTTAGAGAGGAAGTGGCTATACACATCAAACGCATCCTTTCCTAAACTTTTTGAATGATGAGATTTCATCTTAGGACCATAAACTGGACATGCAAATTTTTCCTTTGTTTGAAGACCTCCAAGAGATGGGATGAACTATGTCGATTTTAATTATATATAATCAATGGATTATTTAAAAAGCATGCATGATGTCAACTTCATAAAATTAAATACTATTAAAGTGCACGTTATAATTACATAACACAAAATGTGTTATCCCTGGGGCATCGTGAATTGTCCATACAAGCATTACATGGAATTGAAATTACTTGTGTCGTATTGGTCTAGAAACATCATACATAGTGATGTCATTCCATAGCTTTAGTAGCTCATCGATAAGAGGCTCCATATATACATTCATATATTTAACTTGGTACTTACCTAATTAATTTGAACATATATGATAGAAATTTATTACAACCATTTCACATATATAAATATATGTGAGTAAATGAAAATAATATAAGACATTATGCAACAAAAGATATGTTATTGCGTTAAAAAAAATTGTTGTAAACAAATACCTAGAACAATCATTGCCAACATTATGTGCTCCCTTTTTATGGACATCCATGGAGGAATGTTATTGTTGATAACAAAAACATGCCACCCCGAGAAAATAAATTTCATCTCTGCAAAAGGATTGACACCGTCCACAACCAATGAAAGTCTAACATTGGGAGGTTCTTATTTAAAGTGTGCACATTTTTCCTCCATGTCTCTAAATGTAGAACCATCTACAAGCATTTGAAGAATTCCATATTCACTTCTATTTTGTACATGATTATCCATAAATTGTGTTATGCTTTTGCACCTGAATAGTTGTTGCAAATGTGGAATAATGAGAATATAACGAAGAACCTTGTGAGGCACATTTTTTGTTACTTGATATGTTCGATATCTACTGCGATGACATTATGGGCATTCTTTTCCAAATTCATATTGTTTATGATATATAATATGATCATTAAGGAATGTATCAATTGCTTGATACTCAATTCCATTATATTTCATGATGGCAGATAAATATCGGTATGTGCAAGATAAAATATTTGATAGTGGTAACAAAAATTCAGCTATCAAGCTACAACAACAACAACAAAAAATGGTTAAATATAAAGAATATTAATGTCACATATTTCAACCCCTAGATGTGGGTTTTGAGACCAAAATGGATGACGAGGAGGAGGAAAAGCATGGGATCTTGCTACCGACATGTGATGGATAGAATTCTCATCATGTCGCAAGGTGGCAAGGGATCTTCCAACAAGGCGATCCTTGTGAGACACGACATGTGGTAGATCTGGTGTAGGAGTTCATGTGTGGCTTTAAAGGACAAGACCAATATTCGAACTGATTGTGGGAAGAGGCGATGGGAAATTACGGTAGGGAAGGTGACGGGGTCAGGAGAGAGTACTAAGATAAGGGAGGAGGTCCATATCATGATTGTTCATCAATTATTTCACATGCATTCTGGAGGCCACCACCACATCGATGTTGGTTATAAACATGACCAGGAGGTCAAGAATTGAGAGTCGAAAGGAGGTGAGAATTTGGAATTACTTGTACCCCTTTTGTATGGTGAGAAACTAAGTGATAATCTAACCAGGATGGAGGTGAGGGAGAAGGAACCTAGAGTAGGTGAGAAAGTTTGGAAGAGGGATAACCACGAGCAATTGAGGGAGGCCCAATCAGCTTGGCTTTATAAGGTGTATATTTTGTAATATTTTTAATAGGAGATTGAGGATATGGAGCGGGAACTATGGCAAGACCCAAATGAGAACCGTCCTCAAGAGGATCTGGACGAGTTTGAAGGGTGGATCCAGGACCCAGGGTTTTCTCCTGAGAGGAAATCCTTGTTTGAGTGCGCAGTTTCTCTCTTCTAGATTATGAAGGGCCTTTTGGGTCATGTGTTGATGGAACATGAAGTTAAAGAAAGTGGAGATGAAGTCCCTGTGTCCTTCTGGAAGGACCTCTACGTCGATACTTGGCTCATGCATATGAAGGTGGACGTAATCACTAAGGAGATGGTAATTCAGTTCATGCCAAGAACAGGACCCGTGGTTCCCTAGAGTGCTCCAACTTAGAGCTGGAAGGCAGTTTCTCAAGATCGTGTCAACCAGGTTAGCAACAGGGTTCCTGCGGCGAACTTCCAAGTTATGTGATTGTTTTTCTGTTGGTTCTATCTTTTATGTTCGTTTGGGTATTCTCCATTTTTTGGAAAGGGATGGACTGGATTCCAACGTATAGTAATGGTGTTGATAAGTGCAATAGTAATGTTGTCAAATGTATGTAGAAATGTGTCAAGTTGATTTATGTTTCTATTGTTTCTCTGACTTAGTAAAAACTTAAAAGAATTCTATGATAGATATCTGGAAAAATATTAATACCTTGTTTTCTCCAAAAGAGGAGGGGTAATTTTGAGTTTGTTTTTAGCAGTGGGCTGGATTCTTAGCCTGCTAAATCTGAAAGCTCTAATGGGTATGCAGCTACGGCTACTTATAGAAAAATGTAATCTTTTTGTGCATTTGTAATATAAATATTACTTAATTACAACAACAAAAAATGGTACATATTTCATCCTTATTAATTTTACTAATGAACTAACAATAAAAATAGAGGAAAAAAGATAACCTTTATCATCATGTATATGTGATGAAATATATGACATACATGCACATCCATGTGACTATTGTGTTTGAAAAACCATTCATAACCTTCAAGTTCACTATCAGCAATAAAGCAAAGAGAAGAATTGTGTTGGAGCCTTCATAAATTGGTTTGTATGCATTTTCAAGTAGAGGTAAATCATGAACATCATCAAAGACAACGTCTTGGTTATCATCCATTCTAGCATTAAATGTATCATGGATCAATGTATTTGTACCATCATATTCAACTATGTTATTAACATGATTATCTTCTTCCATATGATCATTAACTCGATCTTCAATATTCACTCCATGTTTCTCTGGCTCTTGTTCAACCACATTCTTCGGGTGATCTTCCCTAGGGGGGATTTTCTTTATAATTACAAACAATCAAGAGATATTAGTGTATATATACAATATTAAAACAATACATATATGTTTACAAAAACAATCAATATAAAGACATATAATGAACAACTTGCCAATTGAAGTTATTCATGTTCCCCTTCAACGTGTCCATGCTCCCTGCAATGTCTTTTAGTTGATGTTATATTTATTCTTCTCTTGTTAAATCCCTGCATTTACTACAAGGACAATAGCATTTCCCATCACCCTTTCTTTTCACTCCATTCGGCCACAATCTAGCAAGTAATTCTCAAATTTGTTTTGAAGTAATGTTATGTGACATTTTCCTTTACCAAGCTCGAGTGATGATTATTGATCTTATAAAATCAAGCTCCACACTTCAACTATTTATAATGATTGTAACAAATAAAATAGTTCTAGTATTTGCACAAAAAACAATCCATATAACCTTCATAAACTGTCGTTAGTATAGAAAAAATGTCAAAATGTTTCTAACATTTTGGGGTTTTATAAAGGAGTTTCCGTCGAATCTCCGACGAACGTAACCATATGATTGTTGGCATAATAAATAAGGGGTTTGATTAGGTCAAAAGGGAAATGGGTAAATAATTATAATATGTTCTACAACCGTCGAAAAATCAACATATATTTTCTTGATCGTCTATAATCTGACGAAAATTGTACGGGTGTCGAAAATCAAACAATTGTCAGGGGAAAATTGTAAAAAAATGAAGAAAATTTCAACTTAAATAGGTAATATTCGATGATACAACCAATTTTTTGGGTATCGTCGTAGTATGTTGTCGGATTTTGGGTTCAATTGTAGTCGTGACAATTTAACCTAGTATCATCCTCGAAATGATGATAGGTGCTCAGAGGTTTCTTATGATATGCATTCGATCAATTAAAAAAAAACATGTGTTATATATTTTGCATTAACTCAATTGGTCGTAAGTTACTTATTTAAATAAGAGGCCTTGATTTCAAGTTTTTCTTTTCTTTTTATTTATTTTCTCATTAGGTTATTTTTTGAAAAAGTTCATGCAACTTCAAGTTTTCACATAACCTTACTTTAAAGTGTGTTTCACTTATTTTAAAAAAAGTGAATTACTATAAAGAAATTTTTTCATGCAACTTTAAATTATAAAGTAACTTCATTGTATATGTGTTTCTCACTTATTTTATAAAAATTGATCGCTTATTTAGTAAAAAATAACTTGTTTTTAAAAGTGAGCTTATAGGCAAAGTTAGAGAAGGAAGGGAAATATTTTTTACTTAGAAACCTCATTATGCACCTTTCACCGCATGGACCAACCTTTGCTTGCCCTCATGACACTTCGGTTATTTTTTGTCTTTCTTAGAAAGGGCACATATTAATTCTATTTTTAGTGTCATTTTTCTTAAACTGCCTATTTTTTCAAGAGCTTTCCATCCAAACTGCAATTTCTATTTATGAAGCCATCTTACTTAGATATTATAATATGTCTAGTTCAAGAGACGTCCTTACCATTGCCAACTACATTTTATGGAAATCTTGTATAAATTATGTACTATGAAGTAAAGGACTTTGCCAAATTATCTTGGGAAAAAAATAACTCAGCTAATGCCTCAAAGAAATCCAAATGGGATAGTAAAACTGATGAAGCACATGTTCATCTCTAGTGATTTATGGTTTCGCCTTTAAGGATTTGACAAACCAGATGAAGCTTGCACAAAGTTTGAATTGTATTTAGGACACAATGTGAGATTCAAGTCCATCAACTCAATAATCAGTTGATTGTTTTAAATCCGAATTATTTCTCTTGGATTGAAGATTATCTTTCTAAGTTTAAAATGCTCAAACTCTAACACGAAGAATGTAAGATACCAAAGAGGATGACCAACGTATTTATGTTATTCTTTCTAAGCTTGGTGGTGCCTATTTTATTTTTTGTATCTACTTTTCACTCCACTAGAGAAAATCTAGAAGTTGCTTATAAACCACCCACTCTCAAAGCTTTTTTTATTCTTTGATTCAGGAGAAAAATAAGCTCTTAAACCTTGGAGTGATTAGCATTGGAAGTACACCTAGCAAATCCTTAGTGTCACAGCAAAAGAATAAATCCAAGCATCCAAAGAAGAAACATCATCACAACAACAAACAAAACAAAGGTCCCTAAACCCTCTCAGCTAGATCCTACTCCCATTGGTGAGAAAGCCATTAAATCAAAAACTAAAAATACTAAGAGACATTGTAATTTTTATGGGCGACATGTCCATCTGGAGTACAAGTGTTTCAAAAAAATGAAATCCTTAGAAGCAATAATGAAAAAAGAACAACATCAATCTTGATTTCTCTTCTTCTAAGTCTTATTCTCATGGACATGCACTTTTTGCTTCTAGATTTTCCTTCAATGCAACCTCTACTTCTTATAATGAGTGGCTTAATGATTCTAGATCATCTTATCATTTGGATAAGGATAAAGCCATTTTTTTGTAATAAATGTATCACCAAACAAATATTTGTTGGTGATGATAGATGTCTTGGTGTTGAAGGCTATGGAATAGTTTAGGTAGATTATGGTCATTCAATGATGTATGTGTTCAAAGTCTTTCCTACAATATTTTATTAGCATAATAGATCACTCATTTAGTTGAAGGTAAAATAGTAGAGTTTTCACCTCATCAAGGTGTAATCAAGGATTTAAAAGATCCTAAACATGTCCTAGTAATTGGAAGTGTTGATGATACTACCAAGTTGTATAGATTTGACAACTTCGGATCATCATCTTTTCCATTGGTTTTTATTGTTCATAGCGATGACTTGAACAAACTTTAGCATGAGAAATTTGGTCATATAAATTTTGTTCATTGCACTAGCAATGTAACCAGAATATGGTGCCTGGTCTTCCTATCATTTCTTCAATAGATGGTGTTTGTCTCAAGTATGTTCTCAACAAACATCGTTAGGACAATTTTGATAAGTGTGCATCTTGCCACGCCCCAACCCCTTGTATTTTTTTCATAATGATTTGTATGCTCTGCCTCCTTCTACTTCTTTCTCTAGGTTCAAGTTCTTTTTAACTTTCATCAATGACTTCTCCATATGCATTTGTGTTTATTTATTAAAACATAAGAGTGAATATTTTGACATGTGTTCAACGTACAAGGCCCTTATAAAAATACAATATGGACATCAACTACAAAATTTAATAATAGATAATAGAGTGAATGTGTTAACAACAAATTTACAACTTACTGCACTGCAACATATTGTTTTATACACACCACAGCGAAATGGTGTTGCTAAGAGCGACTCAAACATTAAAGGAAATGGAAAATTGTACAATTCAATCTAAGGGATTAAGTCTTTATTTTGGGTGGAATCCATTAATTATTCCAATTACATAGTTAATCGCACTCCCACAAAGGATTTAAAAGATATAACATTGGAAGAGGCATGGAGTAAAATTAAACCATATGTAAGTCACTTTCATGTGCTTGGTAGTGAAGCATAGGCTTGCATTCATAATAAGAAAAGTAAAGCAAGATAGTCTAAGAGTGAGAAGTGCATTTTTGTTGGATATTATGAAGATGTAAAACATTAGAGACTTCTTCAACCTCATTCCAATGAAATTATTATTAGGAGAGATGATAAATTTGATGAAAATATCTCGGTCTATGAGCTTCGATTGTACCGTCTTTTATTCCCAACTTTTCTACTAATGATCCCATTCTAGTTTCTTCTTCAATTGATGACAACGAGGATGAAAATTCACCTCCTCCTACTTGTATTCCTTTAGTTGGACCCATTGAACATGAACCTACACTAGAACCATTGCTTCCTAGATGGGTTCATACGACACAAAAAGCAGTCGATAATCTTGTCGGTGATCCTACTAGATCAATATTGTAGATTTATAGTTCCAACGAGCCTCCTCTATTTTGGGTCAAGTTTCAAAGACTCGTGATCCAAGAACATTTGTAGAATCTTCTAGCCATCAATAATATCGTTCCTTGATGGAAAACAACACTTGGGATCTTGTACCATTTCTGAATGGAATAAAACTTATAGCACTAAATATGCATCAAATGGAAGTGTTGAAATACACAAGACATGGTTAATTGCCAAAGGATTTTCTCAAGTTGAAGGGACTGACTATAATGAAACATTTTCTCCCATAGACAAAATGAATTTCAACTGCCTTGTTTTAGCCCCTACCACTTCATATAAATCGGAGGTCCATCAAATGGATGTTAAATATGCCTTCTTGCATGGGGATTCGCAAGAAGACATTTACTAATAGCCTCATGAGTATGTCCAAAATGACCCCAACCTTGTTTGTCTCCTTAAGAAATATCTCTATGGTTTTAAGCAAGATCATTGAGCTTGGTTTGCTAAATTAAATAGTTTCTTCTTGACACCAGTTTTTCTAGATGTCATTTTAACCTTGATGTTTATATCACAAAGTACTTAACCATCTCATAACAGTTGTTCTTTGTGTTGATGACCTATTCTCACTTATAGTGTCCCCAAAATTTTAACCCATGTGAAATCCATCCTTAAGAAGAAATTTGAAATGATAAATTTAGGATATTTGCATTATTTTCTTAGCCTCCAAGTCTTGCAAACCAAGGAATGAATTTTCCTTTCTTTGTCTACATATGCATGTGACATTCTTTGTCATTTTCACATGGAAGATTGTAAACCAACCCCATCTCCCTCCAAGTCTTGAGTCAAACTTGTTACCACTTGTACCTGTCACTTGTGCTTGTAAAAAACAACGAGTTATTGCTCTTGCTTCAATAGAAGCATAGTATGAAGTCACAGTTAATGCAAGTCAATAAGCCTTGTGGCTTCGACGGATCCTTTCAAAGTTTGGATTCTAGTTGTAGTATCTTGCTACCCTTTTGTGTCACAATAAGAGTGTCATCAAGCTCGCTAAATATACAGTTCAAGAACAACACAGCAAACACATTGAGATACACATGCACTTCGTCAAATAGCTTATTTTGGGTCACATTCTCAAAGTGCTCTTCTACTCTACAAATGGTAAACTTGCAAACAATTTCACAAAGTCTCTTACATAAGCAAAGTTTTCCCAGCCTCGATCTATGTTAGGAGTTCTATAAGTTGTTATTAAGGGGGATAGGCTATAATTCCTTCTTCCTTCTCCTATTTTGTCACCTTTGTAGATCCTCCAATCCTATCCCAAGTTGTTCTTAAAGGGGATGTAAGGATATTTAGACACTTGGGAGTAACTTGGTCTAATGTGTATTTAGGTAAAGTGTATTTTTTTAGTATGCATTTGTACTTATTTAGTCTGATGGTCACAATATGTATAGGCATGAAGTGATCTAACATTTAATCTTTTCCTCAATACTAATGGCTATATTGATCCATGGCTTAACATATAATTGGTCTATGATCTTTATTTAAAGAGCATGGAGGGTCATTTGCTAATGGCCAATTGGAATTCATATGTAAAATATTTTCCATTTGCATTAATATATTGCCTAAGTGGCCACGTTGGCTTGGGTCATGGATTGTTTCCCTCTTTGAGAGTTTTAACCATGTAATACACTAGTGCTAACATTTGATCTACTTTTGTGAGCAATTACTTCAGGTGTTTGAATTGTGTGGAAATATTGTGTTTTGTCAAACATTCATAACCTTACCTATTAACTCTAGGAAGTCAATTTCCATATATTGAGTTTTCATCAATGAAATTTTAATACTTCAAAGTGATTTGCATGAAAATGTTAACCAACGTCTCAAAAGGTTTGTTATTTTTTGCAATTTTAAAAGCTCATATGAAAAAGTGTTAGCATTAATGCTTCCTTTATTCTCTTAGGGGATGCCTCTACATGTTGCCATTATATTAGGGATTATATTTGATAAGATATGTTATCAACATTAAGATTGTCTTGGCATAATACTAATCAACTTGATTCATTTTTTGACAAAATAAATAATCCGAAGATTTACATAACTACCTAAATTAGGGATATGGATCTTGATCTTAACACCTTTTGTACTCCTCTTCCTTGTTGAAAATCAATGTGGAGTGGAACTCATTGAAAACCATTTGCATACTTTGATAGGTGTTTTGTCATTGTGAATTTTAGAAATTAATAGTAGTGTAATTATTAGGGCCTGTATTTCGAAGTACATATTGGAATCAAAATTTATGTTAACAACTACTACAATTTACGATTAAAATTAAAAAGCACAAATATCTGAACAATTCAAATTGCTTTTTATTCAAACTTGGGGGTTTTAAAGAACCTTTGGGATTTATTACTCTCTTAAGCACAAGGCCAAGCATGTTTTTCCCAAGTATATATCTTTAGTAGAGGACCACCAAAAGTCATTTATCTTCATTCTCGTCATATTTAAAAGTAATGGATTGGAAGTTGGTTTATTACATGGAAACCCAATCCTTTCATCTCTAACTGAATACTAAATTTCAATATCAAATGTAGCATCTATTGGCATTACAAAAGCATATTTGACTCAAAATAATTACAAATCTCTCATAAGCCATATATATCCAAATTTTGGTAAAAATGAATTCTGGGCATTAAACACAAAGTGCAAATCAACCTTAGGTGGCTCAAGGGAATGAATGTCAATCCACATAGGTGCACACCACATGGAAACCGAGAATACATGATTGAAGCCTACAACATTGCCAAGAAAAACCATGGCTTATATTTTCTAAATTATTATTTAGATGCATTCAATCAATGCACAAAACAGCCTTCCACTGTGTTGACATTTTGCCATGTTTTACTAAAAAGTATGCCCCAGCTTCATTACAAGTGCAAGTTTGGATTTTTCAAGTTGCCAAGGATTCATTAGAACATTCCAAAGCTTACTACATTATATTTTCAATTTGAATCCAAATAGTTGTTGTGCAAAAACATCACATGGATACCAAATTTTCACAAAGTGTTCATTACTTTTGAAAAATGAAATGATAGAGAAAAACCAAATATTGATGAAGATAAATTCAATTTGGATCCAAAGGGTATTTTGGATGGAAGGCTGAGAACCCTTAACAAAAGGTAAATTTATGAGCATAAAATCAAGAAGAAAGGCATTTTATAAGGAAGCTACATGGGAGCCTAGAGGATTTTTTTGGGCAGAACACCCAAGCTTGCAACTGATGCATCATTATCTCAAGTAGTTGTTGATTCTATTAAAGTGAAACAAACAAAACGAAAATCTCATGTTATGCTTTCAATATAATCATGTTTTAGCTCACTTGCTTGGAGTAATACTTTTTGAACTAGCAGTTTGGAATTCAACTCTTCTTCATTATTCTTATCATAACTTAAGCTATAAGGTGCACCAACTTTTCTACTCGAGCCCAAAAGAAAGGTTAAGTAACTAAAGTTAGTGAATGTAAGCTACGCATGGACCAACATCTTCGAATTTATTTAGTTATCATACACCTTTCCTTAGGTTGACAATGCATCTTTTGAAGATCTCACATAAGAGGAAGCATCATGGGATATTAAATATTTTTGGGTAAAACACCCAAGTATGCAAATGGTTTAAGCATCATTACCCAAGGCTGTCACTGACTTTGTATTAACATAACAGAACAAAAAAAACTCATTTTATGTTTTAAATATCTGCATTGTCTTGGTTCACTTGGTTAGAGTAACTTTTTGAAATAAGTGATTTGGAATTACCAAAAAACACTCATTTTATGTTTTAAATATCTACATGTATTAGTTCCAATTAGTTCACTTGGTTTGAGTAACTTTTTGAAGTAAGTGGTTTGAATTAAATCTTGTTCATTATTTTTAAAGGAACTTAAGATATAAAGTGTCCCATTTTTTCTTCATACCCATTCCTCAAAAATGGATGACATTGCACATGGACCCAACAACTTGTCTTTAATTTTTTTAAGTTATTATACCACATACTTCAGAGTTTTCTTGGGGCAATATTGCATTCTTTCAGTTTTTCTAGCAATTTTCACCATTAGTCTTTATAGCTTGCATTTTCAGCCTTGAAGGCAAAGTTATTTAAGAGAGGGAGCACGTTGTGTATATAACCATACTGTGGACATTAACTATGTTGTGTATACTCATCTTTGTCATAATGTTATACTTGTAAAAAAAATCACTTTACTTGGGTTTAATGATTCTTATTAGAGGATTCAGCGTTAAATTAGGACTTTTTTAGTTTTTTCCATTAATGTTATAAATAGGGGTGTCTCCCTTTTCGTGGTGTTTATTGGAAACATTTTACTCTATTACTTGTAGGTGCAGTCCACACTTGGAAGATCTTAATGTGACTGCCTTGGTTATTGCTTATTTCTATTTCTAATGCAGATCTTAATGTGACTGCCTTGGTTATTGCTTATTTTTATTTCTAATGCAAGATCTTAATGACTGCCTTGGTTATTGCTTATTTCTATTTCTAATGCAGATCTTAATGTGACTGCCTTGGTTATTGCTTATTTCTATTTCTAATGCAGTAGAGTGGGTCCATTTGGTTACAAAACCATTGCATGTATAAATGTCCTCAGCTTGATTGATTATATCCTAGGGTAAGACAATTTTTACCTTTGTCAAATTTCAGAATTATTTATTTTCAAATTTTCAAACTGAACTTATGGTAGCTTACCTCTGTGAAATTGCAGAACTTTTTATTTTCAAAATTGCCAACCACTTGCATAAAATTTTGAATTTTCTTATCAGGATCATGCAGCATTGACTGTTAAAATACAAAACCACTGATTGTACATATATGATAGTAATGATAGATTACTAGCCAAACTATCACTCCAGCAAAGATTTCCAATTAATCACTAGTATTAGATTTAACATTTTTGGTTTCCCCTTTATTCAAATAGGACCATATTCGGGAACGAGTGGATTAATTACACACGCAGGAAAAAAATATGGCACACCATATGCCTAGGAGTGAGATCTCATTCCTATAAAAAAGGAGCTGCCCAACAACCTTAATGAAGATGCTGCAATATTATAATTAACAGGCTTGTAGACTTTCACGTGAAATTTAGCCATTCAGCGTCATGCTGGATTAGGGAATTTTAGAAAAGTGGACTTCTCTCAAAGCTTGAGATGTTGGCTATTTTCACTTATGTTCAGAACAGAACTCAGGGTCATGCTGGAATAGAGAATCTTAGAAAAGTGGACTTCTCTCAAAGCAGAGATGCTGGCTCTTTTCACCTACGTTGAGAGCAGACACTTGCAGGTCTCTGACTCTCTGTTGCAGCCGAGTAATGTATGATTGTATGATGCTTCTTTCCGAGAGCATGAAGCAAATATAACATACATTTTTTGTAAGAGCAGAGACTTGCAGCTTTCTGTTTCGTCCGAGCAATGTGTTAATTATGGACTATGATGCATCTTTTGAGGGCATACAGCAAATATAACATGCATTTTTTGACAAAAAATACAATACTAAATTTCATGAAGTAGTGAATAAAAATAGAGTAATAATATCAAATGGCACCTGCAAATAATATGCATGGGTGGAAAGTTGGATCCCATCGATGAGAAATACTTTGCATACTTTACTTAAAATTTTGCTGAAAAAGTGTACTGTGTTGAAACCCTTTATGAGTAATGGAGCAGACTAAACTTTTGGAACAACAATCCCAAAGATGGTGATCGTATCCATGGTCGTGTTAAGAAGAGCACCTATTCAACCGAACTAGTGAATCCTGTGGATTCTAATAAACCAAGCAATAGGTTGAAAACATTCTCAGCTTCTCATTTTTGTTGGAGACAAACACAAGCATGCTCTTACTAATAGTTTTTCATCTTACCTTAGATTTTCTAAGAAGGCAAGCTATAACGGGATGTGAAAATTCTCCAAAGACAAACAGAGTAAAGTTATTCCTATCCAACAAAATCAAAGAAAATAGCATGTTAGTAAAAAGGCAAGAGAGGTGTACAGATTCTCCAAGACGATCAAAGTATATTTTGAAGGATTCCCACCCAACAAAAGCAAAGAAAATAGGATGTTAGAAAAAAGAAAAATCAGATCACGTGCATTCCGTAATCCCCAAAAAAGAAACATCCGTGCCTCTGTTCTGAAAGAACAATATCCTGTGTACTGGTCAAAATGTAAACAACTGGAAAAGAAACAATGGCTTGATTTTATAACCTAGCGGCTAGCTTGAATTCAACCCTTCCCAGTATGCTAGATATGCTAGGAAAATAACTAGCCTTTATTGGTCTCCCATTCAGTGTCCAGCAGTTGTGTACCCATTGAGACATATCTATAATAGCAAAATGCATTTTGATGATGTCTGCACATTGCAGCCACTGAAGCAAACTAGGCTTGTGCAACTAAATAAGATTTTTATTAAAAAAAAAAGGAATATAATTGTATTAAAAATACAAATTCTTGATATACATGGATAATCCTCTAATCCATTATTAAACTTGATGACTGAAATCATGATAAATATCTCAAACAGTTGATTTTACACAAAAGCTAGAGTGATTGAGCTGTGGATGGAAAACAAAGTGAGGCCAATTTTCAAAGGGTGAAAATTCCAAACATAGTGAACCATTTAGAACCAATAATTTTTTGCACGAGCACTACAAGACTTATGCCTGAATGTTAGTTTTCAAGACATCCTAGTCTTTCTTGCTTTTTCAAATTTTACCAAATGGCTGTTTCCTTCAAAACTTCTCTCAATGAATATGAGAAAATAAAAATCTCATAAAAAATAATCATATTGTTTAACAGTTAACTAATGACCTTTGAAATTACACCTGCACCAACAGTCCGCCCTCCTTCCCTTAGAGCAAAGCGTTGTCCTGCACACCAAATCAATAATAAGCCAGAAGCAGCATTGAATCCTGAACCTTTCATTTAAATGTCACACAGAACATGCCAAAGAAGCTTCAACATACCTGGTTCAACAGGTACAGGTAATATAAGTTCAAATATTGCAGTGACATTGTCACCAGGCATTACCATCTTGACATGTTCTGGTAATTCAACCTTGCCAGTCACGTCTGCTGTCCTGAGATAAAATTGTGGCTGGTAATTTGAGAAAAAGGCTGTATGGCGACCTCCTTCATCCTTGGTAAGGACATATATCTCTGCTTCAAACTTTTTGTATGTTTTAACAGCACCAGCTTTGCAAACAACCTGCAAGTTATTTGGCCATACAAACATCAGCAAAACTATCCTATGTAAACAGTTCCCAAACAAAATCAATCATTTGCCTTGATCAATTACCTGCCCTCGTTCTACATCATCGCGCTTCAAACCACGCATAAGGAGGCCCACATTATCTCCAGCCTGTAACAGTAGCCACATAATCAGAATCTGCCATCAATGCAAAGAAAATGAACAAAATACAGTGTAAAATCATGCATTAAAACATACCTCACCACGATCAAGTATCTTCTTGAACATTTCTACACCAGTAACAGTAGTTTTCATTGGAGCACCCTGTAGTAAACATAAAATTTAAGTAATGAAGCTGAAAATCTTGCATCCTGGGCATCGATACTAACTTCATGTGTAAATGACTACCTCTCTCAGCCCCAAGACTTCAACATCCTCCCCAACTTTAATAGTCCCCTGCTCAATGCGTCCAGTCACCACCGTTCCACGACCCTGAGATAATTCGGGCACAAAAGATTAATAAGATAAATTTGCTTAAAGTGGGCATGAATAACAAAAGCAAACATTGAACTCCTTGAAAAATACAATATATGCACACAAACAACCCACAAACACATTAAACGTGCATGCACGAAGATAATAAGAAAGAAAAGCAAGGTCATGAATCTGAAGAATGCCTATGGAGTCGAATAGATTTTGGACTGGAATGTAATTTTGGGTTCCGCTGACCTACTTTTAGTGGTTATTCCTAGACATTGGTAAAATTATCATTATAGAAGAAAATTCACTATTATCATAACTCATGAGGGACAAAATATGACAAAGAGAGCTCATGTCAAGAATGAAAATCGCCATTGTAAGCAATTCAACAATAATAAAATTACTGCTGTAGTCATTCATGGAAATTATCTTATCTCAAAGAAGAAAAATCGATATTATCATAATTCCTGATAGACAAAATGTGACAGTGAACCCATGTCCAGAAAGAAAAATGCCATTGTAAGCAGTTCAACGATAAACAAAAAGTGCAATATTAGGAGTGGTATATTGATATTCCTGCATGTTCAAAATGCAAACTGGGAACATATTAAGTGCTGTTCAAAATAGTAAAACATAATGCCTAAACACATAACTATCCAATAGGGTAAACCATATTGAAATGGAAGCCAACTCAGAGTCTGGTTGAGATGATGGCACTGACCAGTAGGAGAAAGAGACCAGGGATTACTCAATGAATAGACAATCAGAAAGAATATCCCACACAACAGAAGCTTTAGGAAAACAAATTCCAATGCTACCAATACAACTTCTAAATTTGATAAATAAAACTACCCTTTTCAGCTGTATTTGATAAATAGCAGCCTCCCTGCATTTCCATTGATCAGCCATGGATACTGCTCCTGTTGCTTTCCTATTCCTTCCTGTGTTTTTTCGCTATTCCTCCAGAGTGCATTTGGCACTTAACCATTTTGCATCTGGTGTTTAATGGGTTTGTCTGGGATGTGTTTGTACAGGTGTGAGGTTAGGCAGACAATGCTGGCAGATATTAGCTTATTAGCTTGTTAAGGATGGTCTTGAAGAGGATGAGGAGTCTAAACTTAGCCTGTGGAAGTTGTTGTCCGCCGATTGCACACCAGCAGCAAAAATCTTTCGAAAGCTGTCTCCTCACTTGAGAAAGTGGGAGAGGTGTGACCTTGGGGGCAAGCACAGAGC